>CAWUFW010017755.1:0-249025 GCA_963921515.1 Calotriton arnoldi | reverse complement strand
TGGGATCGGAATCGGCCCCTTTGTGTTGAAAAAGCAATTCATCATTTGACATTGTGTCAATGTCAGGAAGTGGTGCATAGGTCGCTAATATCGGCCATGTTGCTCCTGGTCTTCCTAATGGACCAAGTCTTGCTCTTCTTCTTGAGTGGGGTAGGGCGCCATTAAACCAGAAATTATGTTCCTGGTAGGTAAGCGGAATTTCAATCTCCTCAAACGGAGTGTAGACCGCTGGGACTTCTTCATGTGTATAATAATGAAAAGTTCTTGTTATAGCATTTGCTGCTGGGAATGTAACCCATGAATAGAACACCTCTGTTTAGAAATCTTCGTGTGCCTCTATCACGAATATTACTACACCTCCTCTGGCTGCCAAACCATTTTTGAGGAGTTTAACTGTGAGTGTGTGTCTTACATTGGGTGCAATTTGTATTGCATTGGCATCTTCCTCCTCATCTGACTGACCTATTTATGCCAGTGGGTCTAATTCTCCGTTTCCGGTAGTCATTGTGTTAAGAACACGGAATAACTGTCCAAGGAAAATTAAGATAAGGTGTTTTGCACAATTTTGGGAACTAAAAGTCCTTCAAGCTTGATTAACCAACAGCCAATAAATAGGATATCTCGCCTACTCAGCTGTGGCGGAGTTTGTGCCCACCCACTCCAGACCTCTCTGGTTTTTGTGAGTAGGGGTCTCTGAGAATAAGCACAACTGAACTACTCAGATTCTACTGTTAAATAAGTACCAAACCAAAGTTGGTGGCGCAATGTGGTGTTGTTCCTATAGTACCCCTGCAGGACCTGCGCTTGTGGATAACATACACTGTGGGCCTGGTGGCAAACTGATTCTGAGCACCCCCACTGCGTATGTTAGCCTGTTTGCATTAGCTAGCTCACAGTGCCACTAAAATCTCCTTTTTATCAGAGAGATTAGTTTTTGGCTACCTCAGAACACGACAACCCTGATTCCTCAGACTCGTGGAAACAATGTACTACTTTTCGCTCAGTCACTCGTGCTTGCTCATTTGGTCTCAGAGAGTTACACAGAAGAAACAGTCGAGCGTGTTTACAATAAGAATTTATTGCACAGTTGTTCTTCTTGTATAAAATATATGTGCTGCGACAACTGTTAAACAGTAGCAGAGATATATGATCAGCAGTACAGTGAATGGAAAAGCATAGTACAGTCCTACCATTTTGCAATAGTCATGAACATATACATGAATATAAAATGCATTTATAAAATAAAGCGCATACTCCTACGATGCCTGTCTAGATGTACCTAAGTGTACCTAGCATGTGAGTAGGTGCGAAAGAAGCCAAGAATCCAGCTAGGATTTAGTCAAACCCCATTACCTGAATAATGAGAGTGTGGGACTTCGTCCTGGTCTCGAGTTGGACACCCCGCAAGAGATGATTAGACCACTGTCAGCTGGAGGGACTGCATGCAGGAGCCTCAGCGTCTCTGGTCAGTGTGTCGGCCTGGAAGTCTCGGTTCCCTCTAACTACTGATAGCAAGAGGTGCTGTATTTATACAGAAAAGTATAGAGTCCCTTTGTCCCTTGTGTCTTGTGTTAGCCATTGTTGGGTATGAAGATGACGTATGGGATGAACCGGTTACGTAGATGTTTATGCAGGTGGATCCTAGCCCCTGCCTGGTTTCCTAGAACTCTTATGAATATTTAATCATACTGGATGAGCACATCGAAGATGGTATAGGAGGCCATTGTTCGGGAAAACCCTCCTTCTGTACCCAAACCACAGTCTAGATAAGGTTCAGCCCTCAGCGCCCGTCATTGTGGAGAATAGGGAACTAATGTAGGTGAAAGATTATGCCTATATTAGGGCATCTCAAACTATGCCTATATTAGGGCATCTATATGAAACATAACAGGACTGTTCACACCTTTTACAGGGCTCATCCAAGATAGTTGCCAGTTTTCCTTCATTTATCCAAGATCTTGAGGAAACACAAGGACCCAGAAGGATTCATTGCATACATGTCAATAGACCCGATTCAGGCGAGGACTCATGATTTTTAAGTAAAAATGGCTTAAGTTCGGCTGTCTCCCGCCTTTAATCGCCAATGCTTCAATAGAAATCAATGGGTAAATACTTCCCTCAATTTCTTTTTTTTTAAATCTCCCACTTTCTTCTTCTAAAATGTTGGCATGTATGTATTGTATTGTAATTTTTAGTTGCTACCTGCTAGAAGCATGCTATTTGTAGAGTAGGGCCAAGGATTTAGGATTTAGGATTTTTAAATGATACTCATGCAGTCTTGCACACCATAGGCTGGTCCATTGCTTTCTCCTTTAGCTTGTAATACTGGCATTTTCTCTATCCTGTATGTTCTACCGAGGTTGCCATGGTGCTTCCTTGCATGATGTGGTATAATGGAGTCACCAAACAGTGGGAGCCCAAGGACCGGCCTTGGCTCCATGGCATATTTCCTTTCATTTTTTCTCTCTGGCAAGTAATATTCTATTGTGTGTAAGAACTTTCTGTCCGAACACAGCTTTCATTTTATTTCTGAGGATTAAGTGCAACATTGTCATATGAGGATTAATCATTGTAATTCTGGAAGTTTTTATATTCTATTTGAACTTTATATTTCCAAATTGTCTATATGTTCGCAGAACCTCAAATCTTCTTTAAATCAGGGTTAACACTTTACCTTGCAAAAGAAGGCAAGGCACACATGCCTGACTGAGTCTATTATGTATGTAGTTCTGGAGAAGTTTGCTGGTGTACACAGCAAGGACCCTATTACGATGCCGGTCGGACAAGCATCCGACCGGCATTGTGTCGGAAACTGACCGCCCAACAATGAGTCGGAGGTCCCGCTTTACGAATTGCAATGCGACTGCCTTCACGGCAGTCGGAAAGTGTATGTTTACTATGGCAGCTTGTGCTGCGGGCCACAGCACAAGCAGCAATAGTAAACATACACATTTTTTTAACATCCATGCACCGTGTGGCAGGCACCATGCAGTGCCTGCCACACAATGCATGAATGTTTAGGGGGCAGTGCCCCCCGGGTCCCATAGCGGAGGCCCAGGGTGGATGGGGGCCCTTCAAGGGGCCCTCAAAGTCCTTTTCCAACAGTCTTTCCATGGCGGTTGGACCGCCATAGAAAGGCTGTTGGAAAGGAACATTGTAATCCCTATGGCGGTGCCTGGCAGGCACCGCCCCTATTGAAGGGATTATGCTCCGACCGCTGCCCCAACGGGCTCTTTGAGTTCATCGGAAAGGCAGTCCCTCCAACCGCTGCCTCTGATCACCGCATCATAATGCGGCCTGTCGTTTGCGGTCTGACCGACATCATAATGAGGGCCCAAGTGTTTGTATATCAGAATATTAGTAAAACAAATATAGTCTGACAGAAATGTTGTGGCCTAAATATTGTTTACTGGGTGTAGATTTTCTATTATGACTTCCCATGGGGAATTATTTTTGTACACACTATTTAAAACATAATATTTATGTCAGACAATATTTTGGTTTGGTAGTGGCATGAATCATAGGGCCACTAATAATTATGATCAAAATCCTGAGTGGGCCTTGTACAGGTGGGAATTGAATATCGACTTCTAAATGTGGTTTGACCATTAATATCATAGTCAAAATATTGTTAGTGCTAAAATAGCATGGGACAGAATATCGAGGTAAGGATATAATTTTTCATATTTGTAAGCACTATTAATGTTTAAAATAAAGTCGTATATAATTATTATATAATATGTTATTTAGTTATTTTTAGTAAAATGTATATGTACAGATCACATTATAACACTTTTTCAACATGTATTCATTTTTTTCCGGGTTTTTGGGTTTACAATGGGTCGGGAGTGTTTAATTAAAATACATTGTGTAAATATTTATATTTTCATTTATAAAGTTTGTTTATGTCAAATTATTGAATTATTTGTTAATGTTTTTAGTATTTGTTTGGGAGTTTTATTGGAGATTGTGTGTCATTTAAATAATTAATTTTTTTTCTCTTCTTCAGAAATGTAAAATAAATGTAAAACTGTTTTTATAATCATTGTGGTTTATTTATTTTTACTTTAAGATTACGGAACACCTCTTTTATAGGGGGCTGGGTGGGTAGCTTATTATTATTTGAAAGATTAATATGCATAAACATTGCTTAATTTGTTATATTCATTACATTTATATTATTAAAGATTGTGAGACATATTCATTAAGACTAATATTGTGTGGTTCTTTTTTAAGTTAACATATAATTTCCTTGTAAAAAAATTGAGTTAAAATGTATTAAATGTTTAAAACATTATTTAATTATTTAAATTGTTTAATATTTGTTAAGTAACATTTAATGCATAAAAATATGCAATTCACACATAGAGTATGTCTGTTATAAAATAGGACTAAATAGAGAAAGGAACGGAGATGGTGAAAGACAGAAGCGTGTAGTTTTAAGGACGAGAGCCCTCACTCACCATAAGGTGACATGCTTCCTCATTGGGTTCCCTCCTCACAGCAGAACCACAAGGTACCAGTAGTGGGCTACAACTCCCCAGCCAGGGAGGAACGAAGGTGTTTGGTAAAAGATGAGCAATATCAGGGATCTGAGTGAAGGGGCAGAGTGCAAAGAACTATAAGTAACAATTTAAAACTATGTCTCTGGTGGGCAAAAACTGTAATTTATTCTGGGGCCCCCAGTGGATAGGATTAAAAACAGAGTAAAGAGCAATACAAGTGTTGGTGGAAAAAGGGAAGGAGTCGGGCTGGATCACAAAGGGAGAAGCTGATTTCCTGATTCAGGTCAATCCTAAGATCCCGTATTTTTACGTATTACCAAAGATACATAAACAACAGAGACCTCCACCTGGGAGACCTGTTGGCTCTCTTCTAGAACCCCTTTCACAGTTTGTTGACTGGTTCTTGAGACCAATGGTTGCTGAGATGCTGTCCTATCTGCGTGATACCAAACATATACTTTCCTTCATTTCCACAGTCCAATTTGATCCTCAGATACACATCTTGTTATCGTATGATGTTGGATCTTTATATACCAATATACCTCAAGACGATACCCTACATACTTTGAAGATCTTCTGAAACAGAGGACTGGTGATGACCTTATACCTACCCACTTTGTGATGCAATGTGCATCTCTGGCTATGAAAGAAAATGTCTTTCTATTTCAAGGCCAACTGTATTGACAAACTACAGGGACATCTATGGGCAGTACATGTGCTACCAGCATGGCTAATCTCTATATGCATCACTTTGAGACCACATATATTTATTCAGTTGACAATCCCTTCCAGCTACACCGTAAACTATGGAAAAGATACATAGATGATATTCTGGTTATCTGGGAAGGGGGCATCACTTCACTGAATATGTTCTCTGGTTGGCTCAATGGAAGAGATACCAACCTCAAGTTCACTTGCGAATATAGCAAAACTACACTTCCCTTTTTAGATTTATATCAGTACCCTAAAGAAGTTGGTATCTACTCGGGAACTTTACAAAAAATTACAAGGAATTCATTACTTTGCTATGATAGTTTCCACCCTCTCTCTTTGTGCAATAACCTTCCTGTGGGACAATTTCTCAGACTGAGGAGGAATTGTACAGAGTTAGAAAAAGTATAATTGTATGCAGCTGAATTAAGTGAACATCTATCCCAGAAGAAAGAATACAAATGATTTAACTCGAAGAGCAGCCAAACGTGCCCGGAACATCAATAGAGAAGCCCTGTCAGAGTCTTTTCCTAAGTTAGAATCAGATAGACTAGTCTGTGTTAGTACATATAGTCATCTCACAGACACAGTCAAAAAAGTGATCAATAAGATTTGGCACATTCTAAATGCAGGTGATAGTACACTTGCAAAACCTATGTGTGCTTTAAAATGCAGTAGAAACATTCAAGACATCCTGGTCAATATGAGCCCCCAAATTCCTGTTCATAAAGGGATTCCTCACACTTTGTGGTCCCTTCCTCCTGTTGTGGGACATTTCCCTTGTGGGACCTGTTCTGTATGTCATCTAACTCAATCAACCACACAGATTGACTTGAGTCTACAGACTCCCTGGGTGTTACACAATCATACTAGCTGTAACACAGGAGGTGTCATTTACCTAATCACCTGCCACTGTACATTGATGTATGTAGGTATGAACTCATGTAAGGTTAGAATCAGTGTGACTGAACACAGGAGTTCAATAAGGTGTCACAAATCTAACACAAAGCTCACCTGACATTTTTTGCAATTTGGTCACAATTAAGATGATTTTACATGGATTGTACTTGACAAACTCTGTTGCACCACACAAATGGGCAACTTAGAGACAATATTGCTCTGGAAGGAACAGCGTTGGATTTTTAGACTGATGAGTCATCGCAAAGGCCTGAATGATGACATTCCTTGGACTCTGTTATAAAAGTTATTTGTGGGGCATATCACTCTGTCCTCTTTTATATGTATCTGCTGAAAATAAGAGGTTCAGTATACACATGTTAATACTCTTATGATATATTCAGGGCTCATCCTATTTTTACTACATTTAATGATACTCAAATTACACTATTGGTTGACTGATTATGTTGAGATAAGATCTTTCTCAACATTCAATATCCCTGAGTTGACATGTATTGGTGTAGATTTGGCTCATTACTTCAGTCATGCTTGTTCACCAAATAACCTATAACCTATAACGAACATTGGTAACTACAGCATTTTTAGTTTGGGGACTAGGACGTTACCAGGGAGTTGGCATGCCTCGAAACCGTCTTGCCTAATTTCTCCATTAACATTTATAGTGCGTTCTAATAATGATCGATATATGCAAGATTGTGCAATACAGGACACTCTTGGTAGATGCACAGAGTGCTATGTAGTTGCTCGCCTGCATGGCCTCTTTAAGATATTTGGCTGATGTATGCCTCTGATGACTCGCAACGTGGTGCATCTTCAGCCTGTTAATTAGAAGGCCACAACAAGTGCAGTGTTCGTATCTCGCTGGACCCGCTGAGTTGAAGGACGTAATCGGAACTCAGGTCTGAGCCTTATTTCAGGCTTGTTTTTGTTCCAAAGTGATACATTGATTTATGGTATTAGCGTATGTGTGAACGTACGCCAGAGCACTTTCTTTTACCGGCTAGGTTTTTATGAATTTTTATGACTCATCGTTTGTCCCATTAATATACAAGATTGGGACTTGGCAATCGCCAGTGCAATACTCAATGCTCAGATGGGTGTAATCAGAAATAAGTATGTTCCTAAACATTGAACACAGTCATAATATTTTCGATTACTACTAAATCATAACAGTTTGGGAGACACTGTAGTTGTAACTTAATTAGGAAGAGCTGGGTGTTCCGCAGATGTTAGCTATATCGCAAGACATATATAAACATCTACTTGTGTACCTCTGCTATTATTCAAGGAGAGAGCTAGTGTCTTTGACTCAACACATGAAAACGTTTTACCCTGCTACGCTGGAATTTTTCAAGTTTATGTTTTTTATTGTGTGCAGCAATATAACCCCTTCGCTGCTAGGCCTTTTCCCCTCCTGTGCTAAGACTTTTTTTGGCTATTTGGGGTAGTTCGCGCTTAGGCCCCTGTAACTTTTTGACCACATAACGTATCCACGCCAAATTTGCGTCCTTTTTTTTCAACATCATGGGGATCCTAAAGGTACCCAGGGTTTGTGGATTCCCCTGGAGAAGACCAAGAAATTAGCCAAAATACAGCTAAATTTTGGTTTTTTGGGGAAAAATGCGAAAAAAGGGCTACAGATGAAAGCGTCTGGTTTTTTCCTGCAAATGGCATCAAAAAGGGGTTGTGGTGCTGAAATCACCATCTTCCCAGCTTTCAGGGACAAGCAGACTTTTGTCAGAAAACCAACATTTTTTACACAGTTTTGGCATTTTTCTGGGACATAGTCTATTTTTGCTATTTTTTGTGCTTTCAACCTCCTTCCAGTTAATGGTAGAAATGGGTATGAAAGCAATAATGGATCCTGGAAAGCCATACATTTCTGAAAATTAGATAAAATTCTGAATTCAGCAAGGGGTCATTTGTGTAGATCCTTCAAGTTTTCTTTATAGAAACAAACAGTTAAATATAGGAAAAATTGAAAATTAGTTGAAGAAATCAGCCATTTGTGTCAACGTTTTCACCTGTAACTTCTTCTAATTATGACAGCTATTTGAAAGCAATATACCGTTACATCCGCTGGACCTTTTTGGTTGTGGCGATATATAGGACTTGTAGGTTCACCAAGAACCCGACGAACCTAGAGCCAATAACTGAGCAGCTTCTTGCAATGGTTTTTTATTATGTACCGGGTATATAGCAATTATTTGGGGAAAATTTATACATGGGAAAATCGGTATGAAAGACACCTATCTATTTCTGAAATGGGAACAAAATATAGAGTTTAGAAATAGTAGATATTTGCACATTTCCGAAATTGGGAGTACCCATACTAGCATGAGAATTATAGGACATTTTTCAAAATGACTTCTTTTTTACACTTTGTCTTTCATTTGGAAGGCAGAAATGCATCAAAAGTCAATAGATAATAACAGTTGCTCTACAATTTTGTGTTACCCTAAGTCTCCCGATAAAAATGGTACCTCACTTGTGTGGGTAGGCCTAGTGCCTGCGACAGGAAACGGCCCAAACGCAACGTGGACACACCACATTTTCACAGTGAAAAATGACCCTTTTTTTGAAAAGTGCCTAGCTGTAGTTTTTGAACCCTAGCTCTGCCGGCACCTAGGGAAACCTAGCAAACCTATACATTTTTCAAAACTAGACACCTAGGGGAATCCAGGATGGGGTGACTTGACTGGCTCTCACCTGGTTCTGTTACCCAGAATCCCTTGCAAACCTAAAATATTGTCAAAAAAAACAAATTTTCCTCACTTTTCTGTGGTTGAAAGTTCTGGAATCTGCATGGATCCACAAAATTCTACCCACCCTGCATTCCCCAAAGTCTTTCGAGAAAAACGGTACCTCACTTGTGTGGGTAGGCCTAGTGCCCGCGACAGGAAACGGCCCAAAACGCAACGTAGACACACCACATTTTCACAGTGAAAAATTACCCCTTTTTTGCAAAGTGCCTAGCTGTAGTTTTTGAACCCTAGCTCTGCCGGCACCTAGGGAAACCTAGCAAACTTATACATTTTTGAAAACTAGACACCCAGAGGAATACAGGATGGGGTGACTTGACTGGGTCTCACCAGGTTCTGTTACCCAGAATCCCTTGCAAACCTAAAAAATTGTCCAAAAAACCACATTTTCCTCACTTTTCTGTGGTGAAAAGTTCTGGATTCTGCGTGGATCCACAAACTTCCACCCACCCCGCGTTCCCCAAAGTCTTCCTAGAAAAATGGTACCTCACTTGTGTGGGTAGGCCTAGTGCCCGCAACAGGAAACTGCGAAAAACGCAAAGTGGACACACCACATTTTCACAGTGAAAAATGACCCTTTTTTTGCAAAGTGCCTAGCTGTAGTTTTTGAACCCTAGCTCTGCCGGCACCTAGGGAAACCTAGCAAACCTATAAATTTTTGAAATCTAGACACCCAGGGGAATCCAGGATGGGGTGACTTGACTGGCTCTCACCAGGTTATGTTACCCAGAATCCCTTGCAAACCTAAACAATTGTCAAAAAAAACACATTTTCCTCACTTTTCTGTGGTGGAAAGTTCTGGAATCTGCGTGGATCCACAAAATTCCACACACCCAGCATTCCCCAAAGACTTCCGAGAAAAATGGTACCTCACTTGTGTGGGTAGGCCTAGTGCCCGCGACAGGAAACAGCGCAAAACACAACGTGGACACACCACATTTTCACAGTGAAAAATGACCCTTTTTTTGCAAAGTGCTTAGCTGTAGTTTTTGAACCCTAGCTCTGCCGGCACATAGGGAAACCTAGCAAACCTATACATTTTTGAAAACTAGACACCCAGGGGAATCCAGGATGGGGTGACTTGACTGGCTCTCACCAGGTTCTGTTACCCAGAATCCCTTGCAAACCTAAAAAGTATAAAAAAACACATTTTCCTCGCTTTTCTGTGGTGGAAAGTTCTGGAATCTGCATGGATCCACAAAATTCCACCCACCCCGCGTTCCCCAAAGTCTTCTGAGAACAATGGTACCTCACTTGTGTGGGTAGGCCTAGTGCCCGTGACAGGAAACGACGCAAAACGCAACGTGGACACACCCCAATTTCACAGTGAAAAATGACCCTTTTTTGGCAAAGTGCCTAGCTGTAGTTTTTAACCCTAGCTCTGCCGGCACCTAGGAAACCTACCAAACCCACACATTTCTGAAAAGTAGACACATGGGAGATTCCAGGGAGGTATGGCTTGCGTGGATCCCCCAATGTTTTCTTACCCAGAATCCCCCAGAAACCTGAAATTTTGCTGAAAAAAATCACTTTTTCACACATTATTGTGTGGGAAAGTTGTGGCATCACCGGGCTGACACAAATTTCCTACCACCCAGCATTCCCCAGGTCTTCCGATAAAAATGGTGCCTCACTCGGGTGGGAGGCCCAAGTACGCGCGACAGGCAAGGGCCCAAAACGTATTGAGGCAACATCAAAAATGCCTATCACAAAACAACCTGGTTTTGCAAGGGGGTCCCATGACTTTTTGGCCCGGGGCTCGGCGGCCACCTAGGGAAACCTAGCAAACCCACACATTTCTGAAAAGTAGACACCCGGGGGATTCCAGGGAGGTATGGCTTGCGTGGATCCACCAACGTTTTCTTACCCAGAATCCCCTGCAAACCTGAAATTTTGCAGAAAAAATCATTTTTTTCACACATTTTTGTGTGGGAAAGTTGTGGCATCACCGGGCTGACACAAATTTCCTACCACCCAGCATTCCCCCAGGTCTTCTGATAAAAATGGTGCCTCACTCGGGTGGGAGGCCCAAGTACGCGCGACAGGCAAGGGCCCAAAACGTATTGAGGCGACATCAAAATTGCCTATCAGAAGACGACCTGGTTTTGCAAGGGGGGTCCCATGACTTTTTGGCCCGGTGCTCGGCGGCCACCTCGGAAAACCTAGCAAACCCACACATTTCTGAAAAGTAGACACCCGGGGGATTCCAGGGAGGTATGGCTTGCGTGGATCCACCAACGTTTTCTTACCCAGAATCCCATGCAAACCTGAAATTTTGCTGAACAAATCACTTTTTTCACACATTTTTGTGTGGAAAGTTGTGGCATCACCGGGCTGACACAAATTTCCTACCACCCAGCGTTCCCCCAGGTCTCCCGATAAAAATGGTGCCTCACTCGGGTGGGAGGCCCAAGTACGCGTGACAGGCAAGGGCCCAAAACGTATTGAGGCGACATCAAAATTGCCTATCAGAAGACGACCTGGTTTTGCAAGGGGTCCCATGACTTTTGGCCTGGGGCTCGGCGGCCACCTAGGGAAACCTAGCAAACCTACACATTTCTGAAAAGTAGACACCCGGGGATTCCAGGAGGTATGGCTTGCGTGGATCCACCAACGTTTTCTTACCCAGAATCCCTGCAAACCTGAAATTTTGCTGAAAAATCACTTTTTCACACTTTTTGTGTGGGTAAGTTGTGGCATCACCAGGCTGACACAAATTTCCTGTCACCCAGCGTTCCCCCAGGTCTCTCGATAAAAATGGTGCCTCACTCGGGTGGGAGGCCCAAGTACGCGCGACAGGCAAGGGCCCAAAACGTATTGAGGCGACATCAAAAATGCCTATCACAAAACAACCTGGTTTTGCAAAGGGGGTCCCATGACTTTTGGCCCGGAGCTCGCGGCCACCTATGGAAACCTAGCAAACCCACACATTTCTGAAAAGTAGACACCTGGGGATTCCAGGGAGGTATGGCTTGCGTGGATCCACCAACGTTTTCTTACCCAGAATCCCTGCAAACCTGAAATTTTGCTGAAAAATCACTTTTTCACACATTTTTGTATGGGAAAGTTGTGGCATCACCAGGCTGACACAAATTTCCTACCACCCAGCGTTCCCCAGGTCTCCCGATAAAAATGGTGCCTCACTCGGTGGGAGGCCCAAGTACACGTGACAGGCAAGGGCCCAAAACGTATTGAGGCGACATCAAAAATGCCTATCACAAAACGACCTGGTTTTGCAAGGGGGTCCCATAACTTATTGGCCCGGGGCTCGGCGGCCACCTAGGAAACCTACCAAACCCACACATTTCTGAAAAGTAGACACCGGGGATTCCAGGAGGTATGGCTGCGTGGATCTCCAACGTTTCTTACCCAGAATCCCCTGCAAACCTGAAATTTTGCTGAAAAAAATCACTTTTTCACACATTTTGTGTGGAAAGTTGTGGCATCACCGGGATGACACAAATTTCCTACACCCAGCGTTCCTCAGGTCTCCCGGATAAAAATGGTGCCTCACTTGGGTGGGAGGCCCAAGTACTCACGACAGGCAAGGGCCCAAAACATTTTGTGATAGGCAATTTCAATGTTGCCTCAATACGTTTTGGGCCCATGCCTGTTGCGGGTACTTGGGCCTCCCACCCGAGTGAGGCACCATTTGTATCGGGAGACCTGGGGCAACGCTGGGTGGTAGGAAATTTGTGTCAGCCCGGTGATGCCACAACTTTCCTACACAAAATGTGCGAAAAAGTGACTTTTTCAGCAAAATTTCAGGTTTCTGGGGATTCTGGGTAAGAACGTTGGGGATCCACGCAAGCCATACTTCCCTGGAATCCCGGGTGTCTACTTTTCAGAAATGTGTGGGTTTGCTAGGTTACCCTAGGTGGCCGCGAGCCCGGGCCAAAAAGTCATGGGACCCCCTTGCAAAACCAGGTCGTCTTCTGATAGGCAATTTTGATGTCGCCTCAATACGTTTTGGGCCCATGCCTGTTGCGGGTACTTGGGCCTCCTACCCGAGTGAGGCACCATTTGTATCGGGAGACCTGGGGCAACGCTGGGTGGTAGGAAATTTGTGTCAGCCCGGTGATGCCACAACTTTCCTACACAAAAATGTGTGAAAAAAGTGACTTTTTCAGCAAAATTTCAGGTTTCTGGGGGATTCTGGGTAAGAAAACGTTAGGGGATCCACGCAAGCCATACCTCCCTGGAATCCCCGGGTGTCTTCTTTTCAGAAATGTGTGGGTTTGGTACATTTCCCTAGGTGGCCGCCGAGCCCCGGGCCAAAGAGTCATGGGACCCCCCTTGCAAAACCATGTCGTTTTGTGATAGGCTATTTTGATGTCACCTCAATACATTTTGGGCCCTTGTCTGTTGCGGGTACTTGGGCCTCCCACCCGAGTGAGGCACCATTTGTATCGGGAGACCTGGGGCAACACTGGGTGGTAGGAAATTCTTGTCAGCCCGGTGATGCCACAACTTTCCTACACAAAAATGTGTGAAAAAAGTGACTTTTTCAGCAAAATTTCAGGTTTCCTGGGGATTCTGGGTAAGAAAACGTTGGGGGATCCACGCAAGCCATACCTCCCTGGAATCCCCGGGTGTCTTCTTTTCAGAAATGTGTGGGTTTGGTAGGTTTCCCTAGGTGGCCGCCGAGCACCGGGCCAAAAGTCATGGGACTCCCTTGCAAAACCAGGTCGTTTTGTAATAGGCTGTTTTGATGTCACCTCAATACATTTTGGGCCCTTGTCTGTTGCGGGTACTTGGGCCTCCCACCCGAGTGAGGCACCATTTGTATCGGGAGACCTGGGGCAACGCTGGGTGGTAGGAAATTCTTGTCAGCCCGGTGATGCCACAACTTTCCTACACAAAAATGTGTGAAAAAAGTGACTTTTTCAGCAAAATTTCAGGTTTCTGGGAGATTCTGGGTAAGAAAACGTTGGGGGATCCACGCAAGCCATACCTCCCTGGAATCCCCCGGGTGTCTAGTTTTCAGAAATGTGTGGGTGTGGTAGGTTTCCCTAGGTGGCTGCCGAGCCCCGGGCCAAAAAGTCATGGGACCCTCCTTGCAAAACCAGGTCGTCTTCGGATAGGCAATTTTGATGTCGCCTCAATACGTTTTGGGCCCTTGCCTGTCGCGGGTACTTGGGCCTCCCACCCGAGTGATGCACCGTTTTTATCGGGAGACCTGGGGGAACACTGGGTGGTAGGAAATTTGTTTCAGCCCGGTGATGCCACAACTTTCCCACACAAAAATGTGTAAAAAAAAGTGATTTTTTCAGCAAAATTTCAGGTTTCTGGGGGATTCTGGGTAAGAAAACGTTGGGGGATCCACGCAAGCCATACCTCCCTGGAATCCCCGGGTGTCTAGTTTTCAGAAATGTGTGGGTTTGGTAGGTTTCCCTAGCTGGCCGCCGAACCCGGGGCCAAAACTCATGGGACCCCCTTGAAACCAGGTTGGTTTGTGATAGGTAATTTTGATGTCGCCTCACTAGGTTTTGGGCCCTTGCCTGTCGCGGGTACTTGCCCCACCCACGCGTGTGAGGTACCATTTTTATCGGGAGACCAGGGGGAGCAGAAAGGCTGTAATGGTGGCGGGGTGGGGGCATTGGTGTGCCCGTTTTGGGTAGCCCCCACCCTAAAAATAATTGCACCAAAAAAAATCCCTGGCGTCAAGTGGGCTTTCTGCCCCACCGGCGGGGCAGATTGGGGGCTGCAGCCCCCATCTGCCCCCCAGGGCGGGGCAGAAAGGCTGTAATGGTGATGGGGGTGGGGGCATGGGCGTGCCCGTTTTGGGCAGCCCCCACCCAAAAAGAAACGCGCCAAAAAAAATCCCTGGCGTTTAGTGGGCTTTCTGCCCCACCGGGGGGGCAGAAAGGCTGTAATGGTGATGGGGGGTGGGGGCATTAGCATGCCCATTTTAAGCAGCCCCCACCCTAAAAAAAAAATTACACAAAAAAAAATCCCTGGCGTTTAGTGGGCTTTCTGCCCCCCCAGGGCGGCAGATTGGGGGCTACTGCCCCATCTGCCTCCCAGGGGGGCAGAAAGGCTGTAATGGTGGTGGGGGTGGGGGCATTAGCGTGCCCGTTTCGGGCAGCCCCCACCCTAAAAAAAATGCGTCCAAAAAAATTCCTGGTGTTTAGTGGGCTTTCTGCAGATTGGGGGCTACTGCCCCCATCTGCCTCCCAGGGGGGGCAGAAAGGCTGTAATGGTGGCTGGGGGGTGGGGGCATTGGCGTGCACGTTTCGGGCAGCCCCCACCCTAAAAAAAATGCACCAAATAAAAATCACTGGTGTCTAGTGGGCTTTCTGCCCCCCAGGGGGGGCAGAAAGACTGAACATTGGCAATTTTTGGGGGAGCAAAAGCCCTTGCCCAAGGGCCGCCTCCCCTCCCTGGTGCCTTAGTGGATGGATCCCTGCTTGGGGATCGCCCTCCTGGGGCGATCCCCAAGCAGGATCCACTGAGGAGGGGTACCATTGGAAAGGGAGATTCTCCCCTTTCTAATGATACCTCTCCCGTCTTTCTACGTGCTCAGGGGCTGAGATAGCCCCCTGAGCACGTAGAAGTGAAACTGAAATGAGCCTAAAGGCTCATTTTAGTTTCGTTTTCAGTGAAATGAAGTCAGCGCGACGTGCGCGCTGATCTTCATTTCACTGAAAGGGGGCCTCGGAAGCTGGGGAAGCTCTTCCCCAGCTCCCGAGGCTGTGGGGGAGAAAGGAAATCCCTCTGCTGTCTGCAGCAGAGGGATTTCGTGCCCCTGGCCTCATGACGGAATGGTTCCGTCATGAGCACAGGGGCACCGATGCTCATGATGGAACCATTCCGTCATGAGCATCAAAGGGGATAACATTGGCAGAGACTTGAGAACCGTACATAGATTCATTCTATGGGTAAGATTACCCTACATGTTTTTAAACACATTTCTTCACAGAGCACCGTTGTGAATTATATAGGTAATACAATATGACACAAATGTAAAGCTTAGTATTGTAAAATTAACTTCATGTAGATGGAACTTGGATTTGATAGTGTGACTGAAAATAGCATGCTATCTTGTGTGTTTTCTTTTTTGTGACAGGTGGACCAAGACTCCAATGGTGGGCCATCCAACTCTGTACCTGGCTTACTGATACTATTTGATGCAGAGTGACACTATTTATCTTTGGTCCTGAGCAATGCCCGAGAACTCAGAGTCATATATGGGCAGAAACACTTCAACCTCATAATAAGTGAGCTGCACTATTGATGCCCAGTCATTTAGTCTGACTTTAATCCTATCCACTGGGGGCCTCAGAATAAACTATGTTTTCTTGTCCACCAGAGAGATAGTTTTAAATTGTACTTAGAGTCCTTTGCACTCTGCCCCTCACTCAGATCCCTGATACTGCTCATCTTTTACAAAACATCTCAGCTCCTCCCCGACTGGGGAATTGTAGCCCACAGCAGGTACCTTGCAGTCCCTGCTGTGAGGAGGGAACCCACTTATGAAGCATGTCACCTTTGGGTGAGTGAGGGTTCTCATCCTTAAAACTACACACTCTCTGTGTGAATTTATAATATTAGGAAGCATTACGTCTTTGGTTAGGGTTTCGCTCCCCTTGTGACTTCTTTTGTGATTTAAAAATGTACAATAAAATTTGAAACATTGATTTTGAGCATTTTACAGGTATAATAAATAATAAAAAAATATATGACTTTTTAAATTATATTTAATTAAATATATTTAATATATGCTAGTTAAAAATATATTTTGTGTTAGGACGGGGAATCAGAACCTCTATCTTCCAAATGATTTTATTTTCCCCAGTGATAGCTTGACTGGAGTTAGTTCATCTGACCCTCACAATATATCCAATTTCCCCAAATTTAGTGAGTTTGATGTTTTAATAGCAAATATGCTCCCACCAAATATTTGCACTTTCCCTGATGATAGTAAGACTTAAGTTAGAAAAGTCATTTATAACCACTCTGTTAGAACTGCCAGCTTTAGGATGGTCCTCCCCCAAATGTTTTGCCTCTCCTCCTCCTTTTGCTGAATTTACTTTTGTTGGCCTTAGGACTGCATGCACTTCACTACTTCTTACCGGTGCTAAAGTGCTTCTGCTCACTCCCCTAAAATGTGGTTAAATTGGCTTATACTCAATTGGCATATTTAATTTACCTGTAAGTCCCTTGTAGAGTAGCATACCATACACCCAGGGCTTGTAAATTAAATGCTACTAATGGGGCCTGTGCTGTACTCGTGCCACGTGTGCTGCATACTGACATGCTCATCAAGCAGAGTGTTCATGTAGTGCACTTGTGGTGCTTCCTACTGTTCTTAGGTAATGTTTGTCCACGGCATCCACCATTTACCCTGCAGTTTGCCCTAGTTTCTCCTGGTCTCTTCTGGTCCCCTTTGTCTGTGTGTGGCTGTACTGTGCCAACCTTAATATCTTAGTCCCTATTCCCCCTCCTGCCGCTCTGTACAGACTTGTTGCCTTTGCTCCCTTTCTATCATTGGCTTCTGGAGCCTAGTAGGCATCTGACTACCAGTTTGGCTACCTGCCGCTGCTAATCCATCTTAGCCGGGACCATCTTAGGGCCCTAGTGCCCAAATCTTCCCTCAGTAGTTGGGGTTGGCACCTAAGAGGGTCAAGGTGGACTGGGGTCACTTTGCTGGCTATGCGCCCAAGTGTTATCCACCTCTCCATCAACAGCATCCTGGGCCCCAGTGCATAGCCCACCCTTGTGGCACTGGTTGCAGTGGCAGCAGCATCTGTAAGGAGCAAGACATCCTCACCTGGACTTTACCCTGTGTGCACTCCATGCATTCTTGCTGTTAAGGGTTTGGGTAAGGAGGGGTGAGGAGTGCACGTGCAGCACAGCAACTGGAGATTTTGGGGGTTGGGGAAGGGCTGGGGGGACCTGGGTGCAGTAACCTGGCAACAGGAGTGAGTTGTTGCAAGAGCAGTCAAGTGGTAGGCTCACCTGAAGCCATTTTTATTTGGCTTTACATCCCACGTTGGCGGCAGTTGGAATGGCACTCTTGTCTATCCTGCTCATTTTGAACTGACTGGCCTACCAATTTAATTTATCATTTGTTTTAACATCCCCAACTCAATACTCGTAAATAGAGGCTCATTGGATAAAGTGTCCCTTACGAAAAGGAGCTTTTGCCTCTGGACAAACGTCCTCGGCTCATGAGCACCGAAAGCATCAGTGGATCCACTAATAATGACTTATCAAAAGAGGAAGCCAGATCTTCCACTGCTCTCTCTTCCACTCTTCCTCTCTTAGGGTCTCATCTTCCAACAAACCCTACATATTTGCCTCCAGAATCATCACGACCGACCACCTTAAAAAAAGAGTAAACAGTTATCTATTAAGGACTGTTTTTCAATGAAAGCCTCTCACTCAGAAAACTCTGGGAGTGTCAGTCAAATTACCAATTGGACCTGTGACTCTGATCAACCAGAGGCCTCACCGAGTTCCATCTCTATGTCTGAAGGGTGGGGGGCAGGCTACAGCACTCCAAGTACTAATCAACCAACCTCTTACCCCCTACTAATTTAATAAGAATAGTAGCCTTACTTAGTGTTCCTCCAGTTAATGCAACCTTGCATACAACCCAGTAAGAAACTGACTCTATATATGGAGTAGACCCTATTGATGAACCGGAGAGCAGCATAGTGTCTGTTTTAGTCCTGGTGGCCCCTATGAGCAAGTCATACAGCTCGCTTGCAAGCTCCCTAGATACCACAGCATTACTGGAGGAGCTTACTGACTAAATGGTCCTTTTCTTTCAGAACTGCAATCCAGTTCACGATTCCATGAGAACTGCAGTGCTGTCCCTGACGATTCCTCTACACCTCCGGTATATCCAGTCCTCTAGGCTATGGGAGCAATTACAGCGCCAATTGCCAAAATGGCCAGAATTATGGGGCAACACTCTGAAGTCCTGACAGAGCAAACATCTTTTCTGAAAGAGATTAAAGATGAACTTAATATACTTAAACCTATTGGTCTATTCTAAACAAAAGGTTGATACTACCATGCAAACCGTGGTCTCACATTTAAGTAATTTGGCAGGGCTTGACGACATAGACCTTTTGCAACTACTGCAAGGAAGTTATCTTTTATGAAGACTCCCCCACCTCAGGATGCCTCGTATTTACAATTGTCACTCCAATGAATACTATTCCTAGTGCTCTTTCCTCTGATTCTAACCATCTAAGAGCTTTAGGGAAGCCACACATTGTGGAAGCCTCCCCCATTTCAGCTCTAAATTTAGGTTAGGACTTACAGACCCCACCTATAACTGATAATTTAACTAACAGTAACATCAACATCCCATTCTCTGATGTTAACCCCTCAGGAGCACGAGGGAAGTTACTCACTACAGACTCCTCTCACACTATGGCCTCTAATTCAGATAAAGGCTAGTATCTCTTGACAAGAGTATGAATGTGGCTCCTTTAGTAATCATTGCAACGATTGATAATACAACTGAGTAGCACATAACTACAGTAGAAGGGGAACTTTAGCCGTGTCAGCAAGCAACATCCAAAAAAGTTAAGATGACTAAATAAAAAGGCTATGAAAGAATGGATCTAAACCAAGTAACCACTCCAAGAAGTCAACAAACTTCTTTCCCATATTTAAAAATGATAAACATAATACAGGATCAAACCCCTCTGGATCCCAAACTGTGAACACAAAGGACAATCTCAGAGAAAATCCAGGGCCGTTAATTAATATTGTTAATGATGCCACAGCCTTACTCACCTTTGAGTAAGGGTATCACGATTGACCTTGCTAAAGATGAACTTTCTTCTGGGGAGCCCCCGATCACATAGGAGCAACTAATACTATGAACTTAGAGGTTGTCGGCCTGGAAAAATACATTATTGGCAGCTCTAGCGGTATTCCAGATGAAGAACCATCTTTATCCCAACTGCTGGAGTCTATCTGCCCTGCAAACCCTAAGGATTCTAACTTACCAAACCTGGCAAAAACAATTGCAGATGGGTTCTCTGTCCCGATAAAGGAACCTACCAAGACTCCAAAGCAACCCGCTCTGTCATCACATTTTGTACTGCCCACCGATCATTTTCACCAGGATGTGTCCCACGATTTTAACACAAGTGTATTTAACACCTCAATAAATATAGTCCCCTTAGAGGTCCTGAAGCAAAGATCAAGTGCTCACGATCTAATGAGTGATGAAACCACGGTTCAGTTAATTAGCCATCCAGATGAGGCCTTTGGTCGATATTCAATTGAGGATCCAAAAGGGAAAATCAGGTTCACAAGGACTGCCTGGTCATCAAACACAATACTGCAAACTATTTTAACAAAGAAAGAAGATCTAGCTGACTGGGGGATACCTATCTCAATCCCAATTAAGCCTAAATATACCCATATTCAATGAAATTTAAGCAAGACCCTATCCCAACACCTTGATCCAAATCAGAAAAAGTTAAGTACTATTAGGCTGGCTAATTTTCTACAGAATAGAAATTTAAATGTGCATGTACTAAAAGATACTATCACAGGATATCGTGAGATCCTGGCAGATTTGCCATCAAGTGGAGTCCCCCGAGATCCAGGCCTAGTATTGCCACTCTCGACTTATGCTGAACTGACCTAAGGATCTGCTCTTGGAACATTGCGTGGTTGGAGCGCCATTTAGCCTCATGTGGGCCTAGTTTCATTTCAGTTTTATCTAAACACCAGGTTATTTGTTTGCAGTAAACCTGGCATACTAACCCAGTCCTTATACCAGATTACCACACATATGAAATCAGCGCTTCTTCTAGTAAGATAGGTAGACCCGCTGGAGGATTGATGACCTTGATAAAAAAAACTCCCTAATATGAAAAACCTCAGTTTTAAAACCCAAATCAGATTTTGTGTTACTCGTTTTATTAGGCAATAAAAGGTAGAATCAGCTTCTAGTACTGAACGTATATTTTCCGCCAACCTTGATAAACGATTATTAAGAAAAAAGATTTAGACCTTTTTCCTAATGCTAAGATGCTGATCACCAGAAATTTAAATAATAATGTATTATTCAACTATGAGAAGAAGATATTACCTGAAGATTTACCAGACCCCTTTTTTGACATCTCACCACCAATTATTGATAATTGATGGATCCATAAACGACCTAAGAGTCAATATATGTGGAAGATTCTATTTGATTTCGGTTTTTGGGCACTAAATGACTGTTTTGCCACTGTTCAACCTGACCTACCTATGTTCATTTCACACCAGGTAAAAAGCATTATTGATTATACACCACAACACTTTTTAATTTTTTCCATCTGTAAGAGCTATGAAATCAAGTCCAGGAAAGAAGGCAACCACGACCCACAAATCGTACGTTTACAAAACAGATGATTCTCTCATCGACAACTCCCTGGTATCTGTTAACCAGCGTATAATTAAACGGAATGTGGAATTGACTGATAAATTAAAGGCACTTGGAATCCAGGATTTCACAATTACGATATTGAAGAACTGGGACACCACCGCTGCGATGTATCCCCTCAATTGTTTAAAAGACTGGGATTGTTTCTTAAATCAAGTTCTGCTTTTTATCTCCTCAAGATTAGAGTCTGCGAAACTTACCTATAAGATTCTGCACAACAAGGCCGGTATAGCTCTGAAGAGGGAGTACCGGAGGCAACTACGCCACTTGTTATTGGAACAATCTACCACACTTCGGGGTTCACGTATAAAAGAGTTTAAAAAAAAGCTACCGGAAATAAGTTCAGGAGTTCCGATTCAGCCAACGAGATGCAGTATGGGCGAACCTGCATCTTACAATTAGATCAAATAAGTTTAAACGTTTTTGGTCCCTGATCAGCCATGGGCTTGGGTCTTACCACTCGGCAACTGATCATTTTACCCCATTTGACAAATGGGAGTCGTTTATTAATGACACATACAACAAGATAACTACGTTGTCATACGCTGTGCCTGCATACTGCAAACCGGAGTTTGCAATTACAACCAAAGAAATATTAGAGTTAATAAAGATGTCACGTTCATCTAAGGCCGCTGGGCCCAATGAAATTCCGATTGACATACTTAAAGCCGACCCGAATCTTTGGGCAGAAGGCATAAGTAAACTGTTTTTGTTTGTTTTACAGTCAGGCCAAACTCCTCCATCCTGGAAAGGTGCCTTACTCCATCCAGTTTACAAGAAAGGCCCGAAGAATGAGCCAAAGAATTACCGTCTCATTGCCTTACTGGACGCAGGAGGGAAGCTTTTTGCCAACCTATTATCTCATCTGCATTACTGGGCTTTTGACCCAAAACGTATCCTTATTAATCAGACTGGGTTTAGATCAGGTTGCTCTATCAGTTATAACATCACAGCTTTTAAACTGCTAGAGAACAAAACATTGAAAAGGCACCTGTCATTATATGTGTGCCATATAGACTACTTGCAAGCTTTTGATAAAATGAACAGGGCCAAACTGTGGAGCAAATTTATCAGCTGGGGCATCAATCAAACTCTGTTATATTTTTTAATAGCACTGCAAGGTCACACCTGGATAAAAATAAAGCTGGCAAGGGGAGTTTTGTTGCCAAGAATATGCACTGCAAATGGTCTAAAACAGGGGAGTGTCTTAGCACCGTTGTTATTTTCTTATTATATATGGCTGACCTATCCCTGTTTCTGGATCACTCAGAAGGCCTTGCTTCTAAATTAGGCAATAAACCCATGAGCTACCTAGCATATGCAGATGATATTGGACTTTTTTACTCACCCCTAGAGCATTGCAGAATCAATTGTAGAGGATATCCGAGTTTAATCGGTTAAATGATCTGCAGGTCAACCGTGATAAAACCAAAATAATGTCCTTTGGATGCAAAAGAGTATACTCGGGCCTTACACTTGAGGGCGATCCTTTAGAAGAAGTGGCACATTATAATTATCTTGGGGTAACAATTGCCAAGAAGTTCACCTAGACAACCCATCTAGCCGACAAATAAATAAAAGGCCAGCTAATTGCACAATCGCTGAAACTTATTTTTTTAAGTTATGGCGGTCAAGCAATCTCACTAGCAATTAGAGCTCTCAATACTAAGCTAATCCTGAGCCTTCTCCATGCTTCCATGGTTTTTAGCAATAAAATTGTAATCGAGTTGGATAAACTTTCCATTAATAAAATCAAGTCATTACTTGGTCTTCACCATTCTTCACCCCATTGTAAAATTCAGCTGGAATTTGCCTTGACCTCATTAGCCCTACAAAAGACTGAAGCAGTTATAAACTATTGATGTGATTGTCTTAATGCCACAGAAAACTCATTGAAATATTAAATATATAATGAGTTGCAATCATTAAGCAATTCTAACTCAACACTGAATATTGCAGGTATCAGTAAGGTTTTAAGCCAGAATAAGTTACCCCCTCTTTCGGCCTTAATAAAACTGCCACGGTCATCTTGAAAAGGCCTTGTAAAGCAGGCTATGAAAGCTGCTTCGCAACAGACTGATTTAGGCCACTTACAGGCTTATAAACCATCAGATTACACCTCTGATACCTACCTGAATAAACTTCATGGATAGCTGTCCTGCACCTAAAACCCGGCCTGTACAGTTAAGTACTTCAGGTTCTACCTTCTCTATATACCGATTGCCCAATTTGAAGGGTCGTGGAGTAAGAAGTGTCATTCATCAGGACAGTGTTGACTTTGTGGCCCTAAGGAAGAATCCTTAGAACATATCTTGTGCTTGTGTCCACTTTTATTATCCTCGAGTAAAAAATACTTGAAGCCCACATTTTTAAAACTAAACTGTAGAACAATTCATGGAGCAATTAGACATTCTTTCTCTACCAATGATATGCAATTTATTGGAAAGTTTACGAAATGTTTAGACATTGCGTGTTGTCATTTTGGATAACCTATGTATCTTAAATTGATGGTTTATTTTTTTATCTTTCTAATATTTATGCTGATTCCACTGTCTTTACGATTGTAATTGGTATTTTATTATTTCTATGCAATGAATTTTGTTCATGTAGTGGGCCTGCAACACCCATTGTGCCACCCACTTAAGTAGCACTTTAAAACATGTCTCAGGCCTGCCATTGCACCCTGAATGCAGTGTTAAACTGCGACGTTGACTTGACATTTAAAACCCCCTCGCCAAGCTTTAAACTCCCCTTTTATTACATATATGGTGCTGTGTCATGAAAAGGTTTGACATGTACTTTTAAGTTTTCCATGTCTTGGTAGTGAAAAACTCTTTAATTAATGTTTTAATACTGTGTGACCTACCCCTCCAATAGAATAACATTGGAGATTCCTTATTACATTTAATAAGCTGTAATTTCTAATTGGGAGCAAATTGCTATGACATGTTTAGTGCCTATGAAATTGTAATGATAAACCCTCTTTAATGGTAAAGTCAGATTTTTCATTACAATTTTGAAAATGCTA
Organism: Calotriton arnoldi; assembly: GCA_963921515.1. NCBI lineage: Eukaryota > Metazoa > Chordata > Amphibia > Caudata > Salamandridae > Calotriton > Calotriton arnoldi. The sequence continues at coordinate 224,695 of CAWUFW010017755.1, read as the reverse complement.
CTTTTAGAAAGTTGGCTTTTTCTTGCCCTTAGCCCTTTTGTGCCTGCAGCCTGTCATGGGTCACATGACGGGGTGTAACTGACAGTTAGACTTTGTGTATTCCTCCCAGACAGTCACACAATAGAGGGATTAGATGTGCCCCAATGTGCCATCTGCTGGCAGGATGGGAGGGGCGGAGCTGAGCCCAGCCCCACTTGCAACTGAATAGGGTGTGCTCTGCCCTCCCGCAAAGGACCTAACGACCCCACATTGTCACTGCAGCCAGAGGGTAGACAAGGCAAAGGAGGCAGGAAATTCCATGCACTTCAAAGCCACTGTCTAGAAACTTCTCCCACCTTCCAGAACAAGGGCATGAGGATATAACAAGGGGGCCTCAGACACCAACTCTTCACTACACCTCTGGACCTGTGGATACTCTCCCAGGGAGAAGGACTGCTGTGCTGCTGGGGGGACTGTCACTCTGCCGGACTGCTGCCATGCTGGATTGCTGCCCTGTTGCCCTGCTGTTCTGCCACATTCTGTCTGGGTACAAGGACTGAATCTTCATCTGTCCCAGGGCATTGAGTGACTCACCAAGGGCTAACTTGCTGGCCTCCTGTTCAGAGCCACAGGGACATAAAAGGCCTCCTCCATCTTGAAGCCACACCTGGACCCAGCCTGAGCGAGTCTTGACCCCCCCAAGTGGTGCCCCTCCAGTCCTGGACCCTTGGTAGTGGTGCTAAAGGTGCCAAGATGGCCAAAAATCCAAGGATTTAGACAAATTATGGCCCAAATGTGCTCTTAGAACCAGTACGATACCAGGACCAAATTGCTCGCCTATCCACCCAAGGTGCATCACCGATCAGATTGACTTTGCAGCTTCTCCTGCTACATTCTTCTTTGCTGCAGCAAATTATTTTCAGCAGTCCTTCACCAAAGGGGTATCAGACCTCGTGGAACTGTCTTTGGCTACAGCCCTCTGCCTCATCCTGCTGGAGATTTTCAATCGGAGAAATCTTCACCGCAGCTTCAACACAAGGCTATCCAACGACAACGTTCCCTCCTTGGACACCTCCTGCAGCCGTGCCCCACTAAAATTTACCTTCTCAGAACATTTTTGCTAAGTCCAAAGTTAAGCACTGCCTTGGCCCAATCCACTTCTTGTATCTGAACCGTGTGCTCCATCGCGGTCGGCCATATTATTCAACTTTGATCCAGTCGCACATGACTAGATGTCTGTGATTTTGGATTTTTCTTGTGTTGTGTCTTTAATTTATTGCCGTTTTTGTCCTGCATATATACTTTAAACATAGCCTCTAAGTTAAGGGTTGGGTTTAGCTATTGCACGAGCGCAGTGACATCATACATGCTGTCGTGCTCGTGCTTATTATCACTGTGTTCTTGAATATTTGAGCAGGTATTGACTTGTGCGGGCGTGACATTCTTGTGGCACGCTCATGCCTGTATTGACATTTGAGTATGGTAGCATCCGGTGGATGGCTGGTGTAGGTTATAAGGATTGGTTGGTCAATGGAACAGCATTCAGCGCTTGGGACTTGAACATGTAACTGTGTCTCTACATTATGGAATAAACGTGTTCCTTTCAACTTATGTCTGGATGACTGTGTACATAGCAGCCTACTTTACACTGGTGATGAGGATGGGAAATCACGGATCTTTTACGTCCATCATGGGAATTTCTATCCAGTTGTTTCACGTTGCTGAAGATCAGAAGAGGATCGGAAGAGGAAGAAGAAGTTCACGGCTTCCTGACTACCGAATCTCGTTTTGGGATTGGTTTTCATAACGAGGTTATTGGATTATGGCCGTAACAAGGGCAGCACGCACCTCCTTTGACTATTGGATGTCGGGCGTAGATTGGCTCCCATAATAAGGACACTTTCATGCACCTTAGTTGAGCTGCCATTGGCCTGCAACGCAATGGGCACAACCTTAGTCTTATTCCCCCGTTGCGAAGTGCGTGTCATTATTGCTCCATCAGTTTTTTGTGAAATTGACCTCCCTGGTGATGTGTCCATTGGGAATGTGTGTTGGGTGTTTCAAAGTGCAGCATTTGACTTGGTTACACGTACTACATGTTAGCGGTGACTGGAAAAGGGTAAAATTCAGCTGACTACTACTTTGCATGTTAATTGAGGAGTGCTGAAATATTGGGAGTTTGTCCTGTGCATTATCTATCACAGTGATGCACACACCAAGATAAATGTGACAATGGTGGCTACATTTATTATTTTTGATTCGTGGCATTGTGGATTACTATCATTATTGTGTTGTTGTGTATTTATTAATATCATTGCCGTATTAGTGCAGGAATTGTACCTCCATCTTCCTTTCTTGCTGTGTCAGGAGAACCACCTATGTATTGGGAAACATGGGAGGACATGTTTCTAACTTATGTTGAAGTATTGTAAGGAGAGCGTTGTGGTGCAGAAAGGCAGCTTCCTTTGTTAAAACATGAATATAGCACCTTACATCGCATGCATTTACAACGCATGCGATTACAACGTGGTCGTTACAACGACTGCGTTGTTACATCGCAGTACATTACAACGCAAGTCGTTACATCGACTTGCTGTAAGGGGCGCGCTGGACTTAGGAATAATATAATTTATGGTTATAATTAGTGGTGCTCACGGTGGCAGTCTTTGTTGATTTTACCACTTCCCGACCAGTAATTTTAGTCTGCAGTCGACAGTGGTGAAGTTGCTCTGGAGCCTTCTCCTTCCTGCTCTGATCGAGGGCTGTGAGAAGATGCTTTCTTGAGGAAATCCTGTGCCTGCTGAGGCACGTTGAATACATGCTGCTTGCCCCGGTGGGTCACCTTTAATCTCGCCGGGTATAGCCTCATTTAAGGGATGTTGGCCTGCTGCAGTTTGCGCTTCACTGGGACTAATTTTCTGTGGGCTTCCTGAACAGATTGCGTGAAGTCTGGAAAGAAGGAGATGGAGTGACCATTGTGTTGGAGATCCTTTTTCTCCCGTTCCAGATGAAGTGCAGTGTCCCCGTCCTTATAATTTAGGATCCACATGATAATGGGTCTAGGGAAGGCCCCCGGCGGAGGCCTGGGTGCAAGTGATTGGTGAGCATGCTCCACTATCAACACCTTGGAGAAGGAGGCAGCGCCAAACAGCTCCACTAGCATACGCTCAATGTTATGTTATGTTATGTTACTGCGTATTTGTAGAGCACGCGGCTACTCCTAAGAGTGTCCTGGCGCTAAAGGAACCCCTTAAGAGAACAGTGCCCACAACGGCCAATAATCCTCCATGCAGCCTGTATCTGTGGATTCCGGTACGCCCAATATTCGGAGGCTATTGCGGCGCAACCTCGCTTCCAGGTCCTCATTTTTTGCTGAAATCACTTTCAGAAGGCGTTCCATACTCTGTATTTGCTCTCCCCTATCAGTGGATGTATCCTCCAATTGCGATATTCTGTTCTCCGCTTCGTTGATGCGCCCATCATGCTTTTCTAGCCGGTGGGTATTGTAATCCATATGCATATTTAGGGCATCCATTTTGGATTCGATAGAATTGAGGCTTTGTTTCATGGTGACCAGTAGGGAGTGCAAGTCCTCTTCGTCTGATTGCAAGTTATCCCCCATGTTCGAGGCTGTATCTCCATCGGGACCTCTGACAGATTTACGCGACTCAAATTGTAACTTCACTTGCTTGCCCTCTGTTCTGCCCATTTCTGCAACTCAGGTAGCACTGTGACAGCTTGTTACCTATTAGACTGTGTGCGCTCCTTTAACCAACTGGTTTGGCGCCAGCACGGTTAGCACAACTTTCCTGTCTTTGTCGTTCGAGGCCCCACGTATTTGTGTTCTATATGTTCCTTACACCACTTCGGCGCCTCCTGGCATTTGTTTTACGCTGGCGGGACCCCCTGATTCTCGCCCTAATGATGGAGCAGTTCTATTAACTCCACACTTCCTGCCTCAGCAGTTATCAGGGATGTGCTTTTTTTCATTTACTTCCAAAGGCAGCCGTTTGCTGGTAATATATACTGCATGCGCAGTCTTGTCTCTGCTTCTAACAATTTTCGGCAGGAGCTTGAACTCCGGCAGACACCCCAGCCCACAGCGGCCCAGCAGCAGGCCCCGCGACAGGTCACGCCACGCTCTGTCCCCCAGCCATGGTGCGCAGGAATCCCCTCCTCCCTCTTCACTTACTTGGAGCGAGGGGATGTCGAACGTCGCAGCGGGGTTCCATCACGGGTCCGCTCTGCTCAGGATCCCCGCGAGCCCCGCACTCCGCGGCGCCCTCCGGCTCCTCTTTTGCAGCGGCGGTGCGCTCCCGTCTCTGTCACAGCATAGGTACGGCGAGGGGAAGCGGTGCCATGGTCACAGCGCAGGTAGGCAGATGCCGCATACCTTCCCCTCCATTGGTCTCGCTCCAGTCAGCCACCAGGTGTTTCTGTGTCAATGTTTACGGCAGCAGTGTGTCTCCGGAAAATATCCGTTTATCAGCACTGCGTAAGTGCAAGCTCCTTGATCAATCTTCCGCCATTTTGTGTCGGCCTCGCGACTCCCGGCCTGTCCTGCATATCTTCTGACACGGGGGAGGCAGCAGCGTGTCTTTGCCGTTATTTTGTGTCGCACAGATTACCACCACTTTTCGGTGAGGCGTTTTTCATATTGGACGCAACCTTGCTACGGATAATGTTGGATTATAACTCCGGGCTGCAGGAGCCTCACTAGAGTGCGACCATCTTGCTTGCCGGCTCTCTAGCGCCCCCCAGAAAATCATCTTTATTGATTACTTCTCACATTTCTCTTTATAAATGTCAAGCCAGCCTAGCCAACGTGTTTTGTCCCTCCCCCAGACTTAATCAGGGCTGTAAAAATACTTAAACCACAAAATTAAAACCATATTTCTCTACATCTATATACAATATAAACCCATTACATACGTAAGAGCTTAACTCCTCTTTGTATAAGGCAATCCTTGACATTACATCAATAATTTTTGTACAATTTCCCATCTTCCTCGTACCTATCAAACAAGACTATTACTAAATTGCACTTCAACAAATGGAGGACCAAATACCCACATTTCTTGACTTACAAATGTCAATCAATGCACAAAAATGTTTTACAGTAGTTACCCACATACAAATCACCAAAATGTTCTATTGCTGTTACCCATTGCATGTTGTTTTCATTTTTATCCCCAAAGGAATTAGGGGCATATTATCAAGGATCTGCGATGGTTATCGCAAAGCGCGCTTAGCGCTGTTTTTTTTATCGCCGGCTATCGCTGGATTTCCTCGCCGTGATAGCGCGGTATTATCAACGCGTATCGCAAAGGCGATAGGAAATCCAGCGATAGCGTGTAAAACCAGCAATAGCGTGAGAATTCCAGCGCTAAATTAACAGCGCTGATGAAAAGCTTGCTAATAGGCAAGTGCATACTCAACCCAACAATCCACCCCCCATTGACAAGATGGTTAAGGCAAGTTTTTTTCAGGCGTTAAATTCCAGCGATAAGCGCAGTTAGCGCGACTTTTCTTATCGCTTCGCGGGCATTGATAATAGGGGGAAGTTGTGTTTGCAACTGTTTCAATGGAGTTTTAGTCAGGAATGCCTACTTTGCATGTCATTAGCGATATATATCGCTGACATGCTTAGAGGTAAAAAACCGGCCGCTATCGCTAAAAAACTCACGCTAAGGCCCGTTAGCTGAAGCTTGTTAATAGTGTGATAAAAATATTGCCGCATTAGCGGCAGAAAAGTGCCGCTAACGCGGCGATAGAGGGCTTGATAATATGCCCCAGAGTTTTTCCTGTGGAGAAATCCCTGCCTCTATACCTCCACCCAGATTGGGGGTTACCCATTCCCATTTCCACCCTGGAAGGGGCACTACTCCAGCCTTTGCTGGAGTAAAATTCCAGCCATTTCTAAGGGGGGGGGGAGGCAGAAGATGAGTTTCTGAATGCTCACAAATTTCAAGTTGGTGCGAGTTCAGAAATTGAAAACGCAAACCATGCTTTATAATGCACAGTCAAAACTGCTTGCTTGCTACTTCGTCAATCTATGCACTTGTGGCAATTCTATTTTTCTCAGTGGCTGAATTGCTCTAATGTTATGGCTTATCATTTTGGTTTGCAATATCATTGATTACTTGCCTCAGTTTTGCTAGAGATGTTTAATACTTAACCAATTTTATTGGGTGGTGTATTTCTAGAAGGGTCTTATTTAGAGTCTGTTGGAAAGGGTGTTCTGTCAAAATCTGGCAGATGTCCCACGTGCCGTTTTTAGAGGGCCGTTGACTATAATGCACTTGTAATATTGTGGATGGGATGTCCTCCTGTCTGTCAAACTCTAAATAAGGCCCTTAGTTGTACTACCCTTGCGTGACTTACCAGTTTGGTTAGAGTTTAGCGGAAGGCCCACCCCATCCTGCTTGTTTGGCAGGGGTCTTGCTGTTGAACGTGCATCTGTTGCTGTGATGATATATTTTTGACAGAAATGAACACCAAACGGGCTGCACTATTATTTGGCCCTTTTAGCATACTTTTTTTGTTTGTCACTAACAAAATTCCAAAGCGCAAGTTTGTTGTGAAAACAATAGTCATCATGACATTCAGGGAGTTTTCTACTTGTCAGTGGTGAACAAGGCTCTATTTTCCCTGGTCGAGTCGTCAATGTCTTGCCTGATGGAAAGTGGCAGTCACACATGCATCAGAAGCCCAGCTCTACATAGGGCAGTCCTCCAGATTGTTGAAAGGTGTTTTCCCTGTGGCTGATGAGTCACCAGCTTTGATTGACTGCAGCCAGTCATCAGTTTCAACACTTCTTAAATGGTGCAGTTCTCCGGTTCCTCAAAACTCAAACTGAGGGCCTCATTTACTAATTTTTGGCGTAAGGCAGTGCCGCAAGTCTCCTTGCGGCACTGCCCTGCATCAAAAGGAAAGGGCAGGAATGCACATTATTAATGAAATACGGCGCATTCCTGTCCTTTCTGCCTGTGCCAACACACAAATCGGTGCCTAGCGCCAACACAGGCACTGTTGTTGGCAGGACTGTTTTTGTGCAGGAAGGGACACCTTCCTGTACAAAAACAATCAATGGAGGCGTTTTCCTCTTTCTATGGGTGTTGCAGAATGCAGCACACATACAAAGAGGAAACAACGAGGAGAAATGAATGAATGAATGAAATGATATTTGTAAAGCGCGATGGCTACCCTGAGGCCTCCCAGCGCTATGGACGGAAACAGCAAAAGACCAAGCAGGCACAGTTAGACACCATTCCTGAAGAGGTATGTTTTTAGAATTTTTCGAAAGGCCTGCAAATTGGGCTGACTGCGAACTTGAAGAGGGAGGGCATTCCAGAGTATGGCAGCGTTGTGGACGAAGGACCGTCCACCACATCTGGCTCTAAAGATTTTAGGGGGTGAAGAAAGAAAGGCGGTAGATGAGCGAAGGTTTCTTCTAGACTGATGGGGAGTAATCAAAGATTGGATTATGGCTGGACCCTTCTTCCAGTAGACTTTGTGGGCCACGCACATGGCTTTGAACTGAATCCTTTCTCTTATTGGCAGCCAGTGCAAGGACAAAAGGGCAGGTTTAGCGGACTGTCGGCGGGGGAGCTGTAGAAGCAGGCGAGCGGCGCAATTTTGGATGGTCTGAAGCTTGTTGAAGGTATATTGGGGAGCTCCCAGATAGAGGACGTTGCCGTAGTCCAGGCGGGAGAGGATTAAAGCCTGGACCATAATCCGTCTAGCTGGGAAGGGGAGAAGGGGAAGGATCTTGCGCAGCATCCTGAGTAGTCCAAAGCAGGTGACCGCAAGTTTAACTGCTTGGTAGTTAAAGGTGAGGGAGCGGTCCATCCAGATGCCGAGACTTTTTATCTGGTCTTTCGGAGCTGGGACAGGTCCGAGGCAGTTAGGCCAGAGTGAGGCAAAGTTGAAAGAGGGGGCGTTGCCCAGGAGCATAAGCTCCATCTTGTCCCCATTAAGTTTAAGGCATGAGAGTTCCATCCACTTGGCAACCTCCTCTAGGCAACGGCCCAAGGTGCAAGATGACCTCTCGGGGTGGTTTAATGCCACCACGAGCTGCGTGTCATCTGTGTAGGTGATGATTTTTATGGCAAATGGATGGACAATCTCAGCCAGGGGTCTCATGTAGATGTTAAATAGTGTGGGGCTCAGGGAGGAGCCCTGAGGAACCCCACAACTGAGGGGCAACTGGTTGGAAACAACTTCTCCTTCAAAAACTTTAAAGGATCGCTCACTCAAAAAGGATTGTAACCAGGTAAGAGCGCTACCGGAAACTCCAAGATTTCTAAGTCGGACAATCAGAGTTTTATGGCTGACAGTGTCGAAAGCGGCACTGAGGTCAAGAGGATAATCGCTACATTACCCCCCTGATCCATGATTGTCCTCGCTTCCTCGGTTGCTGCGAGGAGGGCGGTTTCCATCCCAAACTGGGGACGGAAGCCAGTCTGAGAGGGGTGGAGTAAATCATTGGTTTCCAAGAAGTTCACCAGGATATTGTTAATGTGCTTCTCCAAGATCTTACTCACCCAGGGCAGGAGAGAGATAGGCCGGTAGTTAGAGAAGTCATCCTGATTAAGATTGGGTTTCTTTAAAAGGGCTTTGACCATAGCGCATTTCCATGCCAGGGGAACTATGCCTGATGAAATGGAGGAATTAACGAGGTCAAGAATAACCGGGCATATAATATCGGTGGTTAGTGTGAGGGTCTGTGGGGGAGCCGGGTCTGTGGGGGAACCTGATTTCAGTTTGGTCAGGATAGGGCTCATCAGTGCAGAGTCAAGGAGGGGAAATTGATTCAGAGAGGGTTGGATTTCAAGTTGTGGTTCTAGCACAGGTGACATACTATGAAGGTTATGTGAGGAAGGGAAGGACACGTATATGTTTTGGATAAAGTTATTTCTCCTCATTACGCCTCCCCTGGAGAGGTGCAGAGTTGTGACGCATTCCCAGGTTTACAGACCCTCCTTGTAAATCTGGGAATGAGTCAAAACCCATGGGTGCTGGGTGGGAAAACCCACTGCAACACCCATGGAACACCTCCTTGATATAGAGTAAGATAAGGCAGCGCTTTGCACTGTCTTGCCTTACTCCATATCTATGAGGTCATGCAAAGCAACGCAGGGTGGCTTTGCGGCACCTCATAGATGTGATTGAGAGGCCTGCGCCACCGGAGCATCAAAAAAAGTAATGTTCCGGCGGCGCAGGCCTCTTGTAATTGAGGCCCTGAATCCCTAAGTTTCACTATTTGACAGTACCTTTTCATAATTGTAGCTTGACAATACGGCTTGGCTACGTGACAGTTGTGGAACATCGATTAATATAGAATAATGCAACCATACATTGCTGTTTGATAGGATTGATTACTGACCTATTGTTGGACGTCAGTTATTTTGTCACTCAGCATTAATTTTCATTCATGATGTAGGAATCAGGAACCGGAGCATGAAAGATATGCACTTGTAAAATTGGTGAGCACACCGCAATTTGCATAGGTGTAGATGTGTTTCTGTGATTTATGACCTAATTGCTTACCCCAAGTTTTGATTAATGCAGATGTGCATATTAAAAAGTTAATCAGTTAGTGCATTGCGGAGTTATTCGTAACTCAGAATATGGTAAAAAAAAAAAAGAGAAACACTTTTATCGTATTCTCATATAGAAACCTGTATTATTAATTCTGTGCATGATTCGGTGCAAAAGTGAAAGAATCGTGTCCTCATTTGTTAAACTCATGATTTATCACAGTTGTTTATATATCCGGAATAATTTTATAATAAGATGTTATGTATACATACTTATTTATTAACCCTTCTCTTGTTCTGGGACATTTTCTAATTATCATACCTATAAACTTGATATTGCTATTGATCATAAACCAACATAGATGCAGATAACACCTTCGCTGTTATAAAATATTAACATCATGTCCAAAACAATTAAATCGAATTATCACCAAGCACTCTAAAAATGCAAAGGTAATCCAAACAAAAATATATCTGAAAGTACCTCAGATAGTAGACTCATTTTAGCAAGGGCGTAGCTAGCATTAGTGCAGCCGACACAGTGGCACTTTGGCTATTAAATCCCCCCCCACTTCATCCCTAAATGCCTATCCTTCCCTAGCCATCCAGGGGAAGGGGCTCACTTTCCTGGCTTGCATCAGTGCTCATGACTCCCTTGCCCCGCCTTCTACTATAGAAGTTTAAGCAAACAATTGTGTCCTGGTAAGCAGATACGAGCATCTTAATAAATGTTGTTCCTGCGCTATCATTCAAGTCAAAGCCATACATTTTTGGAGAATAACGTTTTGAATAAGATGAATGCAGGGGTGTAGCAATCAATAGTATAGCAGGTGTAATGGGCCCTGTAGTAGGCAGGGCCTGACGGAGTCGTGGGCCTACCTGGCGGCGAGCAGCACACACAACAATCGGTGTCCGCTCAGCTAGTGGTCACATGCGACCCTAGCCCTTTTATTTATACCCTCAGGCCGAGTCTGGCCACAAGGGGTGCCTGCAGACACAAAGTATGGGAGCGGCCGGGTGGCTCTCTACATCCCTCCCTTCCTTTAGTTATTAAAGAAACAGAGACAGCAATAGAAAAGAAACAGGTATCAAACAAATGTCAACACATAAAGTCTCTCAATCCCTGAATGGGCGCCGGATTGGGCCTCAACAGGTAGCGTTGACTTCTCGGCTTTCCGACTGGATCGTGCTCGCCTTTGGCGCTGGCATCCGAGCCACTTCCGGAAGGTTCCCCGTGGAGCCCAGGGGACAGTCCATCTTGCCTGCTGCATTCTGGTGTCGCTCCTCTCATTGACTGCGAAGGAGGCGTCGGTCTCTGGCTGTCTGCCATGTTCGGAAAGTCATCGCCACTTTCCAGCCCACTTTCTTCTCGTCATGGTGTGCTTGCGTGGGTGGCCTCAACAGGTATGGCTTTGAACCAGGACACATTCCTCACCACCGTGTGCCAACCATGCTAGGCAGTTACCATTGTACCATCTACTCGTGTCACTGTCCACACCTCCGACGCATAAGGAGTGCGAAACTTCCACCCTGGGTGGCGGTCTTTAGGCACGATACGATTCCCTACAAGCAGTGTCAGAGTCGGTGCTTGCCGATCTTTGGTGGCTTTCTCGCTGGTTGCTTGTCATTTCTGTTGGGCTTTTTCTATGTCCAGGCTGGGTGGCACCCACTCGGTGTCCTCTGGGATGAGGTCTTGCAGTGGCCATTTGAACATCAGAGTGGCAGGGGCACATCCGGTCGTGGAGTGAGGGGTTTGCCTATACCCCAGTAGGAACTGATGCAGACACTCTGCGGTATCTTGGCGCTGATCTAAACCGATCCAGAGGGCTCGATTCAATGTACTCATGACTCGCTCTACCTCCCCATTGGCTTGGGGCCATTGGGGGGTGATTCGATGGTGTTTGATCGCCCTTTGTGGTAGAAAATCATGAAAGTCCTGCCCCTGAAAAGGGGGTCCATTGTCGGACTTGATTTCTTCCGGGAGTCCGAGCAGTGTGAATGTTTTTTCAAGTACAGGCTGCACATTGACAAATGCGGTAGACAGAACCAGCTCTACTATCGGAAATTTGGAGAATGAGTCCATTATTACTACAGTATTTCGCCCATCCGGGAAACTCCCAAAGTCTATGCTGACATTTGTCAAGGGAGCCAAACACGGTTCATCCATCAGCACGGGTGCAGAAGCGGGATCGCTGCTGGTGATTGTACAGGGATGGCAGCGTAGGATCTCTTCGTCCACCAGCTCATCCATGCCGGGGAACCACACTTTTGCACGGAGTCTTGCCTTGGTCTTCGCAGCTCCTTGGTGACCTTGGTGAGCGAGTGTGAGCATTCGGCTGCGGAGGCTTCTTGGGATGACTATCCTTTGGCCTCGTAGAACTAAACCTGATCCGCTTGTGCTCAACTTGTGCCGCACTCTCCAGAGCTGATGGCGCATATTCTGTTCATCGGACACCAATGATTTGGATCTGTCGAGAAACCGCTGCCACTGCCCTCGAGCCAGGGTCTCCTTCACCTTTACTAGGGTATCGTCTGCATTCGTGGCACTTATTATGTCCTCTCTGGTTATTGCTACCGGGCAGGCATTGACCTCCACCATGTTTATGAAACACTCTGTGCGCTCTTCATCTATTGTGATTCCTTCTGGGAGGCCTGGTGATGGGTGTCGTGACAAGAAATCGGCAGGGTTGTCGGCTCCTGGTCTGTAGACAAGCTGGAAAGAGTACGCCTGGAGCTGTACAGCCCATCTCTCTATCCTCGGTGGAGCCAGGCGAGATGACCCATTGAACAATGGCAGCAGCAGTTTGTGGTCTACACAGGTAGAGGTGGAAGTGGTGGCACGCCCACCTGATGACCAAAGCCTCCCGCTCTATCTGTGCGTAGCGGGTCTCCATAGGAGATAATGCTCGACTGGCATATGCGACTGGAACACAGGCCCCCTTCGCATTCTCTTGCAGGAGGACTGCCCCAAGTCCTACGGGGCTGGCATCTATGACCAGTTCTGTTCTCTTCCTGGGATGGAAGTGAGCCATGGTGGTTTGGTCCAGCAGTGCTAGCTTGATGCTATTGAAGGAAACATCCTCCTTGGGGCCCCATGCCCACGGCACGCTGGTCTTCGTGAGCTGGTGCAGGGGTTCTGACAGCGTGGCCAGACCGGGGATGAATCTCCCGCAATATGTCACCATGCCGAGGAAGCTCCTTATCTCCGTCGGGTTCTGAGGAACCAGAGCATTTTAGATAGCTTCTGCCTTCCGTGGATTGACTTGGAGGCCTTCTCTGGAAAAGACGTAGCAAAAGAAATCGATTGACCCCTGGTAGAACGAGCATTTCTTTTGGTGCAGGGTCAGGCTGCAGTCCGCCAGGCGTTGGAGCATGGCTCGCAAGTGGACATGGTGCTCTGTAGTGTAGTTCCTATTTCCCTAATAGGCTCTGCGCATTGGAATAATATACCCTATAGATTCAACATAGGACTGAGGTCAGTATGTCCCTATCGAGTATATTAAACTTAATTACTTTGTGCCAGCTAACTCAGAGGCCACTAGAAACTCCTTGTAAACAAGAAGGGAGTAGTTTCTGGCAACCGCATAAACATGACAACTTTGTTTCCCTTTAGAATCGGAACACTCTCAGAATCGTGGAAACAATAGATAACAGTTTCACTCAGCTAATCGTGCATGCTTAATTTCTTCAGAGTTACACAGAAAGAATAGATGGGCGTTTCAATAAAAAGGATTTATTGAACAGTCTTGTTTCTCGTGTAAGAGATATGAGCTGTTATGATCACAAGACTGTATCCAAGATATATAATGTACAGCGTAAGCAGTAGAAAGAAATAATACTGCGCTAGCATTATATTTTAGCTATGACACATATATTCATATACATAAATAACATAAGCTAAAAGATGCGAGTACTCAGACGATGCTTCTCTAAGCTAGTTCTACCCCAGTGTACCTAACCTAGCCTAGGTGTAGGGCAAGGTAAGAAGTAGGTGAAGTATTCTATAGTATGGTATACTATGAGTCTGGTATGCCAAGAGTCCCTCTAGGTTCTAGTCAGCTCCATACCTTGAGAATGAGAGAGTGGGAATCTCCTTCCAGGTCTCGAACTCTAACACCCAGCGAAGGGAGTCAGAACACTGGGAGCTGGATTCTCTGCGAGCAGGGATGACAGCGTCTCTTCTCAGTGCGTCAGGCCGGGATACGGGCTCCTCTGAAGTCGAGGTCTCCTCTAACTTGCTTGGGCAAGGGAAGGTATATTTATACCTGGTAGGTGCCTTGGAATGTTAGCATTGACGTGAAGTCGGACAGAGGAAGACGTCAGGAATTAACCCTTAAGGAATAGTGGTTCATGCATAATAGATGAGTTCTTGGAGAAATCAATAATCCTGTGCTGGGCTTAGGGTTTGGTTTCTAAGAACTCGTTGTGACATTGGGCTGGACGGATGTCGGTGACCATGCCTGTATTTGGAGTGCATGCCTAATGCCTAAATAAGGACTGGGATCTTATGCCTATATAAGGGCAATGCGAATTGTGCCTACATAAGGACATGTTTCAGGAAAACCTATATACGGACACCTAAAGCGGAATACAACACCCACTCCACTTTCGAATGAACGATAATACTAAATGCTAAACATGAAATGCTAAACATTAAACTGAGTACCACATGTTGCTAAAAACATTTCTAAAAGCATATTAAAAGAAGATTTAAAAGAACTGTTGCTAAACATGTAATGCAATAGGTACTGTACATTGTAAAGCATTTTTTCATTCTAAGCATATATTGGAAATTAATGCAACATGAATGAATAAACAGAAATATATACATATGATGAAATGGTTGACAAGTTTTCAAAAATCAAAGCCAGTGCATATCATGGTACTAAATGAAATTTTAGTAAAATAAGGTGAAATTGTGTCCCTGGAAGTATTCAAAGAAGTCCGTTTTATATGAATAGTTCTACTGTAAGCAGATTGAGTTGCCATGTATTTTCAAAAAATAAAGAAAAAGAAAAAGTTCAATTTTAGGAACAGTTCCAAGTTTTGAAAATATGAAGGCCAAATTCATTGCGTCCCTGGTACACTGTGAGCCGAATCAAAGTCAGTGTATGGGTCTGGTGTAAACATGGAATCATCTATTTCTGTAGACAAAAGATCGTCTACCGATGTCGGTGACAGTTGGAATACCTCGTTCAGAAAGTTAACTGCACAGAGATGTGAAGCATCGCCCTCAGCATAGGATGCCGCAGCAATGTTCGCGTCCGTTGTTACCTGTGTGCCTGTTGATCCATCTCGTACCTCAGCAGCAGCAGGAAGCGTCTGTGAGATCTCAAGGAATGCCGTCATCAGGATTGGTAGCCTTTGGGGACAACACAGAGCATGGGCCGTTATCGGGTCCAGCAGAGTATCGATATCCGTTGGCATGACTAATGGAGTGTTAGACAGATGTCTAGCACGCATTCTTCACCGCATAGCAGGCAGCGTAGAACAGGTAAGATGCAATCTTGCCAGATTGGTCTAAATGACAGGAACCATGTTGTATTAAGTTCCCGTAGACGAGGCATGCCCAAAAGTTGCACTATGTGCTCACAGCACTTCCGTTCTAGGAGAGCTTTCTCCACATCGCTCGGAGTGACGCCGGTGGATAGGCTTGCCATAGCATAGTAGTAGGAATAAAAACAGGATTCCCGCAACCAGTGCTAGAATGAATGGCACACCACCAAACGCCGAATGTGCGAAGTTTGGGATGATTCCGAGGACCGCCTGAAAAGGTGTTAACAGTCCTGAACAGATGGTCTTAAATACATGTACAATCCTGTTTGTATCAGACATGTTTAAGATACGTCCCATCATTTCTACGAAATGTATAGGGCAGTTTGTACGAATTAAAGCCTGTATCTCAGCCGAAGTCCTTGCAATTTGTAAATCATAGATTTCTTTGGCAGAGGTCAAAGTCACGGTCTGTTGCAAAAGCATGGCTTTCGTTCTGCTTAAAGTATCAAAACGTATAAAAGAAACATTCAATGAAGGCCATAGAGGCGACTCCCTGACTGTGTCTATTGGGGGGAACAATACTTGCATACAACAAGTAACCCTGGAGTCGACCATTACCAGATATGGGATGCCTGGCAACATGCCACAGCAACTCTGATCATTCAACATGAGGTAACTCCTGTTAGAAAGTTGGCCAAATGCTGGATTAATCACAGTAGCTGGTGTACCCTGCTGGTGGCAGGACAAGTTTGCCACAGAACCATTACAAGCCCCGTGTAAAGAAATGTCCTGACATATGAGTGAACCGCTTAGTGCATTTTCAGTGTGTACCACTTAGAAACACTTCACGATCCCCACTCCAACATCTGTATTCGTAAGGTAAATCCCAGGATGTCTTAATGTATTCTTTACCCAACCTTTCATATTTGCCTGCTTGCATTTGTTTGAGACAATACTGAAACTGAAAAGTAGTGACAGGCAGAGTTATTTTGCCATGGATAAGCCATTCTGTAGCTGGGTTTTCTGCTACCGTAAATGGTAATTTTTCCAGTTTTTCAATGCTCAGCACTGTATACTTTGCTCCCCTTTGTGCCAGTTCGATCTGTTTATCCGTTAGATTGTATTCTGCAAACAGAGACGACATGTTGATAAAACGCCAAGGCACATAGCCCGCACGCAAAGATTGCAGCGTCCAGCCTAATAACATAATAGAACGTAACTGAGATTGGCCTTGTTGTAACATGGCTAAATCTTGTTCCAGTATGTCAATAGCAGAGGATACAATGTTGTCCAATGAATAAATTCTGGATGACAAAGTTGTTCACCCATTGTCGACCACAGAGAGAGATTTCTCTAAGTTAAGACGCTCAAGCTCACGTATTCGTTCTGCGGCCTCTACCTGTGAAACCTTCCACACTTCATTATAAGCAGCATAAATGCCGGCATATATGAAACGTTTTTGATGCGGTTTTCTCGGTCCTAGCAAGAATTCCCTAAGGTCTGCGTCTTCTTTAAGTAAAGATAAGTGTTGTTTCACATCCTCGAGTGTAGATTTTTGTAACCAGTCGAGGCACAATTTTCCTACACTGTATGTTGTTACTATCCCCGGATGTTGTCGTTGAACATAACGTGGGTCTGGCCTATGGATAGTAAAGCCCTGTCTTCTATTCAGGAATCTTTCTTGACAGATGTTTGTGTCTGTGGGCCAGAGTAACCATTTTCTCCAATCAGGATCTGTTCTGTTGGTTTGTAGTATTGTGTCTACTGTGACCGCTCCCTGTGTAGTGTTATTACTTGCAGGTGTTGGTACAGAAGGTGTCTTCCTGTCTTTGATCTTGGCTAAACCAAGGCAAGACGTTTGTTGCACAGTGTCATTCAAAAACATTATTTACTGAGGGATGATACATGCTCTAAACAAAGCTTCTATCCCCTGTACTTGCCAATCTTTAGAATCCCAGACAGATTTTGTGTCTATTGTGTCTTTCCACAAGTCAAATCCATGTCTAGACAGTTGGGTAATAAATGCTGCAGAATAAATCTGTTTTGTATTAGTTAACATAATTTTCTGTCCTGTTTTGTTTACATTTTTATAGTAAAATGTTTCTGGATCAGATGTATTGTACCCTGAAAAATATGGAAACTTTTTAGCAAACGTTTTTGAACTACCCCTTGGTGGTGTAGGACAATATTCCCATTGGTTCAACATAAACACATTTCTAGGTGTTGCAGATTTATGCAAGAAATGATGACCATAGTGGTTGTAACAATAAAGCTGTTCGTAGTCTGATGAACCCTAATGAAGTATTCATTGTTAGAGAATGCAGCAGACCTTCCTAGATCAGACATCATATCATTTACAGTCTCAAAGTCCCAATCATCAGAATAGGTACTGGTGGAAATATAGGGCCAGATGTAGGAAGCCAAATTGCGAGCGCAAACGCTGAAATTTGCAGAATTTCAGCTTTTGCGATCGCAATTTGGCTGTGAGCAATGTAGGTAAGTTTAAACCTACTCGCAAATTAAGGAAACGCAAAATTGCGATTCCTTATTTTGCGTAAGCATTTAGAGAATCGCAATTTGCGATTCTCTAAATGCTACGCAAGAAGGCATCACAAATTGCGATATTGCCTTAAGGAATCGCAAATTACCACCAACTTCAAGTTGGTGGTAATTTGCGATTTCCTTTAAAAAAGCACTTTTTTGCTTTTTTTAAAGTGCCATGTGGCACACATACATGCCCTTAGGGCATGTATGTGCCCCACATGTGCACACATGCACAATTCAGGGGTGCAACAGGGTGTCCTTCTGGAACCCTTGCACCTTGAAGTGCGCGCGCAATTTGCGAGCACCTACTGGGTAGTCGCAAATTGCGCGCGCAATTCCCATTCATTCCTATGGGCCTCTTGTCCCATAGGAATGAATGGGAAGCCATTCCTTATTTGCGACTCGCAATTTGCGAGTCGCAAATAAGGACTATGTAGGAATCGCAAAAATTATTGCGATTCCTACCTACATAGCATTTTGCGAGTCCTTAATAGCGATTCCCTAAAAATCGCTATTAAGGACTCACTAAATTGCTTTTACCTACATCTGGCCCATAATCACCTAATTACATTTTAAATAAATGTGGAATGTTCAAAAGTTCCGTAGGGCCGAATATATCGAAATCGATTTTGTCCCACACTATACCATCCTGTATAGGAACGGCTGTGATGTTCACTGCTGACAAGTCTCTTGCTTCACGATGGGATGATTTGTGTGGTTTTAAAAGTAAGTTCACATTTTTACTTTCAGTGTCCATATGGATGTATCTGCCATTTATAAGCACGCTGATAGTCATAACCAAAGCTAGCCAAAGCAAAAAGAAAAATATTCCAGAAATAATCCATAGTTCAATCCATGGTGAAACCAGATAAGTCTCTTTCAGGAAATGAAAAAGGTCTTGTACTTGTTGTTTGAAAGTTTTTAGGGCTGGCGTCGTTTCAGGTTCACTCGGATCCTCAGAAAACGTATCAAAGTTAATGAAATAGCCAGAAGCAGTTTGGTCAATTGTTGGAATTGCATCAGGATTCGTTGAAATCACTGGAATCAGTTGATCACTTGTTACGTTGGTGTAGACAGGTGTATCTGGACGAACTGTTACTTGAGTTTCAAGAGGGATGAGTTCCATAGCATTGTTGCTTGTCCTTCATCTGTTACTGCTGAATTCTCGATGGTTATGAGTCTTTCAGTCTGAACCTCTTGGATAGTAGCGAGAGGAGTGCGTCTGCTACTAGGTCGGAGTCCACGAGGCCTACTATTTAGTATTGGCCACATACTGTGGTTTGATGAGGTCGATTGACACAAATCTTTTCTCCTTTTTCCAGCAAGGGCGGCAGAAGTACTGTTCTTGTTCCGTGGACGGCTAGGACAGTTACTGGTTGTCTGTAAGAAGGTCCAAATTCCTTCTTGTCCGCAATCTTCTCTCTGACTAGATCCCCAACTTTTGGGATCCAGACAGGCCTTGCTGGGACAGCCGGTGTTTCCCCAGTGGTGGTTGGCTTCAGGAACACGTTGCTTTGTTTCGATCTTAGTTCATTTAGATCCTGTAAAACAGCCAAACGATCTTTGATATCAAAGGGTTTATTTTCCACCACTGTGCGTTTACATTCGAGATCAGGAACCCACATTCTTGTCCCAAATAGGACCTCATATGGAGTGACCTCCCTAGAGAACTTCTTGGCAAATTATTTAATGAGCGTTGGACCCCATAAAGATGTTTGACCCACCCATCACCCGAACCTAATACTCTAGCTGTTATAGACTGCTTTATGTCCCAGTTTTTCCTTTCCGCAACAGAATTTCCCTCAGGATGAAACGGAGAGGAGTACCGCAATGCTACGCCCAAACTGGCCATGGCTTCTTTGTAAGCCCGAGAGCTAAACGCAGGGGACCTGGTCAGAATATAGTGTGCCAATTGCGTATGTGCCGATAAAGACTCGCAAATCTTTTATAACAGTTCGAGCGTCAGCCGAGCGCTGAGGCCATATCCATAGGAACCTTGAGCACGAATCCACTGCGACCATTATATATTTATAGTTACCGTCCCTTTGCAAGGGACCGCAGTGGTCCAGGTAAACACAAGCTAATGGCTTGTCTGAAATCAACAGGGGTGTCTGCGCAGGACGTTTCACTGTGGAGACTTTCATCTGTTGGCATATTTCACATTCCAGAACATAGTTCTTGGTCTGTTTCCTAATGCCAGGCCACCAATATCTTTGTTTTAGTAAAGATACTGTTGCAGAAACACCTGCATGGGCAGAGGCTATCCCTTCATCTGCTGCTAGGATCAGTCCTAATCTACGTTCCATGTTTGGAATTACCCTATCCCCCACTCCAGGGATTTGAGCAAAAGGAACGTTGTTCGCATCAATTACATAAGAGTACTTGAGTGGAAATTTCTTTGGTAACGCTGCACCACTGCCTTTGCTTGAAGCATTGACAGCCAATAATATCTCACTGTCTATTCTCGTTTTTGAACGAGTGATCGCAGCTACGGAAGCCGTCTGAACAGCCCCCTTTGCGGCTTCGTCAGCCAATGAATTCCCTGCAACGTGAACGCCATCACGTTGATGACTCAGCGTGTGTATTACGTGAGCTTTTGGTAGTTCGTTTTTTAACTGAACTACTTGTTCCCAAAGCGTTTTATGCTTTATTGTGCCACCTTTTGCATCTTTGAACCCGTTTTCAAGCCAATTCTGTATATATGCATTATACGACTGAACACAGTAAAAAGAATCGCACACTATGAGTGTGGGGAATTCGCGATCTGTACTTTCAAGTGCCAGTTTGAATGCTTGTAGTTTAGCTCGCTGAGCTGTACAATCTCCTAGAGATTGAGTATTAGTGACCATTGGTCTGAAGTTACCATCTTGAATGCGACCTTTAACGATTGCGCACGCTGCACTGTAAGCTTGCTTACTCCCTGTTGCGGGTTGTGCTGATCCGTCAGTGTAAATTATAAATTCATACTGATCGAGAGGCAGAATTTCAGTGAGCAGAGGACATTCATGTTCATATTGCAGGAACGCTTGTGTTTTTAAATCAGGATCAAAAACATATTCAACATCTGTTGCAGCAAGAGAATTAACCCATTGTATCCATGTAGGATGTAAAGCTTTTGCATTTGGAATGCTCGCTTTGTGACCGCCTCTAAGGCTGGTACTGGAGTTACGACAATAATGCGTTTCCCTTGGGCTAGAGCTCTTTCTTTTGCTACAGCGGTTTGAACTGCTGTCAGTATTTTTTCTGTTGAAGTGAAGCGCATTTCTGCTTGTGTATACAAATGTGATTTGTATGCTACTGGTACTTTTTCACCCTCATTAAATGTTAAGTAGGTGAATCCGCATTGTCCCAAAATTATTCGGATCACTAAATTGCGTATATTTACGCGTGTTTGTAAGTGATTTGTTGCTAACATGTTAGCTTGGAGTGAACGCAGGATTTCTGTGTGTTCCTGTGTCCAATGTTTTGTTGAAAAATCAGGTTTGATTAATTCGTAGAGAGGTTTAACCCTTTCTGCGTAATTTAGAATGTAAGTTCTTCCAAAATTTAGGAAACCCAAGATGGATTGTAAGTTTTTCAGCGTTTTTGGAGGTTGGAGCAGCGCGCACTTTTCTAAAAAGTTGGCTGCCAGGCTTTTGCCTTCACTTGAAAGCTCATATCCTAGGAAAAGGACATTGAGATGGGCAATTCTGGATTTTTTAAAGTTGAATTTATAGCCTTCAGAGGCGAAGCCCAATATAATGGTACTCACCCTGTTCAAGTGCCTATCTAGGTCATCGTCTGTCAGATAGATGTCATCGACATATGACAATGCCTCATTATCATAAATTTGTAGTAACTCTGTTACTCTTGCTGAGAATAACCCCGGGCTGTTTTTGAACCCTTGTGGGAGTCTACAAAATTGACGCTGGATCCCCATTATTGAGAAAGCTGTTAAGTACCCGCTTTCAGGAGCTATGTTTTGACAAAAGAAACCATTTGAAATGTCCAATGTGGTTTTATATTTTTTACGCACAATGTTATTCATTAATGCTGTACTATGTGCATTTTGCACTGCCAATGTTTTGGAACAAGTGTTCAAGTGTCTGTAATCCAAAACTAGACGATAGGTATTGTCTGGTTTGGATACAGGAAACAAAGGATTGTTCATTGAGGAGGTGCATGTTTCAATCACCCCTTGGTATTCAAGTTGATCTAAGATCTCCCTGACCTGTTTTTTAGCTTCTTGCTTTATTGGGTACTGCCTTTGTGCAGTAGGTTCATTTTCTAACTGTATTTTGTGGTGAGGTGAGTCCTCATCCCATCCTACATGATTTTTGTATAATGCTGGGGCCTGGGCAACTGCCCATTTCCTGGCATAAGTATATTTTAGGTGAATTGGAATATGGTTGGAGAAGGCAGGCATAATGATGTCCTCACCATGTGGGCACTCCCTGACAAAGTTTGGTGGCCAGTCTTTTTCTGCTAGAAGTATATCATAACCCCTTGAAAGTTTCTCCCAAAAGAGTATTTTCACTTTTCTTGGTATGTCTCCCTCCATTCGGAGTGTTATTTCATATAACTTTTGTGGAGTACTAACCCTGGTGTCTACAGTCTCTACTGTGATGTACTCATTCAAGTCCACTATCTCCAGAAGTTCCTTCAGGTTCTGGCGAGCTATTGTTACTTCTGCTGCACTGTCCAGCATTGTCTGAGCCCATTCTCCGTTCTTGAGCTGTGTTCTCAGTATTCTCGGCATGTCTGATCTTCAGACCTGCTACCTTCTTTTTTGTGAATTGAGGTTTTGATTTATTTTTCTGAACGTGTTTGTCGTCTTTCGATTTCACGCGTTCTTCTCTGTGTTCTGACCGTCCTCTTCTTTCTGATGTCTGTGACGATATCTGAAAGATACGAGAGGAACGTGTATCAGTATCTTGATACCTGTCAGGTTTTCTTAAATTATCCCTATTCCTGAGGTTATACCTCCTTTCAGAGGGCTCCTTTTGAGGAGACTTACCTCGGGATTGAGAACGTCTCTCTTTTGAATTTTGTTTATTAGTTTCCCACTACTTTTTAGAAGTTGTAGGAGTTTGTTTAATAGAGTCCTTCTCAGGACTTTCAGATAGTTTTGGCTTCAATTGTTTTCCACCCAAACTATCTCTGCCTAATTCTGCATAAGATTGTTCTATTATTCTGGGTAGTTCATGTTGATGTTCTGTAACATCAAATTCCCTTAAGCGCTGGCGGATCGCCACTGATGCTGCCTCTCCTTTAATATTAGATAATATTATTGTTGAGACCTGGTCGAAGTTTTTCAGTAATTTCATACCTAAATTCAGAGCAGGTTCTGCCCCGTATTTGTTTTGAATTTGTTTCAGGACATCTGGTATTACTGCAATTGATGGAACACCATGTGTTTTAGTATAGATGGCAGCAAAGACTGCACCCCAAGTGGTGCAATCTTCCAGTTGTGGTGTGATACCCATTGGTAAACATTGTTAGGATTCTGTGTTTCTCATAAGAGCTAGTATTTGGAAATACTGCTTTGATTTGAGTAATTTTTTGAGCTATCCAGAGTGGAATTTGCTCACGTTTTGTGGGCATTTTACCCATGACTGCGTGTAAAGTCTGTGGAGTAATTTTTAGTGTATTCCCCTGATGAGGGGTTTGATTTGGAATGGTCATTGGTGGTTGGACTGTGAAAGTCTGCATGACATATTGGACTAATTGTCTGTAAATTTTTATTAACTCTTGTAGTTGAGTAAGTAATTCCTCGTCTGACATTACATCGATGTCAGGATGAGGTGTGTAGCCGGCTAGAATTGGCCATGTTGCTCCTGGTCTTCCTAGTGGACCAAGCCTGGTAATGTTTTTGTGATGTTTTAGGGCGCCTTTAAACCAGAGATTATGCTCCTGGTATGTGACTGGAATTTCAATCTCCTCGAAAGGAATATATTCCTCTGGTGGTTCATCTTCTTTAAAGAAGTGAAACACTTTTGTAATTGGATTTGATTCTGGGAATACTATCCATGAATAGAATACCTCTGTCTGAAAGGATTCGTGTGCCTCTATCACGAAAACTGCTCTACCACCTCTTGGTGGTAGGCCGTGTTTTATAAGTTTTAGAGTGATGGCTCTCCTTAAGTTTGGATGGATGTTTATAACACCCTCATCGGTTTCATTTAAACCGGTAAAGTTAAAATCTGGGTCAGCCGTAGCTACACCGTTCTCGGTGCCATTATCCTCGTGTATGGACATTTGTTTTTTGAAAAATGTAGAACAAGTTTCAAGGAAACAAAAGATAAGGTGCACAATATTTTGGAACACTGTATCCTCCAACGTTGAACAAACCAAACAGCTAATCTATAGGTTTTTTATCCTATTTAGCTTTGGCGGATATTTAACCCTACCCACTCCAGACGTCTTATGGAGTATGTGAGTAGGGGTCTCTGAGAGAAAAGCACGACTGAGTTACTCAGTATCTAGCGTTAAATTAGTGTCTTACCAAACCGTTGGGCGCCATGTAGTGTAGTTCCTATTTCCCTAATAGGCTCTGCGCATTGGAATAATATACCCTATAGATTCGACATAGGATTGAGGTCAGTATGTCCCTATCGAGTATATTAAACTTAATTACTTTGTGCCAGCTAACTCAGAGGCCACTAGAAACTCCTAGTAAACAAGAAAGGAGTAGTTTCTGGCAACCACATAAACATGACAACTTTGTTTCCCTTTAGAATCGGAACACTCTCAGAATCGTGGAAACAATAGATAACAGTTTCACTCAGCTAATCGGGCATGCTTAATTTCTTCAGAGTTGCACAGAAAGAATAGACGGGCGTTTCAATAAAAAGGATTTATTGAACAGTCTTGTTTCTCGTGTAAGAGATATGAGCTGTTATGATCACAAGACAGTATGCAAGATATATAATGTACAGCGTAAGCAGTAGAAAGAAATAATACTGCGCTAGCATTATCTTTTAGCTATGACACATATATTCATATACATAAATAACATAAGCTAAAAGATGCGAGTACTCATACGATGCTTCTCTAAGCTAGTTCTACCCCAGTGTACCTAACCTAGCCTAGGTGTAGGGCAAGGTAAGAAGTAGGTGAAGTATTCTATAGTATGGTATACTAAGAGTCTGGTATGCCAAGAGTCCCTCTAGGTTCTAGTCAGCTCTATACCTTGAGAATGAGAGATGTGGGAATCTCCTTCCGGGTCTTGAACTCTAACACCCCGCGAAGGGAGTCAGAACACTGGGAGCTGGATTCTCTGCGAGCAGGGATGACAGCGTCTCTTCTCAGTGCGTCAGGCCGGGATACGGGCTCCTCTGAAGTCGAGGTCTCCTCTAACTTGCTTGGGCAAGGGAAGGTATATTTATACCTGGTAGGTGCCTTGGAATGTTAGCATTGACGTGAAGTCGGACAGAGGAAGACGTCAGGAATGAATCCTTAAGGAATAGTGGTTCATGCATAATAGATGAGTTCTTGGAGAAATCAATAATCCTGTGCTGGGCTTAGGGTTTGGTTTCTAAGAACTCGTTGTGACGTTTGGGTGGACGGATGTCGTTGACCATGCCTGTATTTGGAGTGCATGCCTAATGCCTAAATAAGGACTGGGATCGTATGCCTATATAAGGGCAATGCGAATTGTGCCTATATAAGGACATGTTTCAGGAAAACCTATATACGGACACCTAAAGCGGAATACAACAGCTCCTCAAGGCTCTGAGAGTATATGAGGATGTTGTCGCTCAGGTTGATTACTCCTACCAGGCCCGATAGGATCTCCTTGATCGCATTCTGGAACACCTCGGCTGCTGAGGAAATGCTGAAGCTGAGCCGGGTGTACTGCCTGAGGCCCACGTGCCTGTGCCTGAGTGCCATTGGCTAGATGGTTTTGTCGATGTGGAGCTTCACTGTGTGGTCTTTGAGTTTCCAAAGCCCCTGGAATAGTTGCGGAAACTCCTGTAGTATGTCTTATGCATGCGTGTCGTGGACTTGCTTAGCGTAAAACTCCAACTCCAGATCTTCAGTGGTATGGCATCCGAGCAGTGTCCCGTTTTGGCCTTCTGTGACGTGGAACTTGGTTTTGATGGAGTGTTCCGCGCTGGTGACTTTGACTTCGATCACTCCCATGAGCGGTAGGGGTACGGTACCACCTTTTGTGTATATTTTGGCCACGCTGGGAGTGAGAGGTGGTCGAGGTGACAGTTTCTCGTATTGGCTTGAATCCATCATGTTCACGGATGCTCCTGTGTCTATCAAGGCTTGACTCGGGGTCTCATGGGTGCACATGGGTGGGGGATGCTTCTTGCGACCAGACCGTCCACCAAACGAGATTACGAAGACGTCGTCATCTTCATAGTGGACAGTAGCTCCTCTCACCCAGGGTGTGTCCGTGGGGGTGGGGTCTTCCAGGGTCAGGTGACATAGGGTCGTGGAACGACCTCTTGGTGTGCCCCCTCTGGACCGCCCTGCTCCTCCGCCGCAGACACTGGCGTAGTGATTGGTCTTGCCGCAATTGGAGCACGTCTGCCTTCTTGCGGGCATCATTCTTGTGACTTGTGGTCAAAACCGCAGTATCCGTTTTTCCCTGTGGGTCTGCTGGGCGGGGTCCGCATTTGTGCTGGTCCGGGGCGCCGTTGCACCGCATCTATGGTCTCCTCCTTAGTGGGGACAGCCCTCAGTGATGGGGTAGCGGCATTACTTTGAACCCTGGCAGCTTCCATTGGACAGTTCATGGGAGCGTGCCAAAACGAGTATCTCGTCCAGGGACATCCCTGGTTGGCGGAGTATCTGGCATCTTAGCATGAGGGACTTGCAGCCTTGTATTATTTGCGTGCGGATCTCCTTCGGTTGGTCGGTATTTGTACATGTGCACACAAGCCTTCTCAGCCAGGCATATAACATGTCTACTGACTGTACCTCAGTTTGCCTGGCTTGCCGCAGCTTGAACCTTTCATAGTCCGGGTTCATTTGGGGGTCGAAATGCCTGTTGAGGGCAGCAACTGCCGCGTCGTAGTCATCTTCATCCCCGGTATCTTGTAGCGTCTCAAAGAGTTCGTAGAGTTCATCACCCACGAAGTGCATCAGCAGAGAGCGCTTCACCGCCCCATTGGTCTCTCTCGTGCCTCTAACATAGTGATTAAGGCATCCCAACCATAGCTTCCACCTGGGCGCGGCTGTGGTGGGGTCAGTGAGCTGGCTGAAGGGGGGTATAGGCGTAACTCAGGCATGAGAGAACGACGCCGTTGGCCCCTGTGCGGGCACTGGTTGTGTGGGGGTGGAGGATCTCCCATGTCTAGCAGAACTTGGGATCCGTGTGCTCTGTGGGGAAGGTGTGGTGTGCAGGGTCCCAACTGCCGGTAAACTGCTGCTGTTGCACAGCTCTATGCTTAGCCACTGTCTGACCTGAGTGTCGGTGCGGCAGGGTGATCCCCCTTGGTCCTGCGGGCTCAGCATGCTCTTGACAAGCCGTTTGAAGGCCAGCTGCTGGTGCCTCTTTATTATGGTACTTGAATGAGAAGTACTTCTCTGCTGGCTTCACTTCAATCTTGTGCTTGTAAGTTTTTATTTTTTTTCTATAGCATTTATTATCCATATTGTCCTCACTGCTCGTATTCCTTCAGGTGAGCTTCCCCTCCAGATGGGGTGGGGTCATTACCCCGCAAGGCCAACGGATCGCCTGTGCGGTGCGCCGACCGCGATGAGGGCAGTACAAGCCATGCCCGTCTGCCGCGTGGTATACGAGGGCCGGGGAGCAGGAGACAGGCTGCAGAGGAAAAGACAGGCTCGCGGCCACTGTGGAGGTCATACTGCCACAGCAGGGCACCGGTAGCAGTGTGCAGGAAGAAGGCACAGATGGCAGGCGCACACCGCTGAACAGGAGAGTGGTGCGGCTGCTGAAGCAAGGGCCTCAGAGGCTGCCACGAAGTTGCTTGCGGCGGCCTGGCAGTAGCGCTGGCTGGCTTTGGGTGAGTGTGGAAGCAGGAGGGAGGGCAAAGGTCCGTGTCTCCCTCGTCGCCAGTGTAGTAGGCAGGGCCTGATGGGGTCATGGGCCTACCTGGCGGCGAGCAGCAAACACAACACACAACAATCAGTGTCCGCTCGGTTAGTGGTCACGTGCGACCCTAGCCCTTTTATTTATACCCTCAGGCCAAGCCCGGCCACGAGGGGTGCCTGCAGATGCAAAGTATGGGAGAGGACGGGTGGCTCTCTACAGACCCTAGGGTCCCAGCAGAGAGCGCCCTATGCACCCAAATAATAGATGATTTTAACTTCAAATCCAATCAGTGGAGCAATTTTCCTTGCTTGCGTTAAGACCTTTAACACCCGTCCTCCACCGCTTCATAGCACTGACACACCTGGTGCAAATAAGGGGGTAAGTAGGATATCACATCCTATACCCACGTGTATGATGTGGTGTACGCAAAACTGCACATCTTATTCGTCTTAACATTGTGTGGGTATTAGCAAACTATTTTAATACTGATGGATGTACCTCGAGTACATATCACATGCTAGATAGCTAGAGTTACTTCCGGATTGGTACTTAGTCCAAATTCACTCCATAATTAATTGAAATTAAGATTAACACACATATCTAAGTGACTATGCTGTTTGATGAGAAACACATGGGTTCATGTTCCATATGATGAAAGATGGAAATTGAAACTCAGACAAGTTAGAAAATCACTATGCTTTATTGTAGACATGAATATGTATACATTAATAATGTTGCATATTTATAAACCAGACTTTTGTGCAGCAAAATCAAAGATCATTGTTCTTACAAAACAATAGGTGGAGTGCTCAGAGAATCACAAAGTGAGTAGCCACAATATATAAAAGCAAGAGTTGGATACATAGAAAATAAGAAAATAATAAATAATAAATATTTGAGAGAGATCTGAAAGTTAGTGCATGGCCAAAGAGTGGCCACTATAACCGTTCCACTTGCAAATGTGTTGATGTTTTGATCCTATATTTTTTAATTATGCAGGATCTTCTTTACGATGGAAATATTGAGAGGATAATGTAGCAGCTCTATAAAAAAGCATGATGAAAGCAATGCCATTGTTAAGAGGAATGATGAGAGGAGGTTGAGAGGGTTAAGGAAAGCAATATTATCCTATCTCAGGCAGTAGCACCAATTGAATGGGAAATATGGCCAAAATATAAATACGAGAAGGAGGAGGTGAAACACGTGAGATAGTGTTTACTGCCATGCAGAAGGTTTACTAATGTCCATAGAGTAGAAGAGCCTCCTAATAGATAAGAGAAACAAAGGAATGAACAAACACTGGTTAAAAAATGTTATCTCTACAAGCGAATATACATTGTGAGTGGCCCAGATAGCAGACACCAACAAGTATAGGGAAAAAAAGATTGCTTGCTAATAATTGAAGAAACACAAAAGACTTGCCTACCTGTCAACGAGTATCTGCTTCATGAAATGAGTAGAGGAGGTAAAGAGGATACATCATGCACTGCAGAGTGCCATTTACCATTCAATATCTGTATTGCTTGATTAATAAAAACCCTTGCAATATAATGTTCAATAAAACACATTATAAAACACATAACACATTCACATCCACACCGTCTACATAAAAGAGTACATAGCAGAGTTTATCATCTGTAAGTCCATTTAAAATAACACATGGAAACTTATAAGCTTCTTGCCCATGCATTGATTAAGCAGAGTTGAGAGAGGGACCCCTCTGCTTACCCTACTACTCAAAATTGCTGTCTCCCTGAACATATATGCACTGAGGCTTAGCAGCTAATGCATAGGATTTAGAATAACTAGGGGAGAGTGACGATTAAAGTGCACGTGCTCATAGCAAGTTCTACGTTAGCTGCAGAATGGCCATACTAAACTGCAGAGTACAAAATGGCTGGACCCAAGGTAAAAGTGACCCATCTACAGTAAGGGGCTTTCCACCTTGGGCTTCTGCTGCCCATTAGTTGCCACATTTACCATGGGCATGGCCATTTTTTTTTCTCTCTAACTCACTGATGAACTCTGACATGACTCACAGCCATTCTACTCTTTTCTACTACTTGGACCTGATTCACGAAAGGTAAACTTACACTTTTTGTGTAAGTTTATGATTTTTTGCAATCCACAAAGCAATTGCAAAAAGTATCTTTATGACTGCCTACCTTTGTATGTTTAGAGTCTCCTCCATGAGTGTGGAGACTCTGAAGTCGTAAACATACTACTTGTAAAATTCCTTTCTGAATTGCAACTAACCTAACTCTTTTTCCCTGTACCACTGCACACATATTTGTTTCTCTTGCACTGCAGCATTTCATTTTATGCCCAAGCTTTCTCTGGGATATTGTATGAGTGTATTGGGCCTAACCTCAATGGCATTTTTTGGGGAAAAGGGTATGCTGGAGAACTGAGAGAAATATCAAACTGATTTGATGACATGATGGAGAGGAGGATAGGGTCTCACACTGTCAGGCAGTAATTTGCTTCTTTCATTGATTTTCTTGGAACTCAATAATGGGCTCAATAATGGATTGGGTGAAATGATAGCAGGGGTGTGGGAGGGGTCTGGCAAAATGTGAGTCATAATATTTTTCTTTGATTCTTAGAAGTCAGTTATGCACTTGATGACATGAGGAAGAGCAGATTGGCATCTCACAAGGTTGGCAAAAAAAATTGTTTCCAAACTTCATTGAGGTAATTTATACACATGGGGCCATATCTATCAACATTTCATGCAACGCAAAGCAGCAAGCCACCTTGCTATGCTGCGTGAAAGTGAGAGGGAAGGAATGCTTCATATTTAACATCATACAGCGCATAAAGCTCTCTGCCTACGCTGGTGCACAAATTTCTCCCTTGCGCCAATGGAGGCACCCTTGCACCATGGTGAAAGTGTGCCTGCATTATAGGCAGGAATGTTTTTGTGCAGGAAGGTACACCTTACTTCACAAAAACAATCCTGAGAGGCATTTTCCTCTTTCTGCATAAAGATATTTCTCCTCGTTCCACCTCACCTGTGGAAGCATAGTAATGTGATGCATTCACAAGTCTACAGCTAATGATAAATCTGGGAATGCACCAAAATCCATGGGTGGATGCATGGGAACACTCGTGCTCCACCCAAGGAATGCTACCCTGCTGCAGAGTAGCGCAAGGCAGCGATTTGCTCTGCCTTGCTTTTCTCTAGACTTATCAGGCCATGCAGGGCCACACAAGGTGGCCTTGCGTGGCTTGATATATCTCGCTTAGGTTTTGCATCACCCTTGCACCCTCTTACATGGTGCAAGGGCGACTCAAAACCTTGATAAATATGCCTCATGGTGACTTAATGAGGTGGTTAGGTGCCAGGCAGGGTAAATGGACCTCAATATATTTTTCTAAATATTGGGGACTATTATTTACAGGGACATCCTTGTTAGAGCCTCCTGCATTAAGGCCCATGCCCTCTGTGCCCTAGTTGGCCGTTATTTGAATACGGATTATGCTGTGAATATATTGGGAGAACAGTGAAACATCAGAGGTATAGAGCGAATCCCATTAACTTTAGTGTAAATTGATGCAGTGAATTTAAGCATTGAATGACATGGTGCAGGACAAGTGACATCTGAGTGAGTGTTTTGGTTATATGATGTTAGCAAGATTTGGGGTCTGCCAGCATGTAGGGTACCATAATTTTCTTTTTGTTTTTGGGAAGTGGTCATGTATGCTTTTGCCGACAATATCTAAGAGGGTTGTACATCAGATTGTTGTATACAGAATATCATCTTACATAAATATTGTGTTCTAAATAACGTTTACAAAAACACTCTCCAATTAAGTGTACATTTTCTACAATTAACTCCAATATGACAATATTTTTGGAGACAATATTTAGGACAAACATTTTATAAGAGACAATATTCTGACAATGATATTCTACTACCTCACCATCCAGAATGGTTGGGAGTCTGATACATTGGTGAACCACTGTTCTTTTATTATTTTACATTTGGGCGATTCATTTATGCATTTGTTGTAAATAGACATCTGGCCCGGAGGTGAACCTAACGTTTTTATTTAATAGTTTTTGTAGGCTATTTATGTGTTTAAGGATACTATGCAGTAGATGTGAGTGTTCTGTTACAGAGGGCAACACAAGATATGGTTTAGTAACATGGTGCAAGGGGAGTGGTGATATTGTTTTTTAAGTTTTTGAGGACCATTTAAACCTGTAAAGATTTCTTGGTGGGAACTTGTATGCTAAGGCCGGCGGCCACATCATGAACATATCCAATCACACAGGGCAGAGTTGTGCACCTGTTTCATGCAATTGCACTGTCTAAAACACATTTAATTTCTTTGAGTTATTTCAAGAGCTGCAGACAGCAGAGTTTAGAGACAGCGAGCAATGGTTGGTTCTCGTTGTTTCAGCTGTTTCTGCTAACTCTCAATTAAGTTTTTTCAAATTGAAATCTTTTAAAATAAAAGCAGCCCTATTTCCTTTAACAAAATTGAACTGCTTTAAAAAAAATGTAAAGACAATCAAAAGGATGGTGGTCTGCAGACCCTTGAAAGCTACCATCTGTTTGATTGTAACCAGTCACAATGGGTCACAAGTTGTTACCTGCCTACTTAATATTTACTAGGCAAGTCATTCAGTGACCCCCTGCAATTCCTTTTTTTGTGAACTGACCTATTAGAATATAGGCTGATTCGCAAAATTAAAATTCTGGTCGCAAAAAGTCTGCTCACAGTTTACAATCACTTTTTGCAACCAGTAACTTAGTCAGCAGCAGCCCTTGCAGGTAAGAGCTGTGGGGCCGGGTGGGGAGGGATTTCGACAGACGACGATGAGGGAAAATTAATTATTTATTTAATTTTCCCTCGTGGTCGTCTGTCAAATCTCACCCCTCCCCCCCAACCCGGCCCATTGCTCTTACCTGCAAGGGCTGCCGCTGAACTTACATCTGGTGCCCTGTTTTTATGTGTTTTTGGGGCCTCACCTCACTTACTTCATTCGTGGCATTAATTTTGGGAATCTATGTATGTATGTATGTGTATAGTAATTCTATAGTGCAAACCTAGCCAAAAGGTATCGGAGCACTGTACATGGTGGAACACAAGCACAAATTCAAAGAATAAGAGGAGAGGAAGCTGGGTTGGGGATGGTTAATAGATTGTGAGGTAGTGTTCTATGAAGAGATGAGTCTTCAACTCCTTCCTAAACTGGACTAGTGTTGGGATGGTTTGGGAGGTCATGGAGTAGGGCATTACCACCATCCAGATGCAAGAGCACTAGTTTTGAAAATTAGTTCTGTAATTTCTTTCTAGAAGATGCAGTTTGACTTTCTTTAGAAGAGAGAGCTCAGTTTTTGTTTTTTTGGGAACATGTTCCTGGAGGGTGAAGTTGGTGTTCCAGGTAAATCCAAGTGACTTAGGATTCGATGCAAGTTGGGGTTTGAAGCCATCATAGTTCATGTCACTGAGCCTGGGTTGTTCTGTATCTTGTTAATTGTTCATTGTTCTTGGCAAATAAAGGGAATTCTGTGTAGGTTGTATTGAACTTCAGGTAAGCGCTGGATAACCAGTTCTGAATGAAAAAGTGTTTGAGGCATTGGATGTCTAAAACAGAGAATACTTTCAAGCAGAGTGTGACAGAATAGAGGTGTCTAAGGGAAGTCTGAGCATTATACTCTTTAATATATTTAGAGGTGATGTATGCATTTGAAGATACAACACTGAAGACATGGGGATGTGACAGAGTGGGAGCAAAATATGTTTCATCAGTTTGCATGGGGGTTATTTGTTCATTTGATATCATGATGCAGGGGGTGTGTGGGTCTGACAGTACAGGATACAAAACATATTTTATTTTTAGGGGATTAATTTATGCCTTTGCTGTGGGGGCAAACATGTTTCTTCACTTTTCCTGAGGTCACTAATACACTTGTATAAACACCATTATGAAAGAAGAGATGTATGTAACCCAGACAATGTGTGCTGAAATTCGAAATAATCGATGCTTTATCCAAGGCAAAAGCTCTAAGAACAGATGCTATACAGGAATAAATAAATAAATACTTCTTCACATACACCTTTGCCAGCACTGCAGCTTAACATTAATGCCTAGCACATTGATTAGGTGCAAAATGCAGTGAGCTTTCTCAGTACAAATCAAGCCATTCAGGGAAAACATTCCAATTTGATCCCCAGTAATATACCCCAAACCCAAAATCAAGAACATATCGGACATCATATCGCTCACCAGAACAGGCAACCTCTGCAAGAGGATAATCACCTTAAACCCACTAACTACTACCTTGATACGCTAGTGGTCAACATCATAACAGCCAACTTCCACCTATTTGAATAGGTGAGATATGAAAAAAAATCACTAGCCTAGGGAATTTTGCCAGATGTGCTAAAAACTGGCCAAGAACAAATCTGTTTAGTAAAAATCAAAGAAAACTGTGTGTGTGTGTGTCTGTGTGCGCTTATGTGTGTGTGTGTGTGTGCGTATGGTTATAGCAAGGTCTGACTTCCCATTCAAAAGCAGTTCATAGATTCCCTGATCATTGGGCACCATTTGATGAATATGCAAAAAAAAAAAAATGCTCGTCCAATTTGCGTTTGGCAGTGCATGTTACATGCAGACCGTAAGTCGGGGCAAACAAAGGAGGACAGAAAAATTATATTTTCAATTTTAACTTCCAAATATAGTTTTTGAGAGAGCTAGGAAAAACAGATTTGGCATGAAAACAGAACTTTATTGAAGGAACTGCCTATGTTTCATTTGGTGTAAATCCATTCTGTAGCTTTTGAAAAATTAGCATTAGAATTGTTTTTGTAGGCTTCACATTGACCGACCTGTCAATCAAGGTAGAAATATCTGGACTGTTAGTCTTTGAATGGTCTTTGAATACAGGTTTGAGGATCTTAAGCCAACCCATCCTTTTAAAAAGTAAACAAATTTTGTTGATTGAGGGAGCTTTCTCTCCTGTTGTCCATTTCAAGACCACATACTCAAAATAGAGGCAATGGACCAGAGAACTCTGAAAATGTTCTCTTGCGATCACCAATTCAGAATGCTGGGAAGCAGGGCATGGTTCTCGCATCCTGGAAAATAATAAAAATGGCCATTAAAGGGGGCCCAGTGAGTACACAATGATCCCCAGAGGAAACGGGGAGATGCTCAAAGACTTCCCAGAGACACTCAATAATAAAAATGTAATTGTCCATGTTGCAAGGCTCCCCTTAGACAAAGGCATTCCCATTTCTGGTACTGAGGGTATGTAGTATTTATGTCTTTATGAAAGTACCAAATTTGCGGTCTCAATAACTGAACCGCAGACAATCAGCGCCATCTTGAAAGTACCAAGTCTGTGGTCATAGTCGCAGACAGTGGTTGCCTTCTTGAAAGTACCAGGTCTATGACCTAGATGTTGAGGCATGGGGGTATGTGCCCTTTCTTAAAATAGTATAGTGAATGTGTGGTCTAGTTGTCGAGTCTACAGAGGATGGATGCCAACTCACATTTATCTAGTCCACGGTCTTGAAAAATAGTAGGCATATTACCAACACTTTTGGGGCCACACACAATGAAAAAATTCAACTTTCCTCTATAAAATGACCTACTTACAAATGCCCCAGCACAACATTTAATTTTGAGGGGTCTTCAATAATGAACTCAGGACCTCATTTACAATATTTTGACGCACAGCAGCACAGAAAGCCTTCCTACTGTGCTACCGTGCGTCAAAAGAAAAGGGCAGGAATGCGCCACAACTACAACATACAGCTCATTCCTGTCCTTGTCCCCTGCGCTGGCGGCACACAAATGGGCTACCATGCACCAATGCAGGCACCCTTGTGTCATGGTGCAAGGGTGACTGCATTGTAGGAGTGATTGTTATTGTGCAGGAAGGGACATCTTTCTGCACAAAAACAATCATGAGAGGTGTTTTCCTCTTTCTATGTGTGCTGCAGGATGCAGCACACATAGAAAAAGGAAAATCGAGGAGAAATAAAGATATTTCTCCTTGTTGCGCCTCCCTTACAACTCCCCTCGGGAGGCGTAGGAATTTGACGCTTTCCCAGGTTTATGAAACCTTGTAGAACTGGGAATGCGTCAGGTTCCATGGATGTTGCCCATGGAACGCACCTTTCATGCAGACTAATACAGGGTGGGTTTATGAGACCTTGAACATATGGGCAGGCAAACTGCGCCACTGGTGCGTCCAAAAATGTGACACTCAGGTGGTGCAATGGGCTTGTAAATAAGCCCCTCAATTTTTTGTTTTTTGTGCGGTGAATCCACAGCCTCTCTCTTGAGACTGCGACCCGGTTCACATAGCATTAAGGGTTTGACATTCTGTAAAGTCCATGGATGTTCCATAGACTATTTTACAGTTTAAACAGCATTCTGGACTTCTAATTGGCTGAGAGCTCATGGATCAAAGAGTGCCTTTCCCTTGGCAACAGGAAGCATATCTACTGTTTTGTGCAGAGCAAAGGACCAGATCAGCTGTTGTCACTGCTTACAGCTTTCCTGTCATGGTAATTTGGCCCACCCACACAAGAGAGGTAGCCTGTTTTTCAGGAACTTGGAGAAACGCTGGGTGGTAAGTAATTTGTGCCAGCCCGGTGATCCCACAACTTGCCAACACAGAAATGTGAGGAAAGTGTGACTGTTTAGCTTAATTTTAGGTTTGCAGGGAATTCTGGATAAGAAAATGCTGGAGGATCCACACAAGCCACACCATCCTTGACTCTCCCGGTTGTCTAGTTTACAGATATGTCTGGGTTTGGTAGGTTTCCGTAGATGGCTGCCGAGCCCAGGACCATAAACACAGGTGCCCCCCTTGCAAAACCAGGTCGTTTTGTAATAGATAGGTTTGATATCTCCACAATACATTTCAGGCCCTTTCCTATCATGGGCACTTGACCACTCACACAAGTGAGGTAGCATTTTTATCGGGAGACCTAGGGGACTGCTGGGTGGTAAGAAATTTGTGCCGTCCCAGTCATTCCACAGCTGTCCTACACAGAAATGTGAAGAAAAATATGTTTTTGTCAATTAATCAAATTTACAAGGGCTTCTGGGTAACTAAACCTTGTGGGATCCACACAAAACATACCACATATTATTCCCTGTGACCAGTTTACAAAATGATGTGAGGGCAGAAGGTGTTCACCAAGGATCACTGACAAAATATCGAAGGTCAAAAAATCGACCTACAAAAATATCGGAGCAAGAATATTAATGTCAACAATATCGATATCCTATCTACAACATGGTAAGTACAAAAATATCGAGAAAAAAATACCGATGTCAAAAATATTGTTATCAAAAATATCATTTTTTTTTTGTTAAAAAAAATATGTAAAATAAACTAAATAATACTTATAAATAAAATAAACATAGTTAAAAATATTTTATAATGTTTAAAATTAATAAGTAATATATATAATTTAATAAAACATTAATTAAACATATACATATAATATATAATATATATACTTACTTAATAATCAGTTTTAATAATTATGTTAATAAATTATAAATTAATAAAAAATATTATAAATTATAAATACATCTATACACATAAAACAATAACATAAATAAAAATTAAATAATTATGTATAACAAATTAAAAAAATTAAATTTACTTTTAATATTTTTAAAATTAATTATATACTACATTAACTAAAATAATACAAAAAATATTAAATAGCGGAGGGAATAAAACTACTATTTCAACTCCCAAAAAAACAACAGTAAGAAAAATGTTGGATAGCGTAGAGGTTAAAATTACTATTCCCACTCTAGAGAGTGCAACAGTAGAGAAAGTATTGGATAGCTTAGGGGTAAAAATTACTATTCCCACTCCAGGTAGCGCAACAGTAGGGAAAACGTTGGATAGCGAGAGGGTAAAAATGTATATTCCCACTCCAGTGAGTGCAACCGTAGGGAAAGCGTTGGATAGCGTAAGGGTAAAAATTACTATTCCCACTCCAGTGAGTGCAACAGTAGGGAAAGTGTTGGATAGCGTAGGGGTAAAAATTACTGTTCCCACTCCAGGGAGTGCAACAGTAGGGAAAGCGTTGGATAGCGGGAGGGTAAAAATGAATATTCCCACTCCAGTGAGTGCAACAGTAGGGAAAGTGTTGGATAGCATAGGGGTAAAAATTACTATTCCAACTCCAGAGAGTGCAACAGTAGGGAAAGTGTTGGATAGCGTAGGGGTAGAAATTACTATTCCCACTCCAGGGAGTGCAACAGTAGGGAAAGCGTTGGATAGCGTGAGGGTAAAAATTACTATTCCCACTCCAGTGAGTGCAACAGTAGGGAAAGTGTTGGATAGCGTAGGGGTAAAAATTACTATTCCAACTCCAGAGAGTGCAACAGTAGGGAAAGTGTTGGATAGCGTAGGGGTAAAAATTACTAGTCCAACTCCAGAGAGTGCAACAGTAGGGAAAGTGTTGGATAGCGTAGAAGTTACAAATAACATACTTATAAATAAAATAATTTTTTTAAATAATTAATGAATTATTAAATAACTGTAAACTATTTACCAATACCAATAAATAATTATTAAAAACATAATTACCAATAGAACATTTATTAACAATAAATTAATAATAAATACCAATAAATAATAATTTATAAATATTAATTACTAAATAAATTTTAATAAATAAATATTGAACAATTAAATGCTTTTTTATACCAAAAATAATAATAATTAAACATTAATTATCATTTAATAATTACTTCTTAATATATTAATTAAATTTATCAATAAATATTTAATAATATTTAATTACCAATTGATGAAAAAACAACAATAAATTAATTTTTAGAACCAAAAAATTCTAATTAAAAAAATGACCAATTAATAATTAATGTCCAATAAATTAATTATCAATACCCAAAAATAAATTTAATAATTACTTAATTAGATTTCAATTACTTCCAAAAGTATTCCCCTATAAACGCACAACACACTCCAATAATAAAATAATACACTTAACATAATGATCAATTAATCAATTAATAAAAATTAACAACCAATTAATCAAAATTAATTACCAATTATTAATTAATTAACAATAGTATAATTATCAATACCAATTAATTAAAATAAATTATAACTTAATTACAATTAAATTACATAATGATCAATTAATCAATTAATAAAAATTAATAACTAATTAATAAAAATTAATTACCAATTATCAATTAATTAACAATATAATTATCAATACCAATTAATTTAAATAAATTATAACTTAATTACAATTAAATTACTTCCCACCCTATTCCCCTATAAACCCACAACCCGCTACAGAACTTAAACGCAAAAAAATAATTAAAATTAATTTATAATTCCTAAAAATTAATAATTAATTTAGTATAATTAAATTACTTCCCACCCTATTCCCCTATAAACCCACAACCCGCTACGGTACAAAAAAAAAACTATAACTTAAAAAAAACATTATTAACATATAAAAATTGTATACATATATTTTTAGACAAGTAGAACACTTAACAAAAATCCATATAACACATACATATTAAAAACATAACAAAATACATAACAATAATGCAAATATCGATATTAGTAACATCGATATTAGTAACATCGATATATTTGATTTCGATATTACTAACTTCGATATTACTTACATCGATATAAAAAAATTCGATATTACTTACCTTAGGGTCGATATTCTGTCCATCGATATTCTTAACATCGATATTCTGTCCCTTCGATATTGTGACTTCGATATTAGTGTATGTCGATATTTTATTTTCGATATTTTGACTGCTCACCGTTCACCACAGAGAGAGTATGCACTGATGGTAAAAAGAAAACAACACCAAAACATTATTGTACACCCATCCACTAGTCAATCACAGGCATACTGGTTGGATTTGGCACAAGAGTAAGTAAATGGCTCAACGTTATTCACCAATGACTTTACAAACTAAAATCCTCAAAAGTCATTGTTAATAATTTCAACATCAGATCAGAGAACCACTGACTTACAGCTCATGAGCTGTAAAGCCACGGCAAGGCACCAATAACTTTACAGTCCAATCACATGCCTTTCGTGCGTTACACACAGAAAAAGATTCACACTGCCAACTATGGGCCCAACACAATACAATACTTACATTTACAAACAGTGCCATTCAAGGGCCCATCACTCTCGTATGCCAACAGGACTATCATACCAATCACACCACCAAGCAGTCAAACATCAGACAACTGACAAATGCACCTCAAGCAAGTCAATACACATACTGGATACCAGCCACCAACACACCACCAGTCCATGCACACCACCAGCCAAGCACCAGTCCATGCGCCAGTCTACACACACCACCAGCCAAGTGCTAGTCCACAACACCACCAGCCACACACACACCACCAGCCACACACACACCACCAGCCAAACTTTAGTCCACGCTTACCGCCAGCCAAGCACCAGTCCACACACACTGCCAGCCGAGCGCCAGTACAGTGTTCCCCCCACTGGCATTGAGGACAGTCCTCAAGAGGATTGGAGGTGCCGTGTCACCCCATTGGAACCGCCTGGAATTCAGGTAAGTGGCTCGCCCTGACAGAAGGCTAAGCCACTACATTCAGAGTTCCTTTTAGATGACATGCCGACTCATGAGCATATTGATACCCAGGATTTAGCACAAGCTTTGACGGGAGAACCCTAAGGGTAGCAGAAATGGCCAGGACCCTACATTTGTTGCAGGTAGTGGTGCACAAGTTATAAGGGGAAAACACTTAGGGGCCGATTCCAATCTCGGCCGGTAGGGCTCCGAATCAGATTCGGCTTTACCGGATCCGATTCGGAGCCCTGTTTCCCGACCGATTCGTATGCGTGTCCGGACGAGCGAGTACGATGCGAAATCGCCGACCGACTCGTTCGGGCGTCCCAACTGCTCCGACCGACTCGTTCCCGGGTCGAACCGCACCGACCGACTCGCTCGGACACGACTCGCACCGCGCAATGGAGACGTTCCCCGGCCGGGTAAGTACGATGCGCACCGCGAGCAGTCCGACCGACACGTGCCGTCCGGCTCGAAAGAGCAGTCGGAGCCGTACTTCGGGGGTCCGTGTCAGACCCCCCTGTACGCGTAGCCGCACGAGTCACACACAGGGGGGACTCATGGGTCCCCCCTACCTGTGCGTGTACGGCGCGAGTCGCTTCGCCGCGTACCCGCTGTAGGGGGTGCCCTTGTTCGCCTCGCACCCATTGAGGCAATGGGAGCCCGCGTACGCCTTGTACGACCGGCTCCCATTGACTTCAATGGGAGTCCGACCGACTCGAGTACGATAGCATACGGACGCATCGTACTCATTTGGTCGGGCTGCACGGGTCCGATTCGGTCGGGAATCTCTCCTGGTCCGGCTCGGTCGGAGAGATTTCCGAGTCGGAATCGGCCCCAGAGTGCGAGGAGAACTATTACGATACAAACCCGGACAAGTTCCATGGGGGGGGATACTCTGTTTAAAGCCTGTGTCCTGTTCCCCATACCCCCAAATTCAAGGAGACACTTAGTAAGAACGGCTCGCCCGTAGATACATCTACTTCACAACTTCCGCTTACTATCACTGTTACAATGCCCATCCCAGTTCCTCTACCAAAGCCATAAAGATTCCATGGAGAGCGCGCCAAGTTAGAGCTTTTTATGGGAAAATTCCAACTCCACTTCTTATGTAAGCCTAACGTTTTATTTTACTAATGATGATGCCAAAGTGGCGTTTGTGATTTTTTACTTGGGCAGAGTTGCTGCCAATTGATCTATTCCCCTAATTGAAGCCAACAATCCTATATTGTACAGCTTCTCAGATTTCGAAGCAGCCATGAAGAAACTGTTTGCTAAACATGTTTTCATTCAATCTAGTGATAATCTAGTGATAATGAGCTATTGAATTTAAAACAGGGATCCAGACACTTCCTCACATACATAACGAAATTCAATCGCCTGGTAGCGGAAACACACTGGCCCAATGATAAAAGAACATCTCTCTTTTACCAAGGGTTGAGAGACGAACTAAAAGATTTGCTATCTCACATTGTAGACTTACCTGATGACTGTGCCAGGTTCATAGACCTAGGACCCGATTCACAAAATTAATCTGAGATAAAATCCTAACTTTACGACTTTCAGTATTCACAAAAGGCATTTAGGAGTAGTAAAGTTAGGATTTTGTCTTAAGTTTGTCTTAAGTTTTGGTCTTAAGACAAAATCCTAACTTAAGTTAAACTTAAGTTAGAATTTGTCTTAAGTTTTGGTCTTAAGACAAAATTCTAACTTAAGTTTAACTTAAGTTAGGATTTTGTCTTAAGACCAAAACTTAAGACAAACTTAAGACAAAATCCTAACTTAAGTTTAACTTAAGCTTAACTTAAGTTAGGATTTTGTCTTAAGACCAAAACTTAAGACAAAATCCTAACTTTACTCCTCCTAAATGCCTTTTGTGAATACCGAAAGTCGTAAAGTTAGGATTTTGTCTCAGATTACTTTTGTGAATCGGACCCCTAGTTGTCAAGCTAGATCACCTCTTAGAAGAACACAAAGGTGAAAGACCTCACAGTGATACCAGAGTAGTGATAGTTAAGGTGGAAAAGAAGGAAACAGACCCAAAAACAACTGATGTTGAGCCTATGCAAATTGGAGGAATTAAGGGACCTTTATCTACTGAAGAGAAAAAACATAGACGAAGGCTACTTCTCTGCTTATACTGCGGTAAGGCAGGGCATTTTGCACTGGATTTCGCAGCCAAACCTAAAAATGGGAGAACAATCATTGGCTTGGAAGTTGAGGAGCATAATCAGAGAAACTAGGAGGGCGTGGCTTAGGAGCCGATGAGGATAGACGCGTGTGCTCGGAGCTCCGCGCCGACCCCGCTGTTTATCCTGTGAAGGGAGCCGGTAATTGGGCTCCGAGGGCCGACAACCGCAAACGCTGCACTTGGGAAGCCCACGCGGCGGCCCTGGGTGAGATCGGACCTCCGTCGCCAGCTGGGGACCGTGCGACGTGGAGTGCCCGGTCTGTGCCCTCCCAAAATGGCGGCGGCTGCGGCGGCTCAGGGCTAACGGCGCATTGGCGGAGAGGAGCAGAGTCGGCCCTTGAGGGACGCAGGGGCACAGAGGACGCGCCTCGGCGGACCCGGAGAGCTGAGAGAAAGTGAGTTGAGGAAGAACGGAAGCCTCGAGGGCCGCGGGGCAGCTGAGGGGAGCAGACGGTAGAGTCGCGAAGAGAAGGCGGAAGTGCGACGACTGCTGGCCCGGTGAGCGGTGGAAGGAGCCCTGTAGCGCCTGACTGTGCCTACCTTGGAGAGCTGCGCAAGCTGCGGCAGACCGTGAGCCTCGGGGGCTGAAAGGGAACCGCATGGAGCAGTGGACGGAGGTTCCGGTCTCATCGTGTATCAGCGGAGAGGTGCAGATTTGGCCGTCGAGGGACGCAGGAGCATTGAGGGAGGAGCTCTGGTGCGCCCGAAGAGCTGAGTAAACGGGAGCTGAGAAGGCAAGAACAGACCGCGGAGATGCCGTGTAGAGCGGACGGCGGAGTCGGGGAGAGCGGGCGGAGGCGTGACAGCTGCTGACCCAAAGGAGCCTTGCTGCGCCCGCTTGTGCCTCCCCTGGCGAGCTGTGTGCACTGCTGAGGATTGCGAGCCCCGAGGGCTGTGAGGACGATACATAGGGCAGCGAGTGAGGGAGCCGTGGAGTTCAGGCAGTGGGGCGACGAGCGCCGGACCAGATGAGCGGCGGAGGGAGCCCTGACCCGCCCGCCTGGGTTCTCTGTGGGGCTCTCGGAGAGCTGGGTGCGTCACGGAGGACTGAGTGCCACGAGGACTGCGGGTACACCATAGGGTGAAGTGGAAGAGGAGCCGAGGATGGCGGGCGGGGGAACAAAGTGTGTCAGTCTGGGTGTGCGGTGCTATCAGCGAGACGCGGCGGCGCCCCCCCTGCCTGGGACCTGGTTAGTAGCTACGGCCTGAACTGTTGGGGGCAAACGTGGTCA
Organism: Calotriton arnoldi; assembly: GCA_963921515.1. Classification (NCBI taxonomy): domain Eukaryota; kingdom Metazoa; phylum Chordata; class Amphibia; order Caudata; family Salamandridae; genus Calotriton; species Calotriton arnoldi. Next base: position 181,107 of record CAWUFW010017755.1, on the reverse strand, counting down.
CCATCTTGGTCGCTCCAGGGACGTTGACGGAGGCCGTGGGTGAGTGGCTGCGTCTTTTAATGGGTGCCTGAACTGACCTCCTGTGACCACTGCATATATGGGCTCGCCCACTGGGGCCCAGAAGGCCACCTAGGCTGGTGGTGGCGCGATTACTCCATTACAAAGACGGAGATTTGCTGCTGCGCAACGCCCGATCTTCGGGCCCTTACAAAGTGGACAATAGTAATGTAACACTGTTCCCAGACTATACTCTGGAAGTACAACGCTGTCGAGCCTTGTTCCTGGAGGACAAGAGGGCACTCCGAGATGAAGGGCTACAATATTCATTGATGTTCCCCGCGTGCCTGAGGGTGGTCTTGGACGGTAAAACACACTTCCATGATAGTCCTGAAGAAGCATGGACATGGCTGGAGTCCTATAGAACTGGCACGGGAGAGGCGGGGCGGGGCAGGGGGCCACCCACGGAAGGATTGCGCCCTCGAAGATCACAGCGCATCAGACGACGCCGACCTGGTCCACAGGGGCCCACGATAACTCAAACGGAGGCGGAGAGAACTGCAGCGCTGCAGGCCGTGTTGGAAATATCCCAAGAACGATCTCCCCCATCAGTGATGGCCACGGAATCGGAGAAGGGCTCGTGGAAACTGATTCGGATGGGACCGAGTCGGGAAGCGTCCAACTGCCGCATGTCACCCCTGGGACAGCGGACGAGATCGCCGATGCTTAATGTTGTGGGCCCTGGACATGGGAGCTTCTGGGGGGGGGTGCCTCCTGTTTGCTCCCCTTTCCCCGTAAGCCTTACCTTGCAATTGATATGCAATGCTCATAAGGGTTGACTGGTTTGTACAGTATTTGTGAACTAGAATGTGGTGGCTCCCTTAGAGCATGGTGCCTCAAGGACAATTGGGGCTTGGCTAATAGTGGGGGTATGGCGTCAGATAGTAGCGACGCAGTAGACAGGGTCCTCTTGGCTCTTGGTCACCTCCCCTCTCTCTTCAGTTTGTTGTTCCCTGGTAGTCACCAGAGGAAATAGTTGGATTATTAGTTTGGATGGGAACTAGAGTTTTAGTGCCCATTCTGGGGTGGGAGGGTTGGGGGGGGGGGGGGGTTTGGGGTTTAGTTCAGGGAAGTTGGGGCCGCCGGTGTGTCCAGTGGGAGAGAGCTGTTTTTAGTGGGATTTTGATTGCAACATGGGGACGTTACCTGAAGTGAAGTGCATGACATGGAATGTTAGGGGGATGCATACAATGCTGAGACGCCATAGGGTGCATGCTTATTTAGTGCGAAGGGGGGTCCAGATTGCCTTTCTCCAGGAAACACATATTAATCGCGCTGAAGGAATGGCATTGCAACGTAGATGGCGAGGGCAGCTTTTTTACACCACATACTCAGCATTTGCACGGGGTGCACTAATATGGATTAGTGCGGGGTCCCTTTCCAGCCGACGCAGCACTCAGTGGACCCAGAGGGGAGATTTGTGGTAGTAGCAGGTCGCCTTAATGGCAAAGATGTGACGTTATGCAGTGTATATGCTCCCAATGTGGATCAGGTGGCCTTCTTTACCCATCTATCAGGGAAACTAGTATCTTACTTGACCGGCCCGGTAATTATCGGTGGCGATTTTAACACTATAACGGATATAGTGCTGGACAGATCTCACCCCCCATTGCCTGAGGCACCCGCACATAGAATTTCTAAAGTCAGACGAGACTGGCAAACTAGATGGGGGCTGGTAGACACATGGCAAGTGCAACATCCAGGGGAGAGGGATTATTCCTTTTTCTCTGCGTTGCACAAACTGCACGTGAGGCTGGATGCGATATTGTGCATGCCGGACATACATGCTAAGGTGGGTCATAGTGAATACCTCACGCGAACGCTCTCGGATCATAACCCGTTACTGTTGAGGCTCCAATGGGCTCAAGAACGGCCTGCTATCCCGGCCTGGATATTGAGGCCGGAGGCATTGGAAGACCATGTCTTCCGAGCAGAGATCGGGACGGGAATCACTCAGTATTTCCTTGAAAATGAGGGTACGGCGTCGTCGACGGCGATGGAATGGGATGCTTTTAAAGTGATAGTAAGAGGGCTGTGTATAACTAAAATGGTGGGGGTACGGAAGACATTATTGCAAGCAGTAGACACAGCGGAACAACGCTTGCGAGCTGCAGAACGAGCCCGCCCTGAGAACCCGGAAGAACAAGGGGAGGTTTCAGATGCTAGAGAGGCAGTGGCAGAACAAATAGAGAGACTACGCTGTTTTGACCATAAGACATACCTGGCGCGTGCGCACGCGGAACAGGATAAGGCAAGCACACTGCTAGCATGGTTGGCCAATCCGGCCCCTCGAGGTTCGCCCATTCTGGAGTTGGCTTCCCCGACGGGGGACCCAGTGTACACACAGCAGGGGATAAATGGGTTGTTTTTGGACTATTATACTGAGCTGTACCGTAGCAAGTTGCAGGTAACCGGGGACTCAATAGGGGACTTCTTGGCGGAAGTAGAACTACCACAACTAGAAAAGACGCAGGCAGACCTGATAGGACAGGCGATTACGCTAGGAGAGATTCGAAGCGCGGTTAAACATATGGCGCGTAACAAAACGCCAGGGACGGACGGGCTGCCAATAGAGTTTTACTCTACTTACATAGATGTCTTGGCCCCTAAGTTGCTGGCGGTTTTTGATGAGGTGAAGCAGGCTGGAATGCTACCGCCTTCCACCCGAGAGGCTATCATTATCCCTTTGTTGAAACCCGGGAAGAGTCCGTCAGATAAAAAAGCTTATCGCCCCCTGTCCATGCTCACAGCCGATTATAAAATTCTGAGTAGAATCCTCGCCACTCGACTTCTTCCTCACATAGTGCAACTGGTCCACCGGGACCAGGCGGGATTTATCCCAACTCGGAATACAGCCACTAATGTGCGTAGGCTACTCCGTATATTGGGGGAGGACAACGGGCTTACGACCTCCGCTGCCGTCCTATCGGTAGATATTGAGAAGGCATTTGATAGCCTGGAATGGCCATACTTGTTCCAGGTTATGCGCACATTTGGCCTTGGGGACTCCTTTGTGGGATGGACAGAAATCCTATAAATCAGCGACGGCTCGGGTTCGGACGGGGACCTTGGTTTCTTCCTCTTGCTCGGTGGGGCGCGGAACACGGCAGGGGTGCCTGCTTTCTCCTTTGTTATTTGCATTGGCCATTGAACCGTTAGCGGCACATGCTAGACTGGGAAGACACTACACTGGGCTGGCCTTATGTGGGGTTGCGCAATATATTTCACTCTATGCCGATGATTTACTCATGTTTCTGGCTAATACATCAGAGGCTCTAGATGGGGTGACAACCCTCCTTCGTGAATTTGGTAAGGTATCGGGGCTGGGGGTGAATTGGGGGAAGACTTGCCTGTTCCCGGTAACACCATTGGATGCTGGCCCCGCTCATGCTACTGGCGTTCGGTAGGAGCCTCGGTGCTTGACTTATCTCGGAACCAACATCTATCATGCACCCGCTGATCTGCTAGAAGGTAATATAGGCAGAGCTGTGCGAGGGCTTAGAGGTAGCTTGGCGTTTTGGAGCACCCTGCCACTTTCGGTGGCCAGACGAGTGGCGCTATTAAAGATGGTAGCGCTTCCCCGGTTGCTGTATTATTTTAGGACACTGCCAATTTGGGTCCCGGAAGTAATATTTAGACAACTTCGTTCAATGGTCGGGGGATTTCTATGGGCGAATGGTAGGAGGCGGGTGGCACTGGATACTGTGATGCGCCTGAGGGCAGATGGGGGATTGGCTGTACCAGACTTTGAGCTCTATTGCCTGGCAGCCCAATTGCAGTGGCTTACTCAAGCAGTGGCACGGGAGTTCACAGGCCCAGACGGCCCTGATGGACGCTGGATCCCACGACATGTATTGTCCTCTATCGTTCTCCAACAGCAGCTGCACCTTGGGACGCTTCCTAGCGAGGTGTGTTGGAACCGGAGCCAACGCAGAGCTGGCATTACCTGTCCATATGCCCCAGAGATTCCGCTGGGCATGTGCACCGCCTTCCCACATGGGGGGGACTGGGCTGCGCTGACCGAATGGGAGTCACTAGGGATACAAGTACTGGGGGATCTGTATGAGGATGGCGCCCTGTTGCCCTACCAGGCTTTGCAGGATAGATATGGCCTCCCTCGTGGGGACTTCTTGCTACATTCGGCCCTGGTTTCGGCAATACAGCATCACTGGAGGGAGGGACTAACGGAACCAACAACGGCAATAGCGTGCCAGTATGTAGTGATCTCAGCTGGGACCTTCAAAGCGATCACATGCTTATACAGGCGCATGATAGGTGAGGGGATGGGACCGCTGAGGGAACTGCAGCAGAAATGGGAGGCGGATCTAGGCAAGGAGATTCCTGAGAAGACATGGGCCCAACTAGTTAGGAGGGCGTGGAAAAGTACCAGCAATGCCAGATTTCAACTGATTCATTTCTTTATACTACACAGGGCATACCTCACTCCTGCTAAGATTAATAAATATTTTAATACGGACACTGCCAAGTGTCCGCGTTGTGCTCTAGAGGGGGCGGAGTTTAGCCACATGATCTGGGGATGTCCACAGCTGGGAAAGTACTGGGAGGAGGTGGTTGAACTGCTCAGTGAGATTACGGAGCGACGAGTAGGGCTCGACATGGGTACTTGCTTACTTCACTGGTTTCCACACACGCCCGAAACGAAAGTAACGAGCAAGTTCTTAGACTTAGGATTGTTGCTGGCCAAAAGGGACATCACAGCACACTGGAAAGCCATATGTGTGCCCAGCTTTCAGAGGTGGAAAGCGGAACTGCTCAAATGGGCAACGAGTGAAAGCACAGTCCGGCTTCAGCATGCTAAGCAAACTAATAATGATAAGGCACTGGAGACCACAAGGGCATGGGAGGCCTTAGTTGTTTTGCTGCAAGTGCAAGAGGCAGCCTCTGATACCAGCTCGGCTTTGAACGTGCAGGCGGGTCGCCCTGGACCACGCGGGCAGGAAGAAAACCCCTGAAACCACACTAAAAATCCACTGCGAGGGTGCGATTGGAGACTAGCATGCATAGTATTAACGTATTCATGTTGGATAATGCTGAGAGAATTATTGCTCTGTAACTCCGGAGCGGAGGCATACTAGGAGACACCAGTGGAAGTGGGAGGGCTAGGAGGGAGGTGGGAATGGGTTGGCTTATTGCTTGTTATATTGCTTGGTTTAAATGTCACAGACACATCATGGGTAATGGTCACTGATGAACCCATACTGAATCGATACTTGATAAAATTGTGCGTTGCAAGGGGGAACTAATGTGGGGACTGAATGTATAAGCATCGTTAGATTAAAGTGACAAGGACCTATAAGAGCACTGATCAACGGGAATTGCAGACATGTTGATAACTGAGTATCTGTAATACTGTCATAACTGCCAATGTTCAATGAAAAAACCAATAAAAGAAATTTAAAAAAAAATCAGAGAAACTAGATCTCTCGGTAAATGAGGAGGTCACATCACAGAGAAAGACCCCATCCCAAATCTCATAGTATTTATCGAACACAGTAAGTAGAATACCACGGCACCTCACCATATATGTAACTGTGATACTTTCCCCACAACAGAGGAATATCCGACCCATGCTTATAGATTCTGGAGCCACAGAGAATTTTCTTGACCTTTCGTTAGCCTCTAGACTTGGCATACCAAAGGTTTTCAAAAAAGAACCTGAACCAGTTTGGGGGTCGATGATCACATTTCAAACTGCACCTCTAACCATAGTATGAGACAACAAACACACTGAGGAATTCTTGTTTGACTTAATTGACACACATACTTTTGGGGTCATTCTGGGACTCTCATGGTTAAAATTTCACAATCCCAAAATTGACTGGGTACGTACCACAGTTACCTTGGATTCCCACACTTGTGTAACCTCTTGCTATGATGAAGCGCCTACTTTGGTGACAACTTTACATTGTGCTCTAACTCAGGGACTGGAGCAAATACCAGATGTCTATAATGACTTCCAAGATGTCTTTGACCCAAAACAAGCCACACTTTCCTTTGCAGAATCTATCTTGTATCCAGAGCGTCTTTGACCTGTAGCAGAACTTACGCTCTTACCAAACGTGAGATCCAGCACTTGAGGAAATACTTGGAAGAATTACTAGTGGTAGGATTTTTTTGTCATTTCACCATGCCCATCTCTTCTCTGTTGTTTTTTGTGTAAAAAAAGAATGGGGAATAATGGGTCTGTATTGACTATTGGGTGATTAATAACGCTTGCATTAAAAACAGGTACCTCTTGCCGCTCATACCAGTCCTATTGGATCAGGTTTGACATTTGACAATCTACACAAAATTGGACATTCTTGGGGCATACCATCTCAGGCATGTCAAAGAAGGAGACGAATGGTAAACGGCCTTTCTGTACAAAGTTTGCACTGTCTGAAAATAGAGTAATGCCATTCGGCCTCTGCAACGCCCCTGCAGCGTTTCAATTCTTTATTCATGAATTCCTACAAGACTTTTTGAACATCTGCTCAGTCGTCTACATAGATGATATTCTTATTTATTCTTGAAATCTGGGGATCACATTCAACGTGTGTGAGCAGTCCTATAGAGATTCAGGGAACATAACGTGTTTGCCTAGTTAGACAAATATTTGTTTCATGTACAATTGGTGGAATTTCTAGGGTATTTCCCTTTCTCCTGCAGGAATCAGCATGGAGCCAAAGTGGCGAAAGCCATGCTAATGTGGTCCACACCAACCACCATGAAAACAGTGCAAAAACTTTTAGGCTTTGTAAACTTTTACAGAAGGCTCATAACACACTTCCCTAATATTGTGGTTCCCATCACCCAGCTACTCATAAACAGCAAGACTTTTCAATGGAAAGACAAAGCTGACCAGGCCATTCAGCTCCTTAAGACAAAATTCACGACAGCCCCAGTATTGCAACACCCCGATCAGCCCTTTTACGTGTAGTCCAGAGCCTGGCGATTTGCATCCTGTGGCATTCTTTTCAAAGAAGTTGCTTCCCGTTGAACAAAATTTTACAGTTGCCGAAAGGGAACTCTTGGCAATTAAACTGGTTTTCACAGAGTAGAGGCATCATTTGTTAGGAGCAAAACACATGGTTACAATCTACTCAGACCATAAAAGCCTACAGTTTTTTAGCTCTGTTAAAGCATTGACTCCCAGTCAAATGTGATAGCTGCATTTCTTCAGCAAATTTGATTTTTTCATCATATATCGTCCTAGCTCAAAACAAGTACCATCAGATACTCTATTTAGGTTTGGGTATACATTGGCAAACATTAAAGAGCCTAACTCACCTATCATCATCCCACACACTAAAGTCGTTATGGCAACCTGTGTGGTTCACACCATCCTAACAGACCTAAAAAAGGCAGTAACACAGTTAGAGCCAGTAGAATGGGTTCAGAACCCAGTATGTTCTATATGAAATGATCTGTTCTATCATGGGAAACAATTATTTGTTGATAGTACCAAACTTATCCAACACGTACTAGCATGGCCACCCGGGTGTACAAAAGACCCTAGACAATTGTAAGTGATATTTCTGGTGGAATTCAATGTGTAGAGATGTACAGCAGTACATTTTCACCTGTCCTGTATGTGTCCAAAATAAGGATTCCCATACAAGACCTGTGGGCTTACTACAGCCCTTGCCCATACCTTCGGAACCATGGCATACCTTAAGTTTGGATTCTGTCCCAGATTTACCTGCAGCAAACAAATATACAACCATTTTGGAGGTGGTGGATCAAATATCCAAAAACTATCCAAAATGGCTCATTTTGTCCCCCTCACCAAACTCATTACCGCACCTGAATTAAGTGACATTTTCATACAGCATATCATACGCCTACATGGTCTTCCAGCCAAGATTATTTCTGATCGTGGCCCACAGTTCATCAAATTTTCACTGACACTCTGTACATCTCTAGGAATTGAAGAGGCCTTGTCGTCTGCCTATCACTCACAAACTGGTGGGCAGACATAGCGTGTTAATTAAACACTGGCACAATTTGTGCATTTTCAGTTGGCCTCAGTGGGATTGGGACCTTCCATTAGCCGAATTTGTGTATAACAACAGTCAACACGCTGCCAAAGCGGTGTCCTCCTTTTATTTCATGACAGGTCAACATCCACGGTTTCTTCCCATATGGCAATCCAATTCCCCATCAATGTTACCGGCTGTCACAGAAAGGTTGCATGAAATGCAAAACATCCAGAAGGCAGCAAAAGACTGCCTTCCCAAAGCCAAAGAGGCCATGAAAGTGCAAAGCGATAAACATCGCTATCAAGAACCAGAGTATAAGACTGGAGATCTGGCCTGGCTTTCTACTTGCAAACATTTTAAATTGGAGAACCCACACAAGATGCAACCACACTTCATAGGGCCATTCCCATATCACTCGGACACCAGAGCTGACATTCCCCCTCCACTAACTCCTATCCAAGGACACCTAGAACATGAGGTAAAGTGCATAGTGGACTCCAAGTGCATTCGAAGGCGATAACATTATCTAGTTGACTGGAAAGGTTATGGTCCTGCCGAATGTTCCTGGGAACTGGCTTCCTTTGTCCATGCCCTCAATTTGGTGGGTTGATTCCATACCCTCTAGCCTCACACACCACGCACAGTAGGACAGCCTTTTGGGAAGACCGTTAGGGATGTAAGGGCTTCAGCCACAGCGCTGCCTAATGACACTCAGGGCCTTCAACTGACACCATGCGCGTGAACCTTGTTACATCTCCAACTATATTAATAGTTATGTGTGCCGCAACCCTTACCTGGTGTTCAGGATTCATGTAGGGGTCCTGGTTATCATGCATTCATCCCTGGTGGTAGTTGTGGTCCTATGGCATGTGAGCAACATGCATTCATCCCTGGCGGTAGCGGTTGTCCCATGGTATGTAAGCTTATGTCACAATTCATTGTGTTTATACATCATGATTCGCTGTGTTTCTAACTCGCTGGTGGCAGTGGAGGAACTGTGTGTTTAAATTCCCTGGTGACAGTGGAGAAAACTGCAACAGCACCAGAAAGTCAAGATCCTGTGAGATCTCTAGAGGACACATGCTGTGATGGCCATCTTTATTCCTCGCAGTATTTAAACTGCACCCAAGCATGAGGCAGCGCTTAGTCTCATTGCGCCGTGAAGAGAACTCACCTGGACTTCAGTCTTTGTCGGCGTCAGCTTCTCCCGGTGGCATCTTCGGCGTCTCTCCTCTTTCCAGCTCACCACGGGATCTGATTCCAGGCTCCTGCACTCCTCAAACCACCTTATCTGAAAACAAACAACAAACAAAGAAAAAGAAAAGAGCAATAATGTATGGTATACAGCGCTCACACTCGCTGCACGCCAGTTGCGCATTTGCTTTCCCTAAACTGCAAAAAAACAGCAGTGCTCTTGCCCCTATGAAAAATAATTATATGCCGTCATGCTAAAGTCTACAATTCAAAGTGACTCCTGAGGGCAAGAGCCATTCCTTGTTGGCTAATTTTGATACTCGTGTAAAAGACTTGACGCACAACTGGGGTATTGTTGTTACTAACCCTACATATTATTCCTGTGTTATTTTTCCTTTGTTTACTCTTTGTGTGATTAACCAAGAACTGTGATTGCATCAGAGACAGTGTTTATTTGTGATTAACATCTTGTGAGTAACCAAGAACTTTGAATACCCTTGTGAGAGACTTTGATTAATCCCAGAAACTCATTGGTCACCAGTCAAGAGAGGATGTGTCAAAAACAGAGAATGTTCATTTGATATACAGTACTATGCGAGAGTGCTGATGAAGTAAAGTATGTCTAATAGATCGTATGATTTTATTTGCATTTACAATCAATACATGTTTAGTGTTCTGTGTACACTAATCATGTGGTCGTGTCTTTATCAGGTACTTCTGAAAACTGAAGTAGCATTCTATCCCGATACCATGAACATACATTCCTGTGGCACACTGCATGGTGGTAGGAGAAGAATCCAGAATGCCTCAAGTCTCCTTCTATCTCCCAACCCCCCTTCCCTTTGAGAACCAATGCCAGTACAGTGTTCAACCCACTGTCACTGAGGACTGTCTTCGAGAGGATTTGGGGTGCTGTGTCGCCACATGGGAATCTCCTCGAATTCAGGTCAGTGGCTCTCCCTGACACTATTCGTATTATACAGGAAATGCTTTTAAAATTACTTTTTTAAAAGACTAGATTGCAGATTACTATCAGCTGGAAAGACAAGTAATCAGATGCTTGTGATGCATTAGCTGTCACATCACAAGCTACTGATTACCTTTCAAAATACCTAGAAAAGCAATGGACAATTCTCTGAGAAAGAATGTTTTTAAATGATTCCATATGAGTTAAAATACAATTGTCAGGGCATGTAGAAAAATAAAAGAGAATGAGCTATATTAATTTTTCCTTAAAAAAGAGCCAAAATACTTGACATGGAAGGGATTCTCAGATCTCAAGTACATTTACTGGTTATTGTGCATGGATATTTTATATAGGCTAAAGTACCCTCTACTGTACATTATGACGATATTGCAAGTTAGTCAAGGAGGAGTTCCATGATCACATAGATAAAGGAACCCAAAGACTGTTCTACTTTATAAGGCAATGAAACTTTGAGGTAACTTACTATATCCATTTAAAATCTGGTGATCAACAGGAAAACCTCGTTCAGAATCACTTCTGAGAGAGGGGCTTTGTCTCTGCCAACATTGATTACCTAGAGTACAGCATCTGAATGGACAGAGGTTTTGTGCTTACACTGAAGAAGAGTGATTGTATTGGTTGCATTTTTTTTGTGTTATGAGAATGGTTATAGATAGAGTTGGTTCTGGTGCCAATTCAATTACTGCGGCAATACGCTTGATCTGTTTATTATTTACAGTTACGACAAATATAGTAGGCTTAGTGTATTTATTACCATTGTTGGCAAAGGTTTTGGTTTTAGCTACCCACTCTGACAAATTCTGGGGGTATTTTATTTTGCTGACTCTAATTTTGCACATATTTGTATTTTATGATTGTATGCCTTATGGTTGCCTTGCAGGAAAACTTATGCTCAATACAGTAGGCCTAAATTGGTTTTGGTAACAAGCCTGTGGTAAAGGCTAGAGGCCTCAGTGGTTTACTGGGAAAATGATGTTGGATTCCAAAGGTTTAATCTTTTTATTATGAAAGGTTATGACAAATATAGTAGGAATGACATTTATTGTGAAAATATGGACTTTTATAGGTGACTTGGTATTACATTATGTTAAAAGCAGTAGAAGATATTTTGTTACATGAAATCTCACAGATTACAGTGGAAGGCAAGCGTTTTGATCTTGGTTAACCAATCTAACAAGCCTTGGGGGAGGGGGGTAGCAAATGTGCACTGTGATAATCCTTGTTAGGTCCTTTTATGAATTTAGTATTTTGTTTTGCTGATTCCAATTGTATGCATATTTATAATGTTATGACTATTCCTGGTGGTTGCTGTGTGGGAAAGATTATATTTAGAACAGTAGGCCTCATTTGGTTGTTGTGACAAGCCAATGATGAAGGCTATAAACTTTGTCAATTTACTGGGACATGTTATGCCGGGTGCCATAGGTCTGATCTAGTTACATAAATGTTATGACAAAAACAGAAGATCTGGCTTATTAATTGACAAAAGCATATGTTAAATTCAAAGAAATTTAGGGGTAGGATTGTGTTAGAGGCTATAGACAGGCATTTTGATATTTGGAAAGGCACAGTTTACCACAGTAGGCAAGGTTTTGATGTTAGCAACTCATACTGACAAGCCCAAGTGGTAGAAGATTTCTAGTGATAATTCTTGTTAAGCCCTCTTTGAAGGGATTGTCTTTTATTTTGCAAGGTATTATTTTGTTTATATGTTCACTTTTATGACTATATGCCTGCTGCTTACTACTCATTTCGTTTGCAATGTGCGACATACAGCGCGGCCACTGCTTTTAAAGCAGGCAACAATCTTGGAATGGTATTGTTCATACTGCAACATCATTATAAAATGGCCACATGTTGCTTCTAAATGTGGCTGCCATGTTGGTACTATAACAATGGCACACTGTGAGACATTGAGTTGTTGGTTGACTGGGGTATGAACCCTAGTCAAGCACCAGCCACAATCCCTTGAAGGTTGAACCACAAAAAGTCACTAAATTAAACTATGCTGAACCCTGGGTAGCTTGTCACAAAAAGCCGTCAGGTTTAAGTTAAAGACAATGTGTAAAGCATTGATGCAGCGCACAAACAGTAATAAAGTGAAAATACAAGACAAGAAAAATAGTACACCAATTTTGAAAACTAGAGTAAATTGTAATAAATTATTTAACACCAAAACAACAAAAATCCAATTGGTAGAACTGGAGTTATGAAGTTTTGTAGTTTTTTAAGGTGCACCTAAAAAATCAGAAGTCAGTGGGGCAAGGCTGCAGGAGTTATCCTAGGAGGGAGTGTCATCGTCGGATAGCCTTGGAGAAGATTTCTACAATTGGACTTAGTCTCTGAAATGGAAGTTGAAAATCTCCAGCGGGACGAGGCAGAGGTCTGTAGTCGGAGACAGTTCCACGAGGCCGGCTACCCCTTTGGCGAAGGAAAGGGATTTGCTTCTGCAGAGAAGAACGTAGTGGGCGAAGCCGCAAAGTCAATCCAACCGGCAAGGCACCTCGGGCAGACAGGTGTACAGGTTGATCCCTGTCTCCTTCTGGGTCTCAAAGCAGTTGTTGGCTAAAAAATTTCTAAGTGCTCCGTTTTTGGGATTTGGCCCTTTGGGCACCTTTAGCACCACAACCAAGGGTCCAGGGCTGGTGGGACACCTCTTGCGAGTTCAGGACTCACTCAGGCTGGGTCCAGGTGCAGTTTCAAGATGGTGGGAGACTTTGTGAAAATGTGGCCCTGAACAGGAGGCCAGAAAACGAGACATTGGAGTCACTCTACTAGTCCTGGATGCAAGTGAAGATGCAGAGGTCCACAGCATGGCTGACCTCTGAGGGTTCAAAGCAGGCTCTAGGCAGCAAAGCAGTCTTCCAGGTACAGCAAAGCAGTCTCGCAGAGTGCAGAGAAGGTCACAGCAGCAGGCAGGCCTCTGAGAGTCCTTCTGCATGTCCAGGAGTGATCTGAAGAGTTGGTCTGAGGGTCCTATTTTTATGCTCTGGTACCCTCTCCTGGAAGGTGGGAGAAGCTTCTAGAAAGGTTCTTTGAAGTGCAAGGAATGTCATGTCTCCCCTGCACTAGCTCCAAGCTGGTTGCAGTGACAATGTGGAAGTGTTAGGTCCTTTGTGTGAAGGCAGAGCACACCCTATTCAATTAAAAATGAGGCTGTGCTCAGCTCCGCCTCCCATCCTGCTAGCAGATGGCCCATTGAAGCACTCTATTGTGTGACTATCTGGGAGGAATTCACTAAGTCTAACTGTCAGCTATACCCAATCATGTGACTCAAGACAGGCTGCAGGCACCAAAGGGCTGAGTGTAGGAAAATGCCAACTTTCTAGACGTGGCATTTTTCAAAATTGTAAGTTAAAATCTAAATTTACAATTAAAGAGGATGTTTTATTACAATTTCATAGATACCAAACATGAACTGAATACCTCATCCCAATCAAAGGTTATCACTTATCAAATGTAATAAGGCAACCCAATGTTATTTTATGGGACAGGCAGGCTTCACAGTAGTGAAAAATGATTTGAGGACTTGCCCTGTACTAAAAGTAACCTTCACTGGCAGAGATTGTCATAGTATTATTGACTTTATGCTGTTTAGTGATGATTTGTTGGATCTTCTTACAGAGTATGATGTCGAGGATAACATGTTCAGTGATCATAACCCATTAGCTGTGTATCTTTTGGGCTACACTCGTCCCACGAATGATCACAAGGCAGTCATTCCCTCAGTTGTCACTAAGAATAAAGGTGTCTTTCAAAAATGGGCCAAAAATGATAAGGTTCAGTTGTTTACTGACCTTGTGAAGAATAACAGGTAAGCACTATTTTTATGCCTGGATCTTAACGGTGTCCTTTCTGATATTTTAACATCCTTTGAGGCACTTTGTACTTCGGTCAAGGAGTGCTTAATATCCAGGTCATGAATCGCCCTCAGAAATGAGCTAGGAGGTTCCACTCTAATTGCTCCAAGGCACTTACAGCCCTACTAAAAGCAACAAAAATGGTTCCTCGAGACGCTGATCGTATAAGGTTACATCATAGGCCCTACAAGCTGGCACTAGAAACAAGGAAGTATGAGATCAGATTAGAGGCCTATGAGACCTTGCTAGTTGCCAGCAACAGAAAGGACTCTCATCAATTTTGGGAAGAGATTAATAACTCCTTTTTCAAAGACGCCCCTGAACAGAGACTGCCTTGGTTGTTAGTCTCAATAGTTAGGTTAAGCATTTAAAAAAAGATTATGGCTCTTCTCATCCATCTCTTCAATTCAGGGTTACTTTGACGAGCGATTCCGTGGCATCAGACTTAGGAATGTCTGTTGAGTTGGATGAAGTAATAGCTGCCACTAACATATGGCCTGCAGGCAAGGCACCTGGCCCTGACGGGATTCCCATCGATCTCTCTAAGGACAGTGCTGATTTATGGGCTCTTCTTTTAACCATTGTCCTGAATGGTATTTCTAAGATTGGCCCAATGAAATCTTGGTCACACTCCGTCATGGTATCAATATTCAAGTAAAGGGATAGAGGCCATCCAAAATTCTACCAGCTCTTTTCCTGATCACCTCTACAGTGAAGATCATGGGTATAATCATCTTAGATCGGTTAGAGGTCTGGTCTCTGGACAATAAAATTATGTCTGATCTACAATTTGGATTCACGGCAGGATTAGACACTGTGGAACAATGCCTAAACCTACAGTTAATAATTAACAAATATACTTTGGCTAAACCAGGGCAAGTTTATTTAGCCTTAATGGACCTAAAGTCTGCTTTTTATCATGTGAATCGCACCAAACTTTGGAGAATTATGTTGGAATTGGGAGTTGAGGACACTAATTTTCTTAGAGAGCTACATAGTGAAGTGTCTGCTTCTGTAAGGTTTGGCCTTGCATGGGAAACTACAGATAGTTTCTTACTTTCTCAGGGTGTCCAACAGGGATATATGCTGGCACCCTTTTTATTTACACTTTATACCAACAGCCTAGAACACCACCTGGGTAATATAAATGCTGACGTGTCTACAGAAGCTGATGGATACCTGGGTGATCTATATGAATGAATTGGAGTTGACCGTGAACCACCCCAAACCCATATTACGATCTATGGGCCGAAAACCAAAAGCGTAATACTTTTATTATTAACACTACCAAAATTGATCCTGTTTCATCATTTCCTTATTTGGGCATACTTTTCGATGATCAAAGCACTTGGAATCAATTAGGCACAGTCACTGCAGCCACGTTTGCTCGCACTGTGGAAGGCCTGTTTAAATTTACTAAAAGCGTAGGTTTTAAACCCCCTAAGGAGTTTCTGACAGTCTACAAAGCCAAATTTCTGTCAATTGCTACTTATTGCTCTAGAGTATGGGGGACAAAAGATTTTATGGCCATTCAGAGAGTTGAGAATAGTTGCATAAAAAGCTGCTGGGGGTTCCATGCAGTACAGCCACCTATACAAGCCATGCAGAATGTTGCCTTGACTGTGATACAGATCTCATTAGAATTTGTCCTGTCCTATTGTGGCTAGCAATCTGGACAAAGCATGAAGGTAACTTTAGCCATAGTGTGACGAGGGATTGAATGCAACTAGGTAAAGCTACCTGCATCCCCTGGATAATGTATATTAAAACCATGAAAAATATTCTTGGTTTTCCTCACTTTTGTAGTAGTGCAGAGGCCCTTTCTTTGGCTTTCTGTCAGACTATTAATGATCTTTTTGGACTTTGATCAGGTGTAACAGCAATCACACTGAATTGGTTAAAAGCTTGGTGTGCCTGTACAGCCCTTTGAATTCCGGACCCATTATGGAACCATATCTTACATAATAATTATCTGAGGGTTTTGTTAACCAGGCTGAGACTTAGTACCTTGCAGTATATGGTGGCTTTCCTTATCCTGTCAGATACCCTATGACTTTTGCCCAGTGTCCATGTGAAAATGTGTCTGTACAATTTACTTTGCACCTAATGCTGTTTAGCAAATTTTACTGTACTTTTAGGGGAATTTTTTTTTCCACCTTTAAAGGATATCAATATTAGAGATTACAAGACAGCTATGTATTTTTTTACAATCTCTGAGATCAAATGTCCCCTCAGGAAAATGATTGTGTTACCAACGCGCCACTCATTTGCTACACGCAACACTCTAAATGTACATCACCCCAGGCAGAAGGCAATGCTACAGTCAAGCTAGTACCACAACAATATCGTAAACTTTAGGTTTTTAATAAAATGTTTCATAAACACAATTCATAAAATGTAATATGTCATTGTATAATGATGTTTTAACTTTTACTATGGTGATTTTGAGTCTTTGATCACTTGCATTCAATTTTCAAGAAATTGAAGAAAAAATATATAGATGGTATTTATGAAACATTTTCTTACAAACCTAAAGTTTACTGTATTGTTGTGGTACTAGCTTGACTGTAGGATTGCCTTCTGACTGGGGTGATGTAAATTTACAGAGTTGAGTGTAGCGATTGAGTGGCGCGTTGGTAACGTGATAAGTTTCCTGAGGGGAAATTTGATCTCATTGGTTCTTAACGGTGCCCAGTCATCTTCCCTTTGGGCCCCTCTTTCTTATTATATTATTTACAATCTCTTCCATCTTTAAGAGTCTGCTGGACCATTGTGAGCCATATTCAGCAGGTGAAGTAATAATCATGTTTTGTGCTGATTCGAAGTATCTTTCTCATGTTCTTATTTCCTGAATTTGTGTCTAAATTGAACTGTCCTTTTGTTGATTAGCTATGAATGTGACATGTTGACCCTTTTCTTTGTTCTATGCACACAACACTTTATGACACTCTCATAGCCTGTATCATATCAGAATATTGTTTTTAATACTATGTCATTGTGGTTTATGATGTGATTCAAAACGGGTTTTATTCTATTTGTATATTACTTGTCTTTTATTGCCTTTGGCCAAATAAAGTTTATTTGATGATGATGAATTGAGGGGTTTTTCAGTACTAGGACATGTAAAACTTAAAAGAACATATCCAACCTTTTAATTACAATGCACGCTGTCCTATGGGCTACCAAGGGCCTACCTTAAGGGTCAATTGTATGCAATAAAACGGAAGCTTGAGACTTGGCAAACTACTGGCAGTTTAAGACTGTATTCAGGCTGCAATGGCAGGCCTAGGACAGGTTTTAAAGTACTACTTAAATGGGTGGCACAATAAGTGCTTCAGGCCCACAAGTAGCATTTAACTTACATGCCCTTGGTATATAGTATACCACTCTACAAGGGACTTATAAGTAAATTAAATGTGCCAATCAGCTTTAAGCCAATCAAATCATGTTTAGGAGAGTGAGTACATGTACTTTAGCACAAAATGGAGGTAATTAGGCAAAAGGTTTGAGAGAAGGACACCCTAAGACTGACAGGTATAACGCATGCTATTTACAACGTCATTCCAAGATGGCCTTATGCTGCTATATTTATTTGTACGTTTTATTGCAAACAAATAGTTTAGGTGTTGCAAACCTTTTTTTTCTTCTTTTATTCTTGTTGAGCTTTTTTATGTGTTTTATTTGGGATTAAAAAAAAGTCAGTGAATTCAAGAATGAGTTAGTGGGTGGATTATTGAATGCATGAGTGCAGGATGAGTGTCAAAGTACATTTATTAAGATCCTAAACTCACCATTGACTGAAGAGGCACTTTCAATTATACACCTGACCTATTTCCAATACTTGTAAATTGTGGTAGAGGATATTGTAGCCCTTGTAATACATACTCACATCCTGGCCTCAAAAAGCTGAAATCATTGGTCTATTGCAGCTAGTACTCTGATTCAAAATATTAATAGCATTTAAAGTAAGCAAGAGGCTATATTTCACATTGTGTCTTAATATGCAGAGATATTCCTGCTTTGCAAGAAAATAATCATAGAGCAATTTATGTCTTATTTCTCCTAAAGATTGTTCATGTTTAACGAACTGTGGTTCAGAGGAGTGCAAAAGCTAGATCTACTTTTCATTGTTTAGGCAGCAGTCGCATTTCTGCTTTGTGATCTGCCCTTTCACATTACCTACAGGGTGTGGCAACAGGCATTTCAAAGTCAAAATTGCATTGTAATTAATTATTACAGTAGAGTTTGTATGTCATTCCTCATTAAAGGTAACCAGTCATGTAGCAATAAGACTCTAATAAGAAAATTGCAGACAAGTGCTTATGCATTTATAGCAGGCATCCATGTATTAAATATGTCATGTAACTACAAAGAAAGACCAGATGTTATATTGATGAACAAAGAAGTGTTCACCCTCAGTCCTGTTGTGTGAGCCTAGCCTTCATGCATTTTCTCACTGAAGCAATATTTGCATGCATGTTACTCAGGGCTTAAAGTGGGCCGGATCCTGCCGGTGCTCAGCACCTGCAGTTTTTAAAAGCCGGTGCTGAGACGGGTCCCAATCGGGCTCTCCATTTTTACCCTTAGGGTGAGGAAAAAAACTTAACTCTGCAATAGCAGAACCCGTCACTGCCTTTGATGTAACTTCAAAGAGACTAGTTTTCCAATTTTATATAGCACAAACTTGGAGTGCTTTAATGAGCACCAGCTACATTACACAAGGACATATTCATTTTTTGAATCACAGGACGTCAGGGTCGAGCCTGTTTTCTCAGCTCGAAGGTCGGCTGCTCTAGCCTTATGTCAAAACCTTACCCAGAAGACCGAGTAGTATTTTCAATATTATATTCAACGAAGTGATAGTTGTTGCTTATTTATCTTATGCATCTTATAACCATTGACAAAGCCAATAGTCCTGGCTTGTTGTAGGTGTAATATTACTTGTTGTGTTATATATCTGGATGAATGGACAGAAGGAGCAAAATACCAGTGAGGCAGCACACTATGCTAAGCAAAGATTTTTAGCTTAAGTGTTTTAAGGTACGCCCTTAATTACCGCGGCCACGCCCCTCTGAGAGACTCCAACAGTTTTTTCATCCCTCTCAATACCCTGATGTTACTCTATCCTGAGCTGAAATGGTGAACATGGGGAGACAAGTTACCATTACTGTGATGTCATGACAAGTGACTCGTGGCCCCCTCCTGGAGAGCTGCTGCGCTTATTTTATCTGTTCAACTAACATTATCCCCACACACGGCAGAAGTCTCTGCTCTGAATTAAATATGATGGGTCAGCGGCAGAAGGGTATGTTAACTAATCTAAATGAAGGGGAATCAGCCAAACTGTTCTCACTAAATTGGCAGATTTCCCAGCTCACCGGCCTTCCGAGGCAGATGAAATATTCTGTTACATTAGTTTTCAATTCCAGCTCTCTCAGCCGTCACGCGCTTGGGTGGTATATCGTCCAGGAGTCTAGAAACATTCCTGCGCGCCATCTGCCTCACTGGTCGGCCATATTGAACATCAACATTAGGGCCAAACATCTGTGGCCCAAGGACACCAAGCTGCCACCAGTAAGTGCACGAGGGAGCCTTTCAATTCGCCTTCCTCTCGCCCGGCTCATCAAGACGTTATGAGCTCGGCATACAAAATGTGACTTACCCGGGACTGCAGGCTGATTTCTTATTTTAGACAGCACATTCCACTGGTATTCGAATGCCGACAATATGACGTCGCGCGTGCACTCTACGTCCACCACCAGTTTTGTGTCCCTCATTCGTCCTGATACTGGTTCCACAAGAATGGGGGGGAAAGTATAAGTATAAAAATGCCAGAGAAATAGATAAAAAAGAACCACTTATAAAAGTTGGGGTTAAAATAATGTGGTTACGTGATCAGCGTATAAGTGATGTCATATTTTCCACTGCTTGAGGGGTTTTATTCTGTGCACGCTTCCCCCCCCCCGTCGTCTGTTTATCGCCACAGTCAAACAGTTTTAAGGCAGTAGGTTAAGTTCCAATGCCCCCTACATAGGTTTGGCACTCAGTCAATGATGCATCACCAAACACTTGTCTGTAAGCATGTTATATTATCTTATAGGTAACATGGATGTACAGAGGGCACGAGTCGGGGTTACACGCAGGTGGACGGCGTCCACCCACTATTTTCACAGGGTGAACGCCGTCCACCCTGCCAAGAATTTGGGTCCCACTGAATAATGTGCAGAACTGGTCCCCGTGTAATTTCGAAACACCGGGACAATTTCAGCAGCGCCTGGACGTTGTCTGCTTTCCATCTGCAACAAGCAGCAAGGTGCAGGCGGGGACGGGGCTTTCTTATTTAAGACTCCTGCTGGGCCCATAACAAAGGCCGAATTTGAGGGGCCATCAGGCCTCCTTTTGTGAGTTTCTTGGCTGGGACAAGTCAGGAGCCTCACACCTAGATGCAAATGAAGCGGAGGGGAAACAAAGGTTAGTACTTCACACATACTTAAGAAAGGCAGCTTTTCACTGTGTTTTCACTTTGTTCAGTCCCTGTTTAGGAAATATGCATGCACTGTAAGAATGTCAGATGTGTTGGTCTTTCCCACTATTTACACAGAGCAAATTGCATTTATATAGAGCTTACTACACCTGAGGAGGCGTTGAAATAATTTAAGTACCACTATTTTTTCTTGTATAGCCCTACTCATCCCAATGCAGGGTGTCAGAGCGCTTTACATCAACATGCGCATATTACATGTACAATGCATTATGTAAGTTTGTAAATGAATGTACACAATGTGTTACATAACACTGGGGGATTGCAAGGTGTAGAAGTCACATATCATCTTCCATAGCTCACTGTGCTATTATCCTCACAATGCGCTAAAACGTACACATGATAGACCTGCTAAACATATATGTGAGGGCTTTAGATCTGTTGTCACTTCTTGTGATGCCACTTCCTGTAAAGTCATGGCTTGTGATGCCACTTTCTATGATGTCAATTCCTGTGATGCCATGTGTGAGTCGTGCACCATGATGTTGTGCGCCATGATGTCGCTTGCATACTGCCTAACTAGGTTAGTCTTCCCACTTCTTTTTTTAGGACTTGTGCCCTGGATGTACAGAGCATGCGTTCGATGGCTAGTACTGCCTCGCAGATTTGTGGGAAGAGGATGTGGGGTAACGGCCAGAGTTGCAGACAGTGGAACTGGGGAATCAGGTTCTAGTCTCCGCGTCGACTCAGCACCCGGTAATTCTGGGCAAATCACTTAATCTCCCTGTGTGTACCAAACATGAATATGTCCTTGTGTAATGTAACTGATGCTCATGTACCTACGGGGCGAGCTCGCGCTATATAAAACTTGAAAAAAATGTCAGAGTTCTTCTACCTTTCTGCATTAGTCTCGAGTATTCTTTCACACTCCTGAGACTGATTTCTTTGATCTCTCTTCCTACACAATGTGTGTGGTTAATATGCTGCTTTTGTGTATGTGTTTGGACATTTGTGTGCTTTAGTGGTCAGGAGTGTTTGGTGTGTGTAGCTAGATGAATATGCCCCCTTGAAGTATTGGTATGTATTGGTATGTGCATTGTTCGGCTTGAACTAAGGAAAATGAATCACATTATTACATTGTCTCGTGAAACCACAATAGACCTTTGATATTAACTGTTGGGTGGACAGATTTATGTGTCGGTGTGGAATCGTAAATTGCTTTATGAGGAGTTAAATATTCTAATAAACCAGTCAACAAACTATGGGGCATATGTACGAGGAAGTGGCGGAGTGAGGCGTTAGCCGTCATAGCTTAACGCCTCACGCCGCCACTTCAGAAACGCAAGACTGCACCATATTTACAAGGTTATGGTGCAGCCTTGCGTTTTCCCCTGAGCTGGCGCTACACTTAGCAGTGTAGTGCCAACGCAGGCACCCTTGCACCATAGTGCAAGGGTGTCTGCGTGCAGGGGAGGATTGTTTATGTGTAGGAAGGTGTCCCTTCCTGCACATAAACAATCCTATCATCCTTTCACGAGTGCTGCTTCAAGCAGCACACATGAAAGTCACAAAATGGCATTGTTTTAAAAGATTATTTATGTACAGGAAGGGGGATCTTCCTGTACATAAACCATTCATGGCAGTTTGCTTTTTCCATGCGTGTTGCACAAGGTAGCACACATGGAAAAAGCAAAAACAAGGAGAAATAATGCATTTCTCCTCGTTTCGCCAACTTAAGACCAGGTTTTTCCTGGTCTTAATTTTGGCGCTGCTTCCTATGTACGCTGCCCTTGTACATAGGGGGCAGAGTTAAAATCAATGGGTGTTGTGGTGGAACGCCCACTGCAACACCCACTGCCCACCCCTTTCACGCTAAGCATAGCGTGAAAAGGGGCCTTATTTACAAGGCAGCGTTCAGCCACGTTAAGTGGCTTAACGCTGCCTTGTAAATAAGGCTAAGCCCCTATCGCCACCACAACATCGGAAAAAGTGATGTTGTGGTGGCGATAGGGGCTTGTAAATGTGCCCCTATAATCCCAATATTATAAACACACGTTTGTCAAACAAAGCTGAAAGCAGTACTAACTACAATTAAAGTCCATCATTAATGAAGTTCAGTGCTGTTGAGAAATAGGACATTTACGTTCTAAGTACACCTGCAAGTCCAGTCTAGGAACTTCGACAATCATGCAACTAAGAATTTGTGTAGAAGGACTGGCCCTATTCATAAAGGGCCTCGCACGCGGAGGCCCCGCAGTCTTGGCGGGGGGCCCATACTCGTGGTGGATCTCGGAACTGCAATTTCTCATTGTTGAGGCGACGAGTGCGGAGGCCCTTTGTGAATCAGGCCCTCCAAATGTAAACACACTTTGTCCAGTATCATGAGGCTTATGTCTGAAAGCCTCATAGCTTTGTAGAGAAACAAGAAGCATCATTTCGAAAATGTTTTATTAACGGATTCTTCTTCTTTTTGTATTCAGTGTGTTGCACACATTGTATACATTGTCATCCTTTATATAATCATCATATTTAGATTTAGCAGTCTGTTGAGCAAAAATTAGGGCAAGAAACTGTTATTGGTTGCAAATCCTGTCATGAAACACCAAGTCGCAATGTAATATGTCAGGGCCTTAAAGGGGCATCCCTCTGCTCCTTCTAAATCGCAATTGCCCATGTCAATAGTTTACGGCTGTAATTGATGTTGCAAACCACCAATCAAATTTAGAATACCGAAAGGGGTTGATATTGATGCAGCACGATTTTAAAAATCATATTACATGACACATTTACCAATCAAAGACACAAAAAGCTGAAAGTGCACTTTGCACATGTTCAGACACAGTGACACATGAAAATGAGACAAGTGTAGTAGAAGCACTGCAAAAGCGTGATTTAAAATGCAAGATAAAGAAAACATATATACAAAGTAATACTAATCCATATAAATGATTTGCAGTAATAAGAGTTTCTTATGAAAATGTTGTTTATTAACGTTTATAGATGGAATTATCCTATGAATATGTGGCCTAGTGTTTCTAATACTTTCTTTTTGAGTGCACCATTTAGAAAAAAGTCTGTGCAAAAACGTATAGAAACTAGATACGATCTTGAAATTTTGCATAGTAATATTAGAGATTCTATAGTTTATGAAAAGTAAAAAACGAATATTGTGATGTGAGCTTAGAAAGTTATACACTTATATGAATGTTGGGAAACAAATTGTCGTAGCAGGGTATTTCTAACGTTAGCTCCCGTCATGTAATAATCTCTGGTAAAAACTTTACATATTTTCTATTTGAATTGATTTAATTACATTATGTTTGATCATGGTTTAGAGTTTATTTGATTTAAAACGTGTGATGCTAACTTAAAGGCTTTCTCAAAAATGCTTTTTCTCTAATGCTGACCTTTCCTCTGACTTAATACAATGGACCATTTACCACTGGTGAAATGTTGCTTTATTTGTTCTGTACATGTATAAGACCTGACATGTTTGAATGCTTCTTCAACGTTCACAGTGAAATATTCCTGTGGGAACAGGATTTCAGCTATTGCTATACATAGTTACTTTGTATCTCTTTTCCACTGATGTTAGGCCTATGTGGACTCTCAAATCTTTTGTCTCTCATGACCAGCATGGGAAAGCATCACACTGTTGCAAGTGTCCTAGGTGACATTCTGTGAATTTGAGCATACAATTGTCTTTCGATGGTGGTGTGATGCTACATCACCGGGACACTGTTAGAGACTTTAGTAAAGAAGAAACTCCAAAGGAGGGGCATCGCAGAGGCCGTTGAGTTTTGCTTCTTGATGAGTCGCCATACTTTTTATTTTCCTTTGTGAGAGGATGCTATGCTGATTGCCTTTTGAGAACTTTTCCCTACTTTGGACTGCCTTGCTATGCAACAGTGAGTAGCTGATGGACTGAAACCTTCTTTGCCGAACTATTTTCATTTATCATTTCCTTTATTTCCTAGTTCTATGCTATTGGACTCACCCTTAAATGGACTTTACATTTGAACCCTTCCCCTTCTTCATAGGATTTTAGCTGTTAGACAATGAACTATCCTTCTGCCTTAATGGTGGTGTGGCTTTGTGACTCTGTAAACTGATTCTGATAACTATCCGATAAAGCTTGCTTATTAAATGTTTGGCGTTTTTATTCAAGCTTTGATATTCTTAACTGAAATTCTCAAGAGATCATTGTGGCAATGAACTTTGAATCTTTAATACAATAACTGAATTAATCTATTATCTCTCTGAGTCTATTATTGAGTCATTTTGTTCTTATATTCAAACTGTGCTGTTTACTAATGACTTAAATGTGTTGTAGAGAGAAACAGCGAGCTCTGTTAGATCATCAACTGGTACTTCTTTTGCATTGCTTTTGGAGAGCTTTTGGTCTGCATTATCCTAATTCGACTTAACTTCTTCAGGATGTTGGGTCTTCCCGTTGCTAGTCTTTAGTTTTACAGCTTGGTTTTAAGAATGGTGTAACTAAATCTGATCTCAAATTTGTGTGTTGGATATCAATTAATGATCCTCAATGGACAGCTAACAGGATGTTTGGCTACCCTAATTTTCCACCCCTCCTATTGGCGGAGAAAGATTTATCAGAGGGTCATTGCCTCTATGGTAAATGGAAGTGCAGCAAATTGTCTAATCATAAAGGGCGCAGTAACGTTTGAGTAGTAAGTAGAGTAAGCATATATTAATACAACTTTACCTCGCTAGCTCTGCAACAATAATAATTTGCAAAGTGGCAGCTTTCTCATGGGGCCAGGTTCCACCTGTGCATGTGAGCAATGTCATTGTGGGTAGCAGGTCCAGGGGACCTCTGCATGGTTTGCTCAGTGCCATTTGCAGAATGACACTGTAAAAAAAATTGGGTTATTGGTTAAGGGGAGTGGAAGCCAGTCTCAGGCAATAACCACAATCCTTGTCAGGGTGAACTGCAAAAAGTCTCTAAATTAACCTGTGCTTAACCCTTTTTGCAGCATGACACAAAGCACTCAGGCTTAACTTAGGGGCAATGTGTAAAGCAGTTATGCAGTGCAAAAACTGTAATAAAGTGAAAAAACAACACAAGAAAAATCCCAAACCAATTTAGAAAAATAGAACAACTTTTAATAAATAAAATGTCACTAGACCAACACAAATCCAATCAGTAGAACCTGAGATATTGCATTTTGAAGTTATCCAAACCCATGGCTGAGCGGTAATTAGACCGCCACCAGTGCTACCAACTTGACTCACCAACCAGCGGCACAGCGAGGGGAGAATAGCGCATGACAAGCCGCATACGGATGAAGCAGTGGGAGATTGATATGCAGAGCAATGTTAAACGTGGCAATGTGGACAATGACTCGCGGGACATTAATGTTACTAATAATTATGGAGACATTGCCCAGTCAATATGGTGGCCAGAATCGATGATAAGTACCTGCATCCCCTTCTTGCTTTCAACTACCAGGAATTCACCAATGAGGAAGGTGCTTGTATTATTTAAGAAAGTCAATGTCATGCGCTTAGGATATACATTTTAAGCATTGAGAAAGGATATTTTCCGAAACGCGTCTGCATTAATAAATGTATTTTATTCACCCCGCGAGTGCCCATTGGAGCTTTGATGTTTATCGTGATACCTACCATCACGTTTGGAGGCACCCGCCTAAAGAGTTCGGCAGTTGTAGGTGGGGACTGGAGCTGCAATATATATATATATATATATTACCTACTGGCGGTCGCCAGTAGGTAGTTATAGTTAGAACCTAGTTTCCATAGGAAAAGCATTTTTTGATTTGCTAATAACTTTGGCATCGTTTGACGAATGTTCCTGAAATTCTCCCCAAAAAAGTCTATCCAGGTCAGCTCCTATCCTGAAAGTTTTGGGGTGATTCGTCAAGCGGGGGCTGAGAAAAAAGGGGGGTCCCAAAACTCGTTTTCTCCATGTTAATTTCCATAGGAACTTTTGCGACGAGCTACAGCTCGAACTGCTGAACGGAATTACCCCAAATTTAGCAGAAAGGTAGAGCTTGGTTCAGAAAGCGACCTTTTTTTTAAATGGTGTAAATCCGTTCAGTAGTTTTTGAGAAATTCAAAAAATAAGAGTCAAAAAATCAATTTCCCATAGGAAACTTTGTGCAGGGCTACAGCTGAAACTACCAAACAGAATTTCTCCAAATTTGGTAGAAAGGTAGTGCTTGGATCAGAAAGCGACCTTTTTAAAAATGGTGTAAATCCGTTCAGTAGTTGCTGAGAAATTAGAAAAATAAAAGTTTCGATATCTGGGCGGAGCCTAAGTCGCGTGCGCGAGCTTAACTGTGATTGGCTGCTAGCACTCCAAACCAGGAAGTGTTGGCAGCCATCTTGTGGCTCTGTAGAAGCGAGTCACCCGAAAACGGAGAAACAAAGGTATAAAACAAGAGAAGGGGGCAGGGTAGAAAAACCCTGACCCACTAGGTCTTCTCAGGGGGTCCCTGGAGGACCCCCAGGGCCCAAAAAATCATTTAAAAAAAATAAATAATCGGCAAAAATTCGCGCTGGGGTCGCGGGCTCTCGCGTTTTATTTTAATGAGGCCCTTGGGTGGGCTAGGTTGCGGGGGTATTTCTTAAAAAATAATAGCAGGGGCTTGCAGGGGTGGCGGAGGGCCGCTGGGGTCCGTGCAGCCCCGGGGCTTCACTTATGTTGGGAGGGGGTTGCGCGGCCCCCTTGCTGGAGCCTTGTATGTGCTTGTAACTTTAGCGTCGTTTGACGAATCTTTATGAAATTATCCAAAAAGTTTCTCTTTTTTGGATTAGCTCTTATATTGAAAGTTTGGGGGTGAATGGTGTAGGAGGGGCTGAGAAAAAAGAGGGTCCTAAAACGTGTTTTCTCCATGCAATTTCCATACGAAACTTTACAGAAGACTACAGGTGAAACTGCTGAACGGAATTACGCCAAATTTGGCAGGGAGAAAGGTGATGGTCCAGAAAGCACGCTTTTGTTTAAATGGTGTAAATGCGTTCAGTAGTTTGAGAAATATCAAATTTTACAGATATCGATATTTGAGAATTCTGACATGTGATTGGCTGAGGGGTTACAAGCAGCAGCTTGCGGCTTATTGGCTGTGAATGGTTGAAACCAGGAAGTGTTGGCAGCCATTTTGTGATTTACTCTGTCAGCTCGCATCTCTCTGTGTAGAAGCCATCGGGTTCGTAGTTTTACCTGTGCGAGGCAACACTGGCATCTGTGTCTGTGTGAGATATGCCTTTCAGGCTGCCTCTCCTCATATCACCAGGTTGCGGCTATGTCTTTAGAAGCCCGTCCGTCGGCTCGGAGCTCTGTGAGTCAGTCTGTCGGCACGACCCCCTACACTACCCAAAGACTACCCAAACACCACTGCACTGTCGTAAAATCAAAACCACTACCCTAGCACGATCCCCTACACTACCCAAACACCAGTGCACTACCCTAAACCCTAAATCTACCCCCATCACGACCCCCTACCCAAACACCACTGCACTACCCTAAACCCTAAAATACTACCCCCAGCACAACCCCCTACACTACCCAAACACCACTGTACTACCCTAAAGCATAAAACAGTAGCAGTCCGTCGGCTTGCAGCTGTGCGTCTGCGAGCCGTCGTGTCCCTAGCTGTACATGTCCGAGTGAGTCCGTTAGGTGATAGGTGTGTGTCTGCTAGCAGGGCCGTTGGCCCGTTGGTGTCCCTTTGCGAGTTAGACCGGAGCTCTCCCTCTGCGAGCCAGCATGCTGGTGTGCGTTTGCGAGCCGACGGCCCGTAGCTCACACTGTGCGAGCCGAGCCGACGGCCCGTAGCTCTCCCTGTGCGAGCTGAGCCCACGGGCCGCAGGTGTCCCTCTGCGAGGCTGCTCGATGGCCCGCAGGTCTACCTGTGCTAGCCGGATCGCAGCTGTCACTCTGCGAACCGATATTGGGAATATAAGGCAGCTCTAAAAAAAGCCCTTGTGTTTATTAGTTGGAGCTACATATAAGTGCGGATGCACAGCTTCAGGTTATTCAGAAAAAGTCGATTTCCCTGATCTGTGAAGTGTACTCCATCACTTCTGTAGATATCAGCCATATGAAAACGTATGTTATTGTTGTAGATCGACCCCATTCTATGGTCTCTGAGGTATGCAGACACAGCTTTGTTGACATTCTTCCTAGATTTTTCAATCTGAGGACAAAATTGGTTTGACCATTTCCACTTCTGTCTTTGGCATATATTGGAATATACAAAGACAGTTTGAGGCAAAAGCAATATCAATTGTCGAAAGGTGTCCTTCATTAGCATTTCCAAACCTACCCCCAGTCAATGTGCCTAGGTCGTTTCCACCACAGTGCACAATCATGAGGTCAGGGTGTTGGAGATGCAAACAGGTTTTAACCAAAGGCAACAATTGGTGCCACTTCAATCCTCTTTGTCCAAACCATTTAATGTCCACATTTTGTAAACCTAGGTCTAAGTCAATACGTCTCTGTTCTGCATACCTCTTGCACCAGAAAACATAGCTATGTCCTACGATCCACACTAGCATTTTGAAGGTATGGCTGGGAGGAATGGATAGATGTCTGTAGCTCATGCAGTCCGTTCGTAGAATAAGAGATATGTTTAAAGATGGGGAACTACTTTTTTTGCCATACAAAACGATACCTGATTGGGAGATGAAAAGCATTGTTTTTTAAAAGTAGGGTGCACATTCGTTTGGTGGAAAAGCATCTTTGTGATTGGATAAGAAAAAGCAGTTTAAACGTGGAGTACATATCATAGGATAAAATTTGCTCAACTCAACCACACCTGCTACTTGCATTTGAAAGGCACTGTTCGAACTTAAAACAATCGTGAACTTTTAACCTGCACGTGCCGTTAAATGTTCGAGAAAATGTTGCAAAAAAATATCGTTAGGTTTAAAAAAATTGATGGACTTTTAACCTGCACGTGTTGTAGAATGTTCTAGAAAGTGTGTTGATAGAATATGTTGCACTTGTGACTTCTATGTGTCCTTGAATATTAAAAAAACTGTTTATATGGAAAATTTTAAAAAAAAACTAATAGAGAGAAGATTTGAAACCTAAAAGAATCAAGGAACTATTCTAATTTGTTCATTACATGTATTTATGTGTGGAGCAACAAAATTACAGACACAACAGCACCAGGAAGAGGAAGAAGCAGGGAGTGGGGGGACGGGGGAAGATGGCCACAATGGTACACATGCACAATTAAGTACAGCACAACTATAGACAAACCATGGCCAAAATGAAACACACCAACAAGGAGCACAAGTCACACAACCTGCCAACATCACACCACTGAACAAGCATAGAAGTGAAAACCACACTGCGGGAAAGGGAGAAGGGTGAACAAAAGCTCACATGAAGGGACATCTCACACACAATGCAGCACACACACATAGGAAGCAGAGTACACCAACATCCAACACAACGATGTCCAAACACAAAGATTCGCACAATCGAACAAAGGACACAAATGCACTCGCCTGAGGCGGATAAGCGTCCAAAAGCGTCAGTACGAAACAGGCACATGAGAACGCATAAGTACAAACCCACAGTCCGGATGGGGTAGCAATTCACGTATGGCAGGAAGCCAGAGAGTCCGTGACACACACATTGGCATACAAATGAAGACACTACACATTTGGAGACAAGTGAAAATGTGGAAACTTTATAAAAAAAGTGCGTGTCAGTACGGCCAAGAGTAGTGCCACGATATGCAGAGAAATGCAGCAGCATGCCTGAATAAGGAATGTAGGAAAACGTCCATG
This sequence comes from Calotriton arnoldi, assembly GCA_963921515.1. Taxonomy (NCBI): domain Eukaryota; kingdom Metazoa; phylum Chordata; class Amphibia; order Caudata; family Salamandridae; genus Calotriton; species Calotriton arnoldi. The sequence continues at coordinate 150,756 of CAWUFW010017755.1, read as the reverse complement.
TTCACCTCGGAGTAGTCCATCACCAACACACGTCAGTGTCAAGCAGCGTTGGTTGTCCGCGCTTCGGACATGATTCGACGCCAATGCAGCCATGTCCACTGTTGTTTTGGGACATGTGACCAGATGTACAACGTGCAATGATGCGGAGGGACACGTGCAATGTGGCACATCGAATCGTGGTTGCAGGTACCTTGTCACTCGTCCATGAACGCGAGTGCAGCTGCGTAAGCCACTATCTCTAATGAGTGATGGTTGGCCACAATATTTGACATGTCGTCGACGTAATCCATCAGCTGACCGGGACAGATGTGCTGACTCCAACCACTGTACCCAATGTGCACCAAAGCAGAATCAGGAAGTGGGTCAATTTGCTCACTGCATACTACGACACGTGCAATATCCCAGGCCCAGTTCCCAACATGCATGCCAAACATCCATGCATGCCATAAACGGGCATCACCATGACAGTCCTGGTCGTGGGCCAACAGGGGGCGCACACACCTGTCGTAATCCATGTCAGCTACCCTCTCGTTGGAGAGGCACACGTCCATGCACCACTCGGATAGGCACGTGCGACATTGCAATACAGGTTGAACGCAGGTGACGTCTGCAATGCGGAAGCACAGCCGGTAAGTGATCCGCAGTACTGCCAAAGGCAGTGCACCCAGGACATGCAGCAGACGTGCAAGGTATAGGTGGACGGGCATGGAGTCGACCATGTGTTCGGGATGCTCTGCCATTGCGTCGGTGGCTCTGCTTGTAGCTGCACTGGCTTGCCGTGTGCCAGTCTTGTGGATGAAATGGCACAGCTTGATGCAATGAGCCGGGTCTGTGTGCAATGGGTGCAGGGCAGGGGTGTGGTGGGAGTACGTGTGAAGGGTATATAGTAAACAACAAGGGGGACAATGAGGGCTTGATAAAGGTCCACCGTACTTGCCCTGGGTAGAACTAGAAGACAAAAGAGGTACGGTGTTCCTGGGTGGCAAGTTGGCCACCTGGTTAGTACTCAGAGTGGTGGGGAGGTGGGGAATACCTCCTTTCGGAACTAGGACCCTCACACACCCAGCAAGCTAGGTGTCATGCTTCATCATATGGGTCTGCTCCTCGTCGAGCCGGCGCTGCAATGCTCGACGGGCACCCATAAAGGGGCTCTTTATCGGAGATCTTTTGTTCCTTGCCGTATAGGTGCCATGGGTGTGAGGGGCCTGGTAAGATGTAGATGTGGTGTGTGGGTTAAAACAGGTAAGGGAATCCTCTATAATTATTTTTATTCTGGAGAGGTCACAACCTGATTAAAAAGTAAAAAGAAGAAGGAGGGCGACTATTTTGTTTTAATCTGACAAAAATTACGCTCTACCCCTTAGTGGTCAACATGTTTCTCACCTATAAAATGTCTCTAATTGATCAGTTGGCGATTCCTCAGGACCTAGTGACTAAATGAAAACTATCTACAGTGTATGGTGTGGTTCTACATACCACTTCTTCTCTCGGTAGGACGTTGCCCCGGAGAAAAGCAGCCAACCTAGAGTACAAACAAAAAGGATCAAAAAACCAAATGGAAATATTGGTACATGGTCCTATTGATTCAAGTGGGTGTGTTTCACCGTACACAACCTCTTTGAATCTATACAAGTGATAAAAACAACGTGATTTCATGCATATCACATTCTACGTGTGCCTTCATTTGTATTTAGAATATAAAACCTCTGTGTAACCAGTTAGAGTAATTGAACAACATGGTGAGTGAGTATCAGCTCACCTCTTAAGGATTCAAGTGCTGCTTCATCAGACCGCAGCGGAGTATATGGACACTCAACGTAGTGTCGCTGTTTATTAAAAGGAAAAAACATACAACAAAATATGTTGGGTGTGGGCTTGTAGGCACAACGTTTAGTTGCTAAGGCCATGACTCTAGAGCATTAAAAGTGAAAGTGGGCATGGTTCAGGTTAAAGTAAGCCCATAGTCGTGAAATTGGTATCATTGACAAGGTTATTCAACAGACTCAAAAGTGCCCCAGACCTGCCTGCGTAGCTGCTGGCGCCTTCACCATGCGCTCCGACATTATGCCAATCGTGCGGTGTGTTAAGAGCGCCTACAGCGCCCAAGCTATGTCTTAGTGCAGAGCTCTACAGAACATCAGAGTCAGCGTACCCTTCCCAAAGACCAGCGGTAACTTGTCAGCAATTCCCAGCACCTCTTACCTCTCTTAAAAGCTTGTGACCAGGCATAGTCTCAACGTGTAATCCATACTCACCTGCTCCCGCTCAGAGCAGTCCAGCTCACCTACCCGCTCCGCTGCATCAGGAAGGAAAAGACAGGTTGTTGGTTCCTGTCTTAAATACCCTCTCCTGGTGCCATTAAGCATGGTAAATCAGCCGCACCTGGTGTGTGGTGTGATGGTGTCGGCATGACATCATCTACAGTGTAACCATGGAGGCCATCTTTGAATGTGGTGAAGGTCTATAGTTCTGGCTATTACCTTGATGTGGACGCGCATCAAGGGCTTCAAATTTGGCATTGAGTGGCGCGGTTTTATCAACAATGTGAACAAGAATTTATACAGTGCAAAAGTGCTCACGTCACTGCGCCAAATTTGTGCATAAGTTGCTGGCGACTGCCGATTGGGTGATTCGTATGTCGGCCATCTTAGAGTGTAGTATTGTACTCTATTGTTAGTTGTTAGATATATCGTCCTAACATAGCCTAATCTCCATATCTGACTAGCCTGATGTCGATATCATGTGGCAGAGATGTATAAAGAGGTGAGAGACTAGCGTGGAGTATTAAGCTGATATATTCATTTGTTAAAGTTGCGGATAATGGTTGTATATATCAGATTAATTAATGGTGCTCCAGGGTATGGCATCGTTCAGGCCGTCATTTGCTAAGTCAAGACGGAACACCCACCTTTGTTCAATCCTGTACAAAGCAGTCTGTGTTATTTGTTGGTGGGATTCTAGGATGACCCAGCGTAGACTCTCTGGGGGTGTCCGAGTTCAGAGAAGTGGGTGTATAGTTTGGTGGTAGTTTTATGGCAACGAATATTGCTCTTATGCTCAGTGATTCTGACCTTAACGGGCCTCATGGTCATGCGAACATACCTCTTGTCACAAGGGCAGGTCAGCATGTACACACAACGTGGGGTGTTACAGTTAGTGTGTTTGATTAGCGTCCATGTAAATGTGTCTGATAGAACCAATTGTTTGGTGTGTCTGGTCTGTGGGCACACGATACAAGAGCCGCAGGGATAGTGTCCTGTCACGGGTGGGAGATCCCACAGTTGCCTCTGGTTAGGGATGTTGCTCTTCTTGGGTCTAGTGTGCACCAACATATCTTTCAAATTGTTGGTACGTTTAAACGCAAACCTTGGTTTGGGTATTGACAGCGTACCCGTGTTCAGAATTGCCCAGTGTTTGTTCACTGCCTTCTTTATTAGATTGGATCTAGGTGTGTACGTGGTCACACAGGTCAAAATGTCAGTGGGTTCTTTCTCATGTACCTCTAGGAGGCTTTCACGATTATTATTTCTTGCTCGTTTCATGCAAGAGTGAACCTGTTTCTTAGGGTATTGTCTCTTCAGCAGATTGTCAGCCAGTATCTCTGCTTCAATTTTGTAGTCCTCTGTAGAACTACAATTTCTTCTAATTCTTAGAAATTGGCTGAAGGGAAGGTTATTTCTCAGTGTAGCAGGATGATAGCTGCTGTACAGTAGCAAGCTGTTTCTGTCGGTAGGCTTTTTGTATAGGGATGTCGTTATTCTACCCTCTTGTAATCTGATGGTGAGATCTAGGAAGGCAATGTTCGTGGCAGATATAGTGTGGGTGAATTTCAAGTGCTGGTTTTTTGTGTTAATCCACTCGCAAAATTCAGCGCATCTCTGTATGTCACCCTGCCAAAAGATGAGGATGTCATCTATGTACCTCTTCCACAGTCTCAGGTTAGCTCCGAAGGGGTTACTCGCATGTTGGATGGTCTCTTGTTCAAACGCCGCCATATACAAACATGCCACACTGGGGGCAAAGGTACTCCCCATCGAAGTACGTGGAAGGCCATTTCACGCACGCTAACTACGACGAAGGACTTTTGAGTGTGGGATGTGTACTCGTTGTTCTCAAATCGGGCAGTCGTAGTGTGGGAGACGGATGCAAATATTATCGTATCTGTCAGGGGGGGGCTGGCCACTTGCAAGTTCCTTGTCGGAGCAGCAGATGTGCTAATGCAAGATAGCTCAGACAAAGAACCTTTCATCCCTACAGTAAGTTCTCCTGCTGCATTCATACAGGATGTGTGCAAAGGCCGGTCGTGGGTGTTGTGGGATGTCTGCGACCCTGGTCATCATGGATGAGATGCCCAGCACGTGGCACATGGGCGGGTTCACTGTGTATTACGTTGCCAAACAGCTGCTCCTCCCTCCCACGAGCCCCCACACTTTTGTACGGTGCACTGTTGTATCCCGTGCACTCCTACGGCACACCATTGTAATGCCTATTCGCGCATGTCCTGCGGCATTCCAACCACACCGTGAGACTGCAGTTTGGAGGTGGTGCATGCCACTGTACAACATCGACTGCTGCGGCCCTTGTGGCGGCCACACCAGAACACAGAGACACACTTACCGCACTTCCAGAACACAGACATGTCCGAGACACCCCGTTCCCCTTGCCGGATAGGCAGACCCCTGCGCTGACCTGTGTACGCCGGACCAGCACACGCCGCTTGTGCATGCAGGAGGATACGTGCGCAGCTACATGTCCAGGCTCACTGCCAACGCTGAGGTGACATGGAAACGTCCGCTGACACTGTGATGTTGCAGGGCCCGTGCCTATCATGCTAACACAATGACCACATGGACACACTTGCTCAGATGCGGGTTCGGGGGGCGTTGGCGGTCCTGGGGTTGTTGCGATGAGTGTTGTTGACCTCATGGGTATCCGTGTATGATGCTCATTGACTGTATGACACCTGTGGGTGTTTCGGTGTGGCTCTTGGCTGTGTTCCCTTTCATGCTGCAGGTAGTCGTCCTGCTTAACACCAGCAGAAAGCAGGTGTAAAATCCCTGGTGCTAACGCGGCTTATCGCCGGAATTTGTTTCGCATCGCAGTTGTTGTGAAAGTTGTGATGTGGTTTTTTCGTGTACAGAAAAATAAACGAACTGGGCAGGGTATCCCGTCAAGATCCAGCACCTGACCCACTATTCCCAATCAATATAAATACAATGACATTTCTTGATTGATTTTGTGTGTACACTGTAAGTGCACACACTACCACAGTGCAATTCAATACAGGATTTTAGTATTTAGAATAAATTGCAAAGGTGCACCTCATGTCTTTTTGCACGGGAACGCCTACTCTGCATTTCATTATCAGCACTTTAATGCAACTAAAGTTGAGATAAATATAACACACTATTCAGAAGCTGGTGCAAACTGCAGACATCACCAGTATTCCTGTGATAACTGCCCCAAAATTTAACACCATGATGGACACCACGAAATAACAGTAATAAGAACGAGAAAGAGTCACACAGCACTTAAGTAACAACCAAAAACTTTATTGAATTTTTAAAAAATGTTTTTATCAAAACTTTCTTTTTTCGAAACGTATATATAAAGGATAAACTAAATTTAACAAACTGAACACAAAACAACAAGGCAGAAGACTCCTGTCGGGACCATGAATGTCGACGACACAGCCTGGAAAATAATGCACAAAATAAGGACGTGTGTAATGCGCATATCAAAGGAGTGAGACACAGAGAAGGAAAAAAAAGCCAGAGAGAAAAAGAGCGGGAAGGAAAGAAAGGGAGTGAGAAAGGGAGAAGGGAGATAGAGAAAGAGAAGAAAAGGAAGGAAGAGAGTGAGAGAGAGAGTGAAGAGAGGGAAGTGAGAGAGAGAGAGATACTGCCGCCCCTGCGCATCCATGACCAAATAATTACCTGCTGCCACCGGAGTGTCTACCAGTGGGCACTCCACGTGCCCGTCAAAGCTCCGCGGCCTGGCAGATCTCACAGATGTCGCTGAGTCCTGAGTCATGAATGGCAGAGACCACATCAGCTTCTCCGCGGCCCGGCAGATCTCACACATGTCGCTGAGTCCTCAGTCATCAATGGCGGAGACCTCATCAGCTTTTGGTGCCGCTAACCCTGTGCAACGCAAGTCAGCGCCACGTGGTGGTAGGCCGCTGACGGCCATACAATTTAGGGTGCGACTAACCCTGTGCAACTCAAGTCCGCGCCACGTGGTCGAAGGCCCCTGACGGCCACATCAGCTTCGGGGGGCACTAACCCTATGCAACTCAAGTTCGCGCCACGTGGTGGTAGGCCCCTGACGGCCACATTAGCTTCGGGTGGCAGTAACCCTGTGCAACTCAAGTCTGCGCCACGTGGTGGTAGGCCCCTGATGGCCACATCAGCTTCGGGTGACAATAACCCTGTGGAACTCAAGTCCGCGCCACGTGGTAGTAGGCCCCTGACGGCCATAGAGCTCATGGTGCGAGTAACCCTCTGCGCAACTTTTCATGGAATCTTTTTGATTGAGACCCGTGGAGCGTCCGCCATCCAGTCATCACCGGCAATAAAGGATGTGACGTTGTGGATCCATTATATTTGCGTGGTCACATGGCCTGTGACGCATGTGCCGGATGGGTGTGGTGTGTGTGCAAACCTGCCCTCAGGGAGTGGCCGTGACATGTTGACAACTAGACCACTGACCTGCACACCAACAGCGAGTACGCCTTCTACAGGTAGCTATGTGGGGGGTGTGAAAACATGTTTTCTCAATGGATTTTCCATAGGAAACTTTAGACAAGGCTACAGGTCAAACTGCTGAACGGAATTACGCCAAATTTGGCAGGGAGAAAGGTCTTGGTCCAGAAAGCGCGCTTTCTCGCATCGAGTGAAAATATAAAAGAAAGGTCTCAGGGGCAATTTAATATACAGGAGCTCTGTTTCTGCGAGATAACTCTGTCACGCTCCGTCTGCCCAACATCACCACTTCGCAGCTATGCATTTAGAAGCGAGTCCGTCGGCTCGCAGCTCTCTACGTTTGCGAGCTAGTAGGCTACTGTGCCTGTACCTCTGCGAGGTACTACGCTGCTGTTCCTTTGGGAGCGGACGGGTCGTAGTACTGCGTGTGTGAGTCGAGAGGACGGGCCGCAGTTGTCCCTCTGAGAGCCTGGGTGCGAACTGTTCATAACTCACACTACATAAGCATTGAAAAACCATTTTGTGATTCAGTCCGTCAGCTGGCATCTGTCCGAGGCATTTCTGAAAACATATCGGAGTTCTTTCTGTGAGAGATACCCGTTTCACGCTGCCTCTCCCCACATCAGCAGGTAACGCACCCTCTTCCCACATTACCAACATACCCCCAACAACCTTCTTGGGCCCGGAAGTGTCCCTGTGCAGTTGGACAAACAAGAATCTTAGTCATGTATAGGTTTACATATAAAAAAAATTATTTAAAGAAAACAACAACAAATAAAACTGAAGGAAGTCTGGTGCTGTGGTCACTGCCACGAAGTTGGTGTCACTGCCATTCAGGACTCAGGACACAGTTCCACATGTGGGATCGGCTTGTATTGAACAGGGTTAGTGGCACCACGTGTCGCGCCTTGTGTTGTACAGGGTTAGTGGCACCACATGTCACCGGCCTTGCATATGGAAATATGCCTCACTAACCAAAGGGAGTCTGGTGCTGTGGTCGCTGCCACGGACTTGGGATCACTGCCATTCAGGACTCAGGACACAGTTCCACATGTGGGATTGGCTTGTGTTGAACAGGGTTAGTGGCACCACGTGTCGCCGGCTTGTGTTGAACAGGGTTAGTGGCACCACGTGTCGCGGCTTGCGTTGAACAGGGTTAGTGGTACCATATGTCGCAGGCTTGTGTTGAACAGGGTTAGTGGCACCACGTGTCGCGGCTTGTGTTGAACAGTGTTAGTGGTACCACGTGTCCAAAGTTGGAATTGCGAGCTCTGCTGCCCGCAGTGTAGACTGCTAATGAGTGTTCGTTTGCACTTGAAAATGAATTTGGTGATTGTACTAAAGCTATAACTGATATAAAAAATGTTCTTGAAGAAAGGATACTAAAAGGATATTATGTAGATTTTAGGCCTGTGATAGTTACTTGCCTAGTGGACTCTGTAATTAATGAATCAATACTTAATTTTAATTGTGAGCCCTACTGACCGCAGTGTAGGCGTATCATGAAAAGATGAAATAAGTATAGAATACACTGACGAAGTGTTGTATTTTCTGAGTACAATCTTCTTGTTAGAAATTAGCATTTAAAAATCGAATTGCGAGCTCTGCTGCCCGCTGTGTAGACTGCTATTGAGTGTTCGTTTGCACTTGAAGATGAATTTGGTCATTGTACTAAACTATAACTGATATAAAAAAGTTCTTGAAGCAAGGATACTATGTAGGGTGTAGGACTGTGATAGTTACTTGCCTACTGGACTCTGTAGTTAAGGAATCAAGAAATAATTTTAATTGTGAGCCCTGATGACCGCAGTGTAGGTCAGAGGTAGCGGTCAGCAAGGGCCGATAGCCACGTGGCGTTGAGTTGAGCTGCACAGTTAGTGGCACCAGAAGTATTGAGACTGTATGAGCCTGTGATGATGCTTGGTGCGGACGGGCCGCACTGGGAGCAATGTGTCTTGCCTACTGGTCTGCGTCATGTGCAATCGGGACTCTATGTGAATTGTGAGGCCTGCTGACCGTAGTGTAGGCCAGAGGTAGCGGTGAGCAAGGGCCCACAGGCACGTGCATAGGTTGGTGGCCCCACCGGCCTGCGTAGTTCAGGTTCAGTGGCACCACGTGTCACCGGCCTTCCATATGCAAATACCCGTCACTAATCGAAGGGAGTCTGGTGCTGTGGTCGCTGCCACGGACTTGGGGTCACTGCCATTCAGGATATATATAATCAGCAGTATAGTGAATATAAATGGGTAGTACAGTTCTACCATTTTGCAGTAATCATAAATGCATACATGGATATAAAATGAATGATAAAAGAAAGTGCGTACTCCTACGATGCCTGTCTAGATGTACCTAAGTGTATCTAGCATGTGAGTAGGTGTGAAGCCAAGAATCCCTCTAGGATTTAGTCTAACCCTGTTGGACTTGGCCCTTTTTGGCAGGTTCACCCATAAACTTTTTGCCTTGTCTGTAACCTGGTGTTGGTGATTTTAGGCCTCTGAGCACTTTGGCACTGTGGTCCAGTGGAAAGTGCGTGCGCTCTCTGTGTACTTGTGGTGAGATTGGCCTGCCCTCCCATAGGAATGCATGGGGGATAAGTGTGTCCATGTTAATTCCTGGTATGAGAGGAGCAGTGTGGTCAAGTCTGGTATGTATGAATTTGTGAGAATAAATGCTGCGCAATGGTGTGCACAGATTTATTGTGACTGGTGTAGAAATGCCACTTTTAGAAGTTGGCATTTATGTGTGCTCTGTGTCTGCCTGCCTGATGTGAATTGCATGTCTGGCTTGTGAGTGACAGGGGCTGGGAGGTGTGTGTGGCTCCAGGAGGGGCAGGGTGAGTCAGCGCAGGGCTGAATAGGGAGATCTGCATGTAGATGGGAGGGAGGAGTTGCACCTGGGACCTGAATAGGACTGTGCCTTCCCTCCACAATGCTGGCTCCGCCCCCTGTGGTGCGTCTAATCACTGAGCCCCCACCTGACAAAGGAGAGAGGAGCTGAGCACAACAAAGTGCACCAAAGCTCCCCCAAACCAGTTGCGTCTGGTTTTTCCCCAGCCCTGTGCTGTATCACAGAGGGATTTAGGGTATAAAAATAGGGGCTGTGTTCAGTCTGTTCTGCTGTTCCTGGTGGGGCGTGCTGCTGCTGGGGGCCGAGGGGGGGCTGCCATGAGGGCTTGCCTCCCTGGGCCCTGCCTTGCCCCCTTGATGCCTAAAGGACTTTCTTCTGGGGACCCTTCTGCTTTTGTTTCTCCCCAGACCCAGGACTTTGGCTGCATCTAGCGCCTTGTAAGCGCTATATTTTAATGAGAGGAGGAGAGAAGCGTGTGTGCTCTGCAGCGCCGGGCTGCCAGAGCATCTGGAGGGAATCCCAGCCTGGGGATTCCCCTGCCCAGCGTGGGAAGCGGGAGCCCACCCCGCAAGCTGGTGCCTTCATGTGTTTAGCGGGAGTCTAGCCCGCGTTTTGTGCATCCTCGCGGGAGCCCGCCCCGCTTTTCTAATTATGTAAAACGGGAGCCTACCCCGTATTGCCCCCGCCGTGTGCTTTACTTTTGAGCGGGTGCCCACCCCGCTTTATACTTTTAATCGGCGGGCGGGTGCCCACCCAGCCTCGCTGCGAAGAGGAATCACCGCCGCAGCCCGAGCGGTGAAATAGGAAGTGAGGCAGGCCTTGCCTGACTCTGGGCGGGGCCACTGAAGGAGTGGGACGCAGCTGCCAATCGCAGCGCGACCCAACCCGGAAACCGGAAGGGAGGAGAAGGACTGCAGCTGAGCAGCGGGGCTCCCGTGGCGTGGGGAGAGCCCCGCGAGTGGTGCACCGGCAAGAGTGCAGGAATGGCCTGCCCGCGCCGGGTTCCCGTGAGCTATTGGGAGCTCCGGCGCCCGAAGCAGAGGAAGTCTGGAGGCTGGCGGGCTCCACATCCAAGTCCCGGGTCCCAGGAGGGGACCCGGGTGAAGAAGTCACCAGTAGTGTGGCCAAGGCCTATTGGAGAAGAGCGGGGCTCCCGTAAGCAATGAAGAGCCCGCATGATGCCCAAGAAGACCGGAAGTGGCGCGTGCCTGAGCGGGGCTCCCGTGAGTTGGAGAGAGCCCCGCGGGCGCCAGAGAAGTCGGAGCTGTGCGAGCTCCATTACGGCCTGAGGACCTGCACTGGAGAAGGAGAGCGGCGAGTCCCTGCAGACAGGAGCGGTCAGAGGACAGTACGGTGAGTGGTGGCTGCAGAGGGCACACGAGGGGGACCGAGTGTTTTATCCCAGGAGGAGCCCGGTGAACGGGGCTCCTCAGGCACACTTGGTGCCCCAGCCTATGTCTTGAGTGGCCCCGCTTGCTAGAGGGCCGCTCCCACGTTGGGGCACATTTGTTGGAAGCGCACCAGTGGGGCCCCGAGGGCACAGATGTGCCAGGGCCCCTGCACTGTTTATCTCAGCTGCCCCGCTTGCAGAGGGCTGCTGCACCGATGGGCGATATTCTTTCTAGAAGCCCCAGTGGGGGGTCCAGAGGCACAGTGGTGTCCGTGGTTTGATGGCGGATCACAGCTGTCCGGCGAGAGCGCAGATATGTTCAAGAGGGCACAGTGAGTACCCAGGCCCACGTTCTGTTTCCCAGCTGCCCAGCAAGTAGTGGGCAGCTGCAACGTTTAGGCTGTTAGTTCTTGGGGGCATTTTGTTAGGGAGACAGGAGTGAGATGCACTCCTTGGCCCCAGTACTTTTACAGCTGCCCAGCAAGTAGTGGGCAGCTGCAACGTTTAGGTTTGCGCAGAGTGCGCACCCTAGACTTTCCGCTGCCTTGGCAGCGCGCCCTGACATTGGGACATTGGGCATTTGAGCCCCTGTGGAAGGCCAGTTGGCCTAGGGGCAGGTTGGTGACATTGGAAGAGCGCCAGGCTCTACAGGATTGCGTAATGTATTTATGCCTACTCTGAAAGTTGCCAAGAATGATTTAGGCCCATTGCGTAATGTGTTTAAGCTAATGAGGTTTGGGCCTAATGTGGTTATGTCTAATGTCATGTTATGATGTCTTGAGGTAGTGCCTATTTGCTTAATGTGTTTATGCTTATGAGGTTATTGCATAATGTGCTTATGCAGGTGAGGCCCATTGCGTATTGTGTTTATGCTAATGAGGTTTGGGCCTAATGTGGGTTTATGTCTAATGCTAATAGGATAATGCGTAGGTCATTATGGTACCAGTAGTTACTGGTTGTGTTTTATATTTGCATTTACTTACCTGTTCTGATGGTTCTGACCGTGGCCCAATTGGCCTGGTCCTGTATATAATTCCCCTGTGAATATTGCCCATGCCAGTTGGCACAGTGTAAATATGTGATTACGTTTCTAATGTGTTTTATGATAATACAAAGGCTATTTTTTTAAACCTTGTGTGGCGTTCCTTTTGTAGTGTGCCTAGTGTGTTGCTGCTGTGTGTGTGTGTTGCGCAAACGCTTTACACATTGCCTCCGGGATAGGCCTGACTGCTCGTGCCAAGCTACCAAGGGGGTGAGCAGGGGTTATCTTGGGTGTGTAACTCCCTTGCCCTGACTAGAGTGGTTTCTGCCTGGCTTTGGCGCAAGCCTTAGCCAACCAGAAATCCCATTTCTAACATTGGTTGGCAGCGGTGAGGATAGGACTTGCTTTTGCGCAGTACCACAGCGACAACTGGTTGCACTACAAACTCTGCATTTAGATAATCACATGTTTGGGGATTATTTTTACTGATTTTATTTTTCTCCTCAAGAGTGTCATTTTTAAATGGTGTTTTCTGCGCTTTTATGTTTGGCGGCAGAAGAGAGAAAATGACAGGGCGGGACGCCAGTAGGTGGGGAGGTTCCCATAGATAGGGAGTCCCTTGCTGGGTCCAGGGCCCAATCCCTTTTCCTGTCCCCAGAGGTGTGGGTGGATAGGAGGGAAGAAAGGGAGTGTGGAGGAGAAAAAGTTAGCTCTGGAGGGTAGTTTATCCCCTGAGCTCAGTTGAGTTGTCTGGATTCACCGGTAAGGGTGGGATCCAGTGGTGGCAGCAGAAGTGAGTCCAGTGCGTGAAGTCCCAGTCCCGGTTCCCAGAGTATGGTACCTGGTGCTCAGTAAGAGGGGTACAGGTTGAGATTCAGGGGCAGTGAGGAACTGTCTCACCAGTCTGGGGGGGTGTGTCTGGATGAGTGGTGTGTTGCACTGGACGAGTGGGTGTGAGTTCTTTTGGTGATAAGGAGCTTGCACGGGAGGTGGACCTCTGGCTGTGTGCTAGAGGTCTTGCAGAGGCATTGGGGAGTGATTCCAAAAGTAGTGGCTTGGGTATCTTCCGGTCCTGTGTGGTGGAAGAGGTTCAGTGTAGCCCAGCTAGGTCCCAGTGGAAGGGGAGGGGTGTAGGGGCTCACGTCCGGTCTCAGTGGAGACGGAGTGAGTGTGGGAAGGTGTGTCCCACGGTGGCCCGAAACCCCGTCTCAGGGCCTGGAGGGTTCCCTAGGGGAGCGCCAGGTCGGGGTCTAGGCTGTACTTGTAGGTCATTTGAGGAGGATCTTCCAGTGTCTAGAGGACGTGGAGTGTCTGTAACTAGAGCTCCAGCGGTCCTGGTGTCTGGCGGTACCGCTCCAGTTGGGAGGGTGCAGAGGTCCAGAGTGAGGGGTGAGAGGGGGATGTGTTCCCCAGTGGGAGAACCAGTGGGTCAGGGACCAGCCATAAGGGCTGAGTCTCCTAGAAGTGACCATGGTGACACCACTTCTGTCCTGGGGGATCTTTGCGCCCTGTCAGATGGACAGGGGTCGGGAGATCTGCGCCAGGCAGACTATCACGCAACACGTGAGTCGTGTTACCCTCAGGGGGGGTGCTGTGTGCGCCCCCAGAAGTCCTGGCATGCCAGGCAAAGTGCTCAGCCGCGGGGTTTAGCTCCAAGGTTGGTGAGGCCAGGTTCAGGTTCGGCCTGACCTGGAGGGAAGGATGACTGTAAACAGTATCCTGACCGGTTTCCAGAGGTACCACTCCAGTTGGGAGGGTGCGAATTCAGGAGAGGGGTGCAGAGGGAGGGAGTCCTCGCCTCTGACCCTGGTGCAACCTGAGGGTTTAGACCCTAGGTTGGGAGATTAGGAAACTTCCAGGTCAAGAAGGAATCTCTGCCAAAGTGGATCAGCTGAAGAGACTGAGGAGACTGCCCTTGCTGTGTGTTCTGGGGCTCACCTGCAGTTTGTTGTTTCCACTGAGGAAGAGGAAAGGGGACTTTGCTGTGTGCTGTGTCCCCCACCTGCTTGAAGAGGGACTTTGCTGTGTGCTGTGTACCTCCGAAGTGAAATAGTTTCTATGGGCCTGAGTGAGCTATCCTCCTGTTGGAAGTTTCAGTTGGGAGGAGAGTGTGTCGCTGATACGCCGCTGGCGTGTGCTCTGTCTAGCCTGGGACATACTGAGACTCCCCTGTGATCATGGAACTGAAGGGTACCGGACTCTGGAAGGGGGTGCAGAGGGAGGGAGTCCTCGCCTCTGACCCCGGTGCAGCCGGTGAATGTAGATCCCAGGTGGTAGACCAGTTGATGGAGAGAGGTCCTGAACTGGTGGGAGAGTTGTGTTCTGGTGGGTGCTTCCCCTGCGAGGGTGCGGAACCCCAGAAGTAGAGGTAGGGTGAGGCAACTCTTGCCCGTGACCTCTGGTCAGCCTGAGGGTGCGGACCCTAGGTTGAAGGATCAGTGGTAGTTTGGAACTACACTGAGAGGGAGAGTGGAGAATGGCTATTGGATGCCAGGGGTTACTGCCCCCCACTCTGTGGATTGGCAAGGACCAGTGACGTCTGGGTGGCCTAGGGCCTGGTCCTGGCCGTGGACAACTAGGAAGTACCAGTGGGGTAGCCTAGTTGGGCCTGAGAGTTCTTTCTCAGAGGGAACCACATGGGTTCAGAGTGGCGTAGAACCAGAGGGTGTCCCTGCAGTGAGGGCCCGCGTCCGTGTTCTATCGCCCGAAGCAGGGAAGCCCATCAAGGTAGTGATTGGTCTGCCCTGCGTTTTGGCTGGAATGGGGTTGTGTTGGACTTGGCCCTTTTTGGCAGGTTCACCCCTAAACTTTTTGCCTTGTCTGTAACCTGGTGTTGGTGATTTTAGGCCTCTGAGCACTTTGGCACTGTGGTCCAGTGGAAAGTGCGTGCGCTCTCTGTGTACTTGTGGTGAGATTGGCCTGCCCTCCCATAGGAATGCATGGGGGATAAGTGTGTCCATGTTAATTCCTGGTATGAGAGGAGCAGTGTGGTCAAGTCTGGTATGTATGAATTTGTGAGAATAAATGCTGCGCAATGGTGTGCGCAGATTTATTGTGACTGGTGTAGAAATGCCACTTTTAGAAGTTGGCATTTATGTGTGCTCTGTGTCTGCCTGCCTGATATGAATTGCATGTCTGGCTTGTGAGTGACAGGGGCTGGGAGGTGTGTGTGGCTCCAGGAGGGGCAGGGTGAGTCAGCGCATGGCTGAATAGGGAGATCTGCATGTAGATGGGAGGGAGGAGTTGCACCTGGGACCTGAATAGGACTGTGCCTTCCCTCCACAATGCTGGCTCCGCCCCCTGTGGTGCGTCTAATCACTGAGCCCCCACCTGACAAAGGAGAGAGGAGCTGAGCACAACAAAGTGCTCCAAAGCTCCCCCAAACCAGTTGCGTCTGGTTTTTCCCCAGCCCTGTGCTGTGTCACAAAGGGATTTAGGGTATAAAAATAGGGGCTGTGCCCCAGAAAGATGTTCAGTCTGTTCTGCTGTTCCTGGTGGGGCGTGCTGCTGCTGGGGGCCCAGGGGGGGGCTGCCATGAGGGCTTGCCTCCCTGGGCCCTGCCTTGCCCCCTTGATGCCTAAAGGACTTTCTTCTGGGGACCCTTCTGCTTTTGTTTCTCCCCAGACCCAGGACTTTGGCTGCATCTAGCGCCTTGTAAGCGCTATATTTTAATGAGAGGAGGAGAGAAGCATGTGTGCTCTGCAGCGCCGGGCTGCCAGAGCATCTGGAGGGAATCCCAGCCTGGGGATTCCCCTGGCCAGCGTGGGAAGCGGGAGCCCACCCCGCAAGCTGGTGCCTTCATGTGTTTAGCGGGAGTCTAGCCCGCGTTTTATGCATCCTCGCGGGAGCCCGCCCCGCTTTTCTACTTATGTAAAACGGGAGCCTACCCCGTATTGCCCCCGCCGTGTGCTTTACTTTTGAGCGGGTGCCCACCCCGCTTTATACTTTTAATCGGCGGGCGGGTGCCCACCCCGCCTCGCCGCGAAGAGGAATCACCGCCGCAGCCCGAGCGGCAAAATAGGAAGTGAGGCAGGCCTTGCCTAACTCTGGGCGGGGCCACTGAAGGAGTGGGCCGCAGCTGCCAATCGCAGCGCGACCCGACCCGGAAACCGGAAGGGAGGAGAAGGACTGCAGCTGAGCAGCGGGGCTCCCGTGGCGTGAGGAGAGCCCCGCGAGTGCTGCACCGGCAAGAGTGCAGGAATGGCCTGCCCACGCCGGGCTCCTGTGAGCTATTGGGAGCTCCGGCGCCCGAAGCGGAGGAAGTCTGGAGCCTGGCAGGCTCCACATCCAAGTCCCGGGTCCCAGGAGGGGACCCGGGTGAAGAAGTCGCCGGTAGTGTGGCCAAGGCCTATTGGAGAAGAGCGGGGCTCCCGTAAGCAATGGAGAACCCCGCATGATGCCCAAGAAGACCGGAAGTGGCGCGTGCCTGAGCGGGGCTCCCATGAGTTGGAGAGAGCCCCGCGGGCGCCAGAGAAGTCGGAGCTGTGCGAGCTCCATTATGGCCTGAGGACCTGCGCTGGAGAAGGAGAGCGGCGGGTCCCTGCAGACCGGAGCGGTCAGAGCACAGTACGGTGAGTGGTGGCTGCAGAGGGCACACGAGGGGGACCGAGTGTTTTATCCCAGGAGGAGCCCGGTGAACGGGGCTCCTCAGGCACACTTGGTGCCCCAGCCTATGTCTTGAGTGGCCCCGCTTGCTAGAGGGCCGCTCCCACATTGGGGCACATTTGTTGGAAGCGCACCAGTGGGGCCCCGAGGGCACAGATGTGCCAGGGCCCCTGCACTGTTTATCTCAGCTGCCCCGCTTGCAGAGGGCAGCTGCACCGATGGGCGATATTCTTTCTAGAAGCCCCAGTGGGGGGTCCAGAGGCACAGTGGTGTCTGTGGTTTGATGGCGGATCACAGCTGTCCGGCGAGAGCGCAGATCTGTTCAAGAGGGCACAGTGAGTACCCAGGCCCACGTTCTGTTTCCCAGCTGCCCAGCAAGTAGTGGGCAGCTGCAACATTTAGGCTGTTAGTTCTTGGGGGCATTTTGTTAGGGAGACAGGAGTGAGATGCACTCCTTGGCCCCAGTACTTTTACAGCTGCCCAGCAAGTAGTGGGCAGCTGCAACGTTTAGGTTTGCGCAGAGTGCGCACCCTTGACTTTCCGCTGCCTTGGCAGCGCGCCCTGACTTTGGGACATTGGGCATTTGAGCCCATGTGGAAGGCCAGTTGGCCTAGGGGCAGGTTGGTGACATTGGAAGAGCGCCAGGTTCTACAGGATTGCGTAATGTATTTATGCCTACTCTGAAAGTTGCCAAGAATGATTTAGGCCCATTGCGTAATGTGTTTATGCTAATGAGGTTTGGGCCTAATGTGGTTATGCCTAATGTCATGTTGTGATGTCTTGAGGTAGTGCCTATTTGCGTAATGTGTTTATGCTTATGAGGTTATTGCATAATGTGCTTATGCAGGTGAGGCCCATTGCGTAATGTGTTTATGCTAATGAGGTTTGGGCCTAATGTGGGTTTATGTCTAATGCTAATAGGATAATGCTTAGGTCATTATGGTACCAGTAGTTACTGGTTGTGTTTTATATTTGCATTTACTTACCTGTTCTGATGGTTCTGACCGTGGCCCGATTGGCCTGGTCCTGTATATAATTCCCTGTGAATATTGCCCGTGCCAGTTGGCACAGTGTAAATATGTGATTACGTTTCTAATGTGTTTTATGATAATACAAAGGCTATTTTTTATATAACCTTGTGTGGAGTTCCTTTTGTAGTGTGCCTAGTGTGTTGCTGCTGTGTGTGTGTGTTGCGCAAACGCTTTACACATTGCCTCCGGGATAGGCCTGACTGCTCGTGCCAAGCTACCAAGGGGGTGAGCAGGGGTTATCTTGGGTGTGTAACTCCCTTGCCCTGACTAGAGTGGTGGTTTCTGCCTGGCTTTGGCGCAAGGCTTAGCCAACCAGAATACCCATTTCTAACAAACCCAATTACCTGAAGAGAGAGATTGTGGGACCCCGTCCTGGTCTCGAGTTGGACACCCCACAAGGGATGTGTTAGACCACTGTCAGCTGGAGCGTCTGCATGCAGGAGCCTCAGCGTCTCTGGTCAGTGTGTCGGCCTGGAAGTCTCGGTTCCCTCTGCCTAACACTAGCAAGATGTGCTGTATTTATGCAGAAAGTATCTAGGGCTCCTTTGTCCCTTGTCTCATGTATTAGCCATTGTTGGATTTGAGGATGATGTATGGGATGAACCTTGTACGTAGATATGGTGGGGTAGGTGGTGTACCCCCTGCCTGGTTTCCAAGAACCTTATGAATATTCATTCATACTGTGTGAGTCTATTGATGAAGTTATAGGACTCTATTGTTTAGGAGAAATCCTCCTTCTGCACCCAGGACTAGAACTAGGTAAAGGTTCAATCCTAAAAGGCTCGTTACAGTGTAGGGGAGGTAATGTAGGTGAAGGGGTATGATGTTACCCGGGCCTATATTAGGGTACCTATATGGAAAATAACACCCACTCCTCTTCCGAACAGTCAACAATGATAAAAATGCTAGCAAACTACTATTTCAACTAGGTAGCAGCGCATAAAATATCAATGAGCCACGTAAAAACATATTTCTAAAACATTAAAAACATTTAAAAATAGTCTAAGAGGTGAAAAATTCTACTGAAAGTCAGTTGTTTTGGAAATGTCATTTAAGCCAAAGTCCTAGATGAGATCGTTTATATAGGTCGAACCACTATAAGCGTCAGGAGGCCATGCTTTTCAGTAAAAGTGTAAATTTTAAAGGAAATGTTCCAATATTGGTTGAGTTTTGGAAAAAATGAACAAACTGAATTCTTTCCCAGGACACGATGAGCCAATTTTAGATTAAGTGTCCTGGCTGGGAGACGCAACATCGTCGTTGCTTGCTGCTGCAGGGGACGGTCCTTGTAACACCTCACAAAGTACGTCAATGGAGCACAGATGATATTCAGCACTGCCAACAGCTGGTGTAGAGGCAGCCGGTGCTGTAGTCGATACCTGGGTGCTAGTGGTGGAGCTGATGCTCAACCCAGTTGTAAAAGGCACCTGCGGATTCTCAAGGAATGCAGCCATCAAGATGGGAATACGCTGGGGACATTGCCGAGCATGGGCCCTCAGGGGTTCCAGCAGGGTATTCAAGTCCGCAGGCGTGTCAGTTGCAAGTGTCAGACAGAGATCCAACACGCATTCTTCACCGCAAAACAGGCATCGAAGAACAGGTAAGATGCAGTCCATCCAGACTGGTCTAATCGATAGGAACCAAGAGGCACTTAGTTCCCGTAGGCGAGGTGTGTCCAGATGCTGTACCATGCACTCACGGTATTTGTGCTCCAGGAACGCCTTTGCCACCTCATTGGTAATTGGGCCGTCCATTGCGGAGCAGGAAAATGACAATCAGGATCCCTGTGATAGAAAGCAGGATCAGCGGAAGACCTCCAAAAACGCTTCCCAGTACGGAGTGTATAAAATTTGGAATAACTCTGAGGATTGTCTGAAAGGTGCTTAGAAATCCTGACCCTATGGTCTTAAATAGGTGTACAATAGCACTCGTATCAGACATGTTAAAGATACGACCCACCATTTCTGTGAAATGAAAGGGGCAGTCTGTCTTGTGGTTTGTGGCCTCCTGGCCTGCCTGGATACGTTGGCGTAGGCCTGGCTGCCATGATGTCTTTTGCGAACGTTACTCTTAGCCGTTGTTCTGTCGCCCTCTGCTCCTGCCAAGTTATTTTACAACTGTCTGCATTTTCTGTTTCTCACCTTTTCTCCTGTTCCTTTTGGGCTCCGTCTGAACAACAGTTACAAGGTCGAACAACACGTCCCTGGTTCTAGCTGATATGGCCAGTCCCTCGCACCTAGACATAACACTATGTACAGCTGCCATGGGGAAATTGGTGGGCTTTTATTATTGCGTTTTCCCTCTTGAGAGGGACTTGAAGAAAACCTTTCCAGGGAGAAGAGCTGTGATTGTCTGCTGATGTAGTTCTTGCATCTAGAGACTGAGGTATGGGGGTTCGCTTGTCAAAGCCCAGAGGTCTTCTATTTTTATAATAAAAAGCTATTAGCACGGGGAGGGTGGTAAGGTCATTCAGCCCTCTATCCACTGCTTTATGAAATGCTTTCCCCGTTAGTATTCTATGGAGTTGTAACTATGCTGATTATATTATTCTTATGCATTATGCTGATAGTACTGTCACGGGTACTGTATCTTAGAGCACGTATGTTGAAATAAACATTTTAACCTATACTGTGTCTCTTCTAACGCTCGGTTGTGGACAGGTATGAGTGAGTAACGAAAGGGTGTTCTTGCTACTGCGAGTCCTGAGAGAGAGAGAAACCGTGTTCTGGGTTGTCTAATCATTGGTACATTGTTGCTAATGGGACGCTAAGGCTAGTTGGGTTGGGGTTTTAGGTGCTAAGGTTTATGTTTGGCTCACCACTATATTCAGAGGTCCTATTATCCTGTGCATAGCTCTGTGTGTGTGCAGAATCCCTATACCATGGCGCCCAACGTGGGGCTGCTTATCTGCGAGACGCTTGAGTAGTGCTTGTGCTTGTCCACAACATCCCTCACAGACGCTTCCGGAAGCGTGTGTGACGGTTATACCTCCTATATTGACGTTTTTATAGGTTCTTTCAAGCTTGAGGTTGTTAAAAGGTTTCTTAGATAAAACCCTATTTGTGCTGCCTCATTTTAGATTGTCGACTATTTCTAGCCTACAATGGCTGTTCAAATTGCGGCACATAGCCGTGCAGCGCTCTGGACACACTTAACAGTGTATGGAGTGCCTGACGCGGGTGTCGAGCTGATCTTTGTGGTACAAGCCGATCCAGCTTTCCACTTTGAGGTGTTCTACTCTTGGGTCACATTTCCGGCGGTGGATGGGACAGACAATTTGTTCCATGAATATACAGCCACCGCAGTTCCTAATCACTATAGACCGTATAGGAATCTTGAAGTACCGCTCACGGCTTGGCAGCACCGTGTTTGGTTTGATGGCGCCCTCCCCCAACCGGTTACCACGGTTCGTTTAGGCCCCTTGTCTATTGATGGGGCGACTTGGCCTGTTTTGGCCGGGTACACCCCACATCCGCAATATATGCAAATACCAGTCGCTGACCTGCGCAATATGTATTCGGCTTTGGTGCGAGTGCATCGCGCTTTAGTGCAATATGTTACAGGCAACATCCAGGGGCCCCACCTGGAGTCGCGGGCCATCCAGCTGCTGCAGGCGGAGTGACCATAAGTCCCGTCATGGTGAACTCAGTGATGGGCAAACGTCCACAAAATAAGGATGATTTTCCTTATTGGCTTGCAGAAAAATTTGACCAGTTGGAGGCAGTTTTTCCAAATACAACACCGGTGGATAAACATAGAATTCTTACAATTAGTTTGCCAAAAGACTTAATCCCCGAGTTGATAGCATGCAACAACTGGGGTAGGGTATTCGCAGCAGTTTATTCGAAGTGTTTCGGCACTCCTTCCATGACTGTTCTCCCCTCTGCAATTAAAAAAGTACAGGATGAACATGGCCCTGAAGCGGCTGTGGAATTAGGGATGAGACTGGTGGGAGTGTTCGAAGTAGTAGCTGAGCTGATCCTTGCGAATGTCAAGGGCGATGCAGTGAACTTTCAAGTAGCTAATGCTTTGGCTTTAGTCCCAGAATTGGACAAGCCGCGCGAATTACCGAAAATAATAACCCAGGCTTATAAAACTATTGGCCGAAATAGCCTGGGCAATAAGCCTTTTGCAAAACAACAAACACAAACACAACAACAACAACCTAAAACTCAATCTGAAAAAGATGAGAAACCAGTTTTTACTAAAAAGAGCTGGAGGTTGAAAAAACGGTAAGCAACAGAAGAAGCCGGGGTCGCGAGGCGCATCCCCCGTTTCTGTCTCTTCTGAACGCACATATGATTTGAGCGATAGGGCGAGAATAAAATCTCCGGATAGGTTTCAGATCCCTGATACGCGTTCTCCTCATTCTTCACAGGCACAGACAACTTCGCAAGCCAGTGGAGGGGATCGCCAGGATAGAGGAAGGGGTCGAGAGGCTCCCCAGGGACGAGATCAACCTCAACAACAAGTCAGAGGGAAAGCAGAAGACTTTCAACGTTCTCGCCTACAATTTCAGAAGAAGAAAGTTGCCGCTGTAACAGCGAAATATGCCACAGACGGTGAGAACGAGACTCCTGAATTGGACGTGGGCAGTAACCCTCCTAGACAGCGCCGCGGAAATTACCATAGTGCGGGAGGCGCTACGTCCTCATATGGAGGCGACAGCAACTGAAACATTCATTACTGTTGAAACAGCCGACACCAGAGTGGCACCCCTGACAGACTATTTAATATCGCCATTCAAATCGAAGGTGATATACAGCGTGTAATTAAAGGGATTTTTGGGAAAATCTGACCTCTTCATACGACATTTTGTTAGCGGAGGCGGATTGGCCACCCCATTCGTACTTGCTGCGCGTAAAGGGGAGGAGGTAATCCTTCCGAGCTTTTCTCGACATGTCCCAAAGGACAAAGCGGAGGCTCTTGCAGCTGAGTGGGCTGTGTCCCTGGCTCCTGCGTTATACCGCAACCACGTGGGTTGGGATGAAGATTCTCCCCCGCATGAGATACCTTTACGGTCCCTACCGCAGCCACAACCCCAATATCCCATTAAACGTGAAGCCAAAGGCCCCGTTTCTGAAATTCTGACTCAGTTAGAATATCAGGGAGTAATAGAAACATGCGTATCACCCATAAATAATCCCCTTTTCGCGGTTTCTAAACCCGATGGATCGTACCGCCTAGTATTGGATTACCGGCATTTGAACTCTCATTGTCGGACCTTTGCGGTGCAAAATACCCACAGTTCTGCGCTTGTAGACAGTCTTGTTCGTAAAAAATATAAAACGACACTTGACCTATCCAATGGATTTTACACGCACAACTTAGCCACGGAGTGTAGCCAATGGAGTGCTTTTACCTCCGGTGGTAAACAGGTCAAATTAAGGTGACTCCCTATGGGCTACAAAAACAGTCCAGGAGTGTTCGCTGCCCGTGTTGTCTCTTTGTTAGACGGCATAGACCCAGATGCATGTTCGTACGTCGATGATATTTACCTGACAGACGACGAGTTATACCCGCATCTTTCCAGGGTGGACCGCATTATTCTCGAGTTTGCGGTATTAGGTTATAAGTTTAACTTTGCCAAATCACACATTGCTGAATTAACAGTTTTGTTTTTGGGCTATGAGCTCAACAATGAAGGTAAGGGCTTAGCCCCCACTTCTTGGAAAAATGTGCACTTTTGTGCCCTCCTACTACTCTGAAAAACTTCAGTCTTTGCTGGGTTTCTTGAACTTCGGGCGTACTTATATTCCCGAATACGCCCAGCGTATCAAGCCATTGTATGCCTTGATACAACCAAACTTTTCGAAGTCTTGCTGGCTTCCGGAGCATACCTCCATTCTGCAGTCACTGAAGACAGACCTTCTTGAGTCTAAGTACCTGTTGACGCGTGATAACCACACAAACCTGGTGATTAGAATAATTCCGGGGGCAGTGGGTTTCACGTATTTAACCTTTAACGAGGGTGACACAGTACCAATCGCATATAAGTCACATCTGTACACGTCCGCAGAACTGCGCTTTTCATCTGTGGAGAAAGTTCTGACTGCAGTGCAAATGGTGATTCTGAAGGAGCGCGCACTGGCACAGGGAAAGCGCATTCTAGTGGTAACACCCCATCCTGCTCTAGAAGCAGTGACAAAGGCAAGTGTACCGAATTCTAAAGCTTTGCATCCCCGTTGGATACAATGGGCAACTTCTTTGACGTCTCCAGATGTCACATTCATTTTCGATTCTTCTCTACAGACTCAGGAGTTTTTACAGTATGAATTCGTTCATCCTCCTCCTCTGTCTTTACTGCCGCTTGAGGATTACGACTGTGTGATCTACACCGATGGTTCGGCACAACCGGCCACGGGGTCCAAGCATGCTTATTCAGCCGCATGTGCTATTGTTGCAGGTACGTTTGTGAACGGAGAGTTCAAGTCCACTGTAGTGCATACTCAAACACTCGGGGACAGTACTGCGCAATTGGCCGAGCTGCGCGCATTGGTGCTTGCGCTTGAATTCGTGAATCCGGATGTGACCACACTTATTGTATGCGATTCTTATTACTGTGTTCAATCATACAATGACAATCTATTCTTTTGGTCACAAAACGACTATAGAGACGCTAAAGGTAGCACAATCAAGCATAAAATGCTTTGGGTTCGGGTGGCAGAATTGAGACAACGTTTGCCACTCACACAAGTGGTTCACACCCTAGGCCATCAGCGGGTGGGCGCACACGCTGTTGGTAACGGTCTGGCAGACGAAGCAGCCAGATCAGCAGTAGTCACGTGTTCAGTAGCAGCAGTTACCAGATCCATGTCAAAAATTGACACCGATATTTTGGCCGCTATTGTTGCGACAAAGGAAGGTGCTAATTACCCTAGGGGTTTTCCTTCCAAATATTCTTATCAGTTAGGTCCCGAACAGGCTCCTTATGTAACAATACCAAACGTTGGTGATCGGCTGATACCCAACGCGGATCGCAGACTTTCCTTGATAACGGCAGCACACGAAGGCATGGCTTCGGCTCATGCTGGAGTGTCTGCGACCGTTTCCATCTTGCAGCAGCGGTACTGGTGGCATGGTTTATATAAAGACACCCGTACTTATGTGCTTTCTTGTGACGTATGTCAACAGATTAAGCCTTCTACGGTTACACGACCACCAAAGACCTCGCTCTACATTTCTAACAGACCCTTTGGGTGCGTTTACTTGGATCACTGCGGTCCATTTTCCTCAGACACTGCCTATAAATATATCTTAGTGGCAGTGGACTCGTGCACACGTTTCATCTGGGTCTGGCCACAACGGAGTGCTGACGCTCGAAATGTCATCAGGGATTTGCGTGTCTTTGTGGGAATCTTCGCATGCGGTACCTACCATTCTGATCAAGGTCCAGCGTTTGCTTCTAAGGCGTACAAGGACGCAATGGGTTCACTGGGGGTACGGGTGAAGTTTTCGTCTCCATACAGACCTGAGGGTAATTCAATTGTGGAGCGAATGAACCATGATTTAAAGCAATCCTTGACAGCTAGGGTCTTAGGTACTGGCAGGAACTGGCTGGCCCACTTGTATACCGTACAGCGTGCACTTAATAATCTCCCTAGAAGATCTCTGGGTGGGCGGACCCCATACGAAATGCTCTTTGGCATAAGAATGTTTGTGCCTGACCTTGATGGTCTAGACATGGCGGCGCAACCCGCCAAGTTTGATGTAGATAACCATTCTACTATGTTACAGGACTTACAAGAAGCCCGAGACAAACTTGCAAACGCACATTTACCTTCAGCCACAGATACTGCCCTGCAGATTCCGGTTGCCGGCTGGCTTCCAAAGATTGGAGACCTGGTTCGAGAGAAGGTGGAGAACAAGAAAGAATTCGGCCCCTCTTATCGTGCACCGGTTCCAGTCCTGGGTTTGAAGGGAACACGTACAGTCATCTTACCACCGCTTCCTGGTCGCAAGGAGAACAGATACATCTCAGTGGAAAATGTCAAGCTACAACAACTGGCCGATCCTAAATAGTGTTACACCAGCGGTCTCTTGTCCTGCAATTTACCGGACTTGTGTTCGAGGCCCTCCTGCCCGAAAGGTCACTGATGTTACAATTGAGATGATTGATTTGCCTGAAAGTATACTCGAACCTCCAGTTACCCCCTGCATGGACGAGAACGAGTATACCTATCCCGAAACGGAATCTGTGGCTCATTCACCAACAACGCCACTGAGTCCGACACGTTATTCCTTTGACTTGGATTCTACCACGTCGATTGTCCCGTCCAAGTTCAGTATTTTTGTATCCTGGTTTAGAGACAATTTTTGATTCCCCTTGGACATACATTTGGTTGGTACTTTTCTTGATCTTTTTGTTCATGTCCATTGGCTTTGTCACTGTGTTTTTTCTACTGATCAATGGTCACTATTTGCCTGAACGCTCTGCTGTGAACAGTGTTGCTGGAACTATGGCTCCACATTCCTAATCTCACATCATGAAGCGTGACCACACATTGGTGAACATTTCAGCTTTTCCAGTTGCTGATGGCATCGTATGGGATGCGGTAAATTTTCAAATTCATGGACCAACAGAAGTTATTAATGTACCGAATGTCCTTCGAGTTTCCATGGGTGATGTAGTAAAAAGTAATATTCATTCTGATGATTGGGATGTGCATGCAGTTGAAGCATTGTTTGCTGATTTGAAATATTATGCTTCATTTAATGCTGAGGATTTATATATGAATTCTGCGAATTATGCCGATTTATACTGTTACCAGCATTGGGGCAACCAGTTTGTCCATAAACCGAGTGCACTGCGTAGCCCTGTGACCTACACTCAATGGGAACATTGCCCAAACCCTTTATCGGGTAGCTCCCGGACTCTTCGAAATAAATTTACTTATTTCACTGATTTGAATAGATCGAACCCTGGGTCCTTTTATTTCAAATTACCTGCCCCTTTCACACAGAAATTCATGTTGACCCACACTAAATTGCTTTATTCGAGTTCCTTTTTAAAGGCCTTGGCTGTGGGTGGTTATGAATACTGGACGGAAACTGTGGATTTGAAGTCAATCTGGGGCTCCAAGCCTTGGCAGGTGCAAGGCACCGAGGCCTTGCACCGTGCCTGCCTAATCCCAGCCCAAATGGTGTTTTTGAATGCTTCGATCTATCAGACTACGTGTTGGGGTCTGGCTACTACAAAACAAATGAATGCACCATCAATTCCATCCCTGTCTTCCACTCTAAACCACAGCTCGCACTTCAATATGTCCCTTTCGACTTTACAGGTTTTGTTTCAGAACAATTAGTTTAATATGTCTACGCTTGTTCAGTCCCCTTCGTTGTCTTGGCCCATATCATCTAACGAGTGCCAGCTGCGTTTTCATGACACAGTTTCTGGCTATACTCAGGACAAGCCTGATCCTAGGTTTTCTAACTCCCGTACTGTCACCACCTATTCTGTTGGTAAATTATGTAAACAATGGTTGCAACATTCTTCCCTAGACTCTGTTAAACAACATTTGTCCCTCCTTTCAGGCAATATTGATCTGTCCGACTTTATATTGGGACCTCGTGGTCCACGACCGAAGAGGTTCATTTATGAAGCTTATAATGAACTCTGGAAGCTATCGCAAATGGAGGCTGCTTCCCGTTTACGGGAAATAGACCAAGCAAATTTGGAAAAGGTGCTTGCTGTTGTTGACAATAGTATTAATACCCTGTCTTCCCACATTTATACGTTGGAGAATATTGTGTCCTCTGTTGTTGATATTGTACAAGATGATGTTTCTGTGTTGTATCATGGTCAAAATCAATTACGTTCAGTTATGCAATTTGCGTGGACTTTGCAAACACTTAAGTTGGGTAAGGTTCCTTGGCACTTTTTGAACACCACTGCCTTATTTCTGCCTTTTAATTTAACTGACAAACAGCAGTTCATGTCCATGAAAGATGCAGTTTACACTCTGTTACATATCGAGAAAGTGGAGCCCTTACCATTCTCTATAGCGGAAATAGATTCTGCTGTGTGGCTAGTTCATGGGGTTATCGCATTGCCTTTTTCCTTGTTTGAATTTAGTTCATGCATGAAACATTATCCTGTGGGCCGTTTCCAGCCTTTGGGTAGTGCCTTCCTGCATGAACTTTGGTCCCTCCCTTTCATGTATAAATGCCTTAGAGATGACAAGGAAGTTTTTCTCACGGGGGAGTCATGCGATTCAACAGTGGGTCATTCCCTTGTTTGTAAACATATTAAATTGCACGGAGCTTGTAATGTTTCCGCTCCGAATCTTGCTTGTGTGTTAAAGGGCATTCCTGCTCCTACTATTTCTCCTACCTTTACTTTGCTTACCAATGGTAGCTATTTGCTTTTAAATAACGACAACTGCTGTGGTATGCAGGCAGGCATCCCTTATATTGTTACTGTATCGCACAGGGTTGTCTGCTGCAAGAATGTGCTTTTTCCTCCCCCTCACGACATTGTAGATAATTCTATTTGGCCTTCCATTCCTACTATGGAGGCGGATTTCAATAAACTGAGCAGAATAAAGGCGCTATTATTGAACGAGGAGGTTATGCTCACTTCCGCCCGGGAGACATTTGTTCTCCAGGTGGCAAGTACCCACAGTGAAATACAGGCCCTTTTGAACACTAACCTCCCACAACATTTCGGTGAATTAATTCACCGTATTTTTAACGCATCTAACACTGAAGGTCTAGTGCATTTTTTTAAGGTGGTGGGGTCCGGCCTAGTGTCCTCTTTCCAAACTATTTTTGGTGTGATACCGGCGTTTATTCATTCTATTTTTTCCAGTGTCTTTGGTGGCTTTCCTTTAATCCTTGCTTTGACGGCTGGTGTACTGCCGTTGATCTGCTTCCTTCGCAATGGCTGCTCCCCGATGGGCCCTTCTCGACCCCGGACGCCTACTGCTGCTCCGTGAGCGCATTTTATCTGGTTTCGGAGTTCTGCCGTTGGCGACACTGAGTGTGTCCTATACCCTTTCTTTTCGCTTTGCGTGTTTCACTTGCGTGCAACCTGTGATGTCTTGCATTCGCTGCCCTTTCACCTGGGCCATGGATTATTGCCTCTCCAATACGTCGTTGTCTGTTCCGGATTTCGTTCGGTTGATGGGTCCCTTAGAGGCCCATGAGCGGGACTGTTCCGTTGCAGGCTGCATGACGCGTGCGGCTGCACTGGGGATTTTGGCACAATGGGATATCTGGGCGGCTGCTCAGAATCTCCTACAACAAAGCTATATTGAATACCACGCAAGCTGTCCCGCATTGCTTTTGGATGCTCCGTCCTCTGAGGAGCATTCCTGCAGCTTTGACCTGTTGGACTGGATGGCGTCTACGTTTTTTGACGATTCCAATGATGTCCTCTTGGACGGTATAACATATTTCTGCACTTCCACGTTTTTGGATTGATTTGCCGTTCACTGTCCGTGGACTGCCTCGCTGACTGTCTTCTTGCTACCTTGCCGCGTTCCACTCCTTCCACTGTAGACGCCTCTGTTCTGCTCAGGTGTTTTGAACTCTGTCTTCGTCCTTAGTCTTGGCCGATGGACTGTCCAGGGGAGGGTGTCTTGTGGTTTGTGGCCTCCTGGCCTGCCTGGATACGTTGGCGTAGGCCTGGCTGCCATGATGTCTTTTGCGCACGTTACTCTTAGCCGTTGTTCTGTCGCCCTCTGCTCCTGCCAAGTTATTTTACAACTGTCTGCATTTTCTGTTTCTCACCTTTTCTCCTGTTCCTTTTGGGCTCCGTCTGAACAACAGTTACAAGGTCGAACAACACGTCCCTGGTTCTAGCTGATATGGCCAGTCCCTCGCACCTAGACATAACACTATGTACAGCTGCCATGGGGAAATTGGTGGGCTTTTATTATTGCGTTTTTCCCTCTTGAGAGGGACTTGAAGAAAACCTTTCCAGGGAGAAGAGCTGTGATTGTCTGCTGATGTAGTTCTTGCATCTAGAGACTGAGGTATGGGGGTTCGCTTGTCAAAGCCCAGAGGTTTTCTATTTTTATAATAAAAAAGCTATTAGCACGGGGAGGGTGGTAAGGTCATTCAGCCCTCTATCCACTGCTTTATGAAATGCTTTCCCCGTTAGTATTCTATGGAGTTGTAACTATGCTGATTATATTATTCTTATGCATTATGCTGATAGTACTGTCACGGGTACTGTATCTTAGAGCACGTATGTTGAAATAAACATTTTAACCTATACTGTGTCTCTTCTAACGCCGGTTGTGGACAGGTATGAGTGAGTAACGAAAGGGTGTTCTTGCTACTGCGAGTCCTGAGAGAGAGAGAAACCGTGTTCTGGGTTGTCTAATCATTGGTACATTGTTGCTAATGGGACGCTAAGGCTAGTTGGGTTGGGGTTTTAGGTGCTAAGGTTTATGTTTGGCTCACCACTATATTCAGAGGTCCTATTATCCTGTGCATAGCTCTGTGTGTGTGCAGAATCCCTATAACAGTTTGTACGTATAAGTACCTGTATCTCAGTCGAGGTCCTTGCAATTTGAAGATCAAAGGTCTCTCGAGCGCAGGTTAAGGGTACGGTTTGTTGTAAAAGCATGGCTTTCAGTCTGTTCAAAGTATCAAACTGTATAAAGGAAACATTCAACGAAGGCCATAACGGCGCCTCCCTGACTGTACTTGTTGGGGGAAACAATACTTGCATACAGCAAGTGACCCTGGAGTTCACAGTGACCAGATAGGCAATGCCCGGAAGCATCCCACAGCAACCTTGATCGTTCAGCATCAAGTAACTCCCATTCGAGAGCAGCTCGAATACCAGTGTAATCACGGATGCTGGAGTCCCTTTCATGTGGCAGGACAAGTTTGCTATTGAACCATTGCAAGCTCCATGCAGTGAAATGTCCTGGCACATGAGAGAACCGCTTAAAGCATTCTTGCAGTTTGTACCGCTTAGAAACACTTCTCGATCCCCACTCCGGCATCGAAATCTGTACGGTAATTCCCAAGATTCCTTAATGTATTCCTTACCCAATTTTTCATATTTGCCTGCCTGCCTTTGCTCAAGGCAATACTGAAACTGAAAGGTAGTGACCGGTAGATTTATATGGCCATGGATTAGCCATTCCGTTGATGGTGATTCTGCTACCGTAAATGGTAGCCTATCCAGCTTTTCAATGCGCAACATTGTATATTTAGCTCCCCTTTGTGCCATTTCTATTTGTTTATCTGTTAGATTGTATTCAGAAAACAGAGACGTACTGTTGATAAAACGCCAAGGCACATAGCCTTTACGCAAAGATTGCAGTGTCCAGCTTAACGACATAATAGAACGTAACTATACAATGTTGCCCAAGGAATATATCTTGGATGTTAAAGTTGTTAACCCATTATCCACTACCGCTAATGCCTTTCCTTAGTTAATACGGTCTATTTTCCGTATCCTCTCTGCGGCCTCGTGTTGGGATATTTTCCAGGTTTCATTGTAGGCAGCATAAATGCCAACATATATGAAACGTTTTTGACGGGGTTTCCTGGGACCTAATAAAAAATCCCTAAGATCCATGTTTTGTGTGAGTAAGGATAAGTGTTGTTTCACTTCTGTGAGTGTTGACGTCTCTAGCCAACCAAGGCACTACTTCCCAACACTGTAGGATGTCACTACCCCTGGATGTTCTCTTTGTACATAGTGTGGGTCTGGCCTGTGGATATGAAACCCTTCCGTTATACCCCCGAATCTTTTCTGACATGTGTTTGTGTCTAAAGGCCAAACCACCCATTTCTTCCAAGCAGGGTCTGTTCTATTGTACTGTAAAATGTCATCTAGTGTTGCCCCATCTTGTGTAGTTAAATTTTGCCACCCCTGAATTCCTTAATAAACGCTGCCAATTTAAACTCCTTATGTAAGGATACAATGCACTACACAACAGTGGACCAGCACACCTCCATTGCTGTCTTCACTCCCACCAGACACCTAGGCTCTGCCTCACTCTATCTCACAAACATCCCCTGTATCCACAAAAGTAAAACGGGTGGCCTAGCCTTCTCCTACATTGCACCCAAAGCGTGGAACAGTCTCCCTCTACACATCATGGCTTCCTCCTTGTTTCTTGAATTCTGCAAGAGGCTGATGACCTGGCTCTTCAGTTAGCCAACACAACGATGCAGCAAGCGCAAGGTAAATAGTTTTATTTATTTATTTACTTACTTTACTCCTGGCCGTCGTATGTCCGACTCCACTACCCCCCCATCCTGCCCCTCCCCTCCCCCGCCCCGCCGCACCACCCCGCAGCACTCCCTCTGCGAGCCGCCACTGGTAACACATAATACATATAAGACAATATATACAAAGATAACAGTGGGGTGAAGAAAAAGCCATGCTCAGTGCAAAAGTGTAAGTGACAAAATGTGAAATATGTGTGTCACAATCTTCAAGGAGTCAGTACAGCCCGCCTATTTCAAATTTTTATTACGGTGGGTATGTAAAATCTGTTGATGGTGTTTGGATACACTAAAATTATCGGATCATCATCAGGACTTAAGTTGTAATATGCCAGAGACAGTTAAAAGTGTACCGAAATTGCACATAAATAAAAAAGACAAAGATAAGTCAAAAATAACAAAGGCTGACAACACATGGACTATAGCTGTATACAGATGTACATGTCAGCCTAATGCTCACAGCAAAATTTACAGCCAAAAATTAACGACATTGATTTTCAAAGGGAAAAAATGTAAGCACATCTAGGGAATGAGATACAGAAAACTGGATTAAGGCCACAATCAGAAAGGCATAGGTAATGGCAAGTAAGGCACTGTAGGTGTTGCTTACCAAATTAGATAGGCAGAATATGGCTGAACTGTGGAATGGCGTAAGCAGAAGAAGTGACAACTGTAAAAGAAGGGGAGTGAAGTGGCAATAAGTTCCAGACCAAGGAAAAGAGGAATCAGCTGAATCCCACCAAAGGATAGTAAGTTACCTAGGAACGTTATTGTTGGAGCTGCATAGGAGTGAGCAGTGATGGGATCCAAAGGATTCCTCAGGTTTGGGCAGGGGAATGGATGAGCCCCACAACATGCTCCACAAGGTGAGAAGGTCAGGATGAACCCGGTCGTAGATATATGAAAATGATCTGAGGTGTACGCTTGCATCGTCCACAAGGGAGGGATTTAAAAGGACCAGGCTGCGATGTTGGACGAATAAGGCGGGGACTATCGTGAAGTGACACAAGCTACAGGGGCATTTTAATTTTACATGAATGCAAATATTAAGAAGGTGTTAAAAGGTTGTATCACTGATTTGAATTGTCCAATTAATTAATTTAGTAATTGTGGGCCAGAAAGGTCGTACACACATGAAAATGATTTGAATGTGTATGCTTGCCGCATCCACAGAGAAGAGACTACAAAGAAACAGGCTGCTCTGTTGGATGCAAAAAATAGTGGCCATCTTCGAATTGCAGGAGATATAGGGGATGTAGATAATAAAGAGGTGACAAAAGGTAATATCACTGATCCAAATAGTACAATAAATTAATTGAATAGTAGAGAGTAAGGTAGGAAGGAAGAACAAATAGTTGTGGGCTATATTGGAATGGCACAAGACATAGGGATGAAAAAGATATGAAAGGAAAGAGTAGTAAGGCTTTCAGGAAAGTTCTGGGCCATATTGGAATGGTGCAAAGCACAGGAGAGAAAGAGAAGGGCATACAGCTGAACATATTACTAAGGGATATTGAAGTAGAGTTGCTGTCCTTGTACCAGTATTAAAATTGGAATAAACCCAGATTTTTCAAGGCATGAAAGCTGAAAGTTAGAACAACATATTATGAAAATAACTACATTATATTAAGGTTTTCAAATCTTCCACTCTGTTCAAGCCAGAATTCATTGAATCAAGACGTAAAATCCATTTGCGTTCCTCCTTATTTGGTAGTGACATAATATCACCACCTCTGCTAGATGCCTTGATGATGGAGATAACTTGGCAATGGAGGTCTTCTTCTGTATGGTTCTCTTGTAGAAAGTGCTCAACATAAGCTGCAAAAGTGCTGCTGATATGGCTTCCGTATTGGCAGATTCTCATTCTGATCTTTTGTGTGGTTTGACCAATATATATCACATAGCAAGGGCAGAATATTTTGTATACCACTTTTGAACTGTTAGACTTGTAGAATTGTGTGAAGTCAATTTTGACATTGTAATTTTGGAATGTATTTGATTCAATGGTAAGTGAGCAAGCACTGCACTGCACACATTTACTAAGTCTCATCAATTGGGATAAGCTCTAATGCTCAATAAAGGTACGTTGTGTAATGTTTGTTGAAGTGCTGCTCAGACAAGGTTGTCTTTCAAGTTCTTGCCTTTCTGGAATGCAAAGATAGACCTGTCAAATGTAACATCGCCTGCTGTAAGGATACTCCAGTGCTTTTTAATGCATTTTTTAACCAAGGTCGAGATCGGGAGGTAAAAGTTGTTACACAAACAAATTTGTTCTCACTCTTCTTAGGGGTTGTTGTTAACAAAGTATTCCTGGGAGAGTACCATGTTCTCCTTAAAGACTATTTAACTAATAGTTTAGGGTAGCCCCTTATAATCAATGTTTGAGAGATAGACTCTGCTTCTTTGAAAAAAATTGTCTTCTTTTTACAGTTTTGTCTAATCTTTAAAAACTTACTGCAAAGGTCAGAATCTTGTAGATCCCTGGGGTGATGACTTGTTTAAGTAAGCAGAGCATTCCTCTCTGTGGCCTTGTGATAGAGCATAGTTTAAAGTTCATCATTTTCTGATCTTATTGTGTTCGAGTTTCCTTAGGAAGAGCATTTTTTGTTTTGTTAACTTTGGTGTTGTTTGATGACTCTTGATGAAACTTTCCAAAAAGAAGTTTATCCACCCCACCTCCTTTCTGGAAAGTTATGCCATGACCTGTCATATGGGGGCTGAGAAAAAGGGGGTGTCCTAAAACGTTGTTAATTCCCATTAGAAAATTTGGAAAGCAATACAAATAAAATGGCTAAACAGAATTACACCAAATGTGCCAGAAAATAAGAACTTTGGGGCATATTAGCAAGAAGAGGCGATAATCATCGCTAACCCTGCTTAGCGTGATTTTTTTTATCGCCGGCTATCGCTGGAAGATATCGCCACGCTAACGCTGTATTAGCAACGATTAGCGCTATGGCGATGAATATTCCAGCAATAGCGGGGAAATGGGCCAACATCGCTGAAAAACCAGCGATGTTGCATGGAGAAGGGAGAACACCTTGCTGATACGACCCTGTGGTCGTATCAGCATAATCCACCCCCTTGTTAGGTATGGCTAACACCTGCTAATTGCAGGTGTTAAATAAATGGCGATGACCCCGGTTAGCGTGACTTTTCACGTCGCTAACTGGGGCCATGGCCACCTTGCTAATAGGCGATAGGCCTGTTAGCGAGTGTTTCCCAGGTTTGTTCGTCGGGAACGCCCACTTTGCATGTCATTAGCGATAAATATCGCTGACATGCAAAGCAGTAAAAAAACGGGCACTAATGCCCGCAAACTGTCGCTAACTGCTGTTAGAGACAGTTTGCTGATAGGGCGATATAAATATCGCCGCTTTAGCGGCAAAAAGTGCCGCTAAAGCGGCGATAGTGCCCTTGCTAATATGCCCCTTTGTTATTTGGTGCAAGTCCAATTAGTTGTTTTTGAGAAATGTGTTTTTAAACAGCTGCTCGGGGTGTGCATGAAAGGGTTGAAAAAAATTGTAAAAAACAGTATATCTGGACATTTGTTCCAGCGGAGTTCCATGGGACTCCTGCTGTACCATAAAAAAAGAGTATTTTGATTGGTCCAGAAACCTTATTTCCTGTCAGTTGTTTCAATTCTATTGGACTGATACCAGTCCGGCAAGACACAGTAACCTAATTGGCTGGCCTCAGCCTGAAAGAAAATACTGTGGCTGCCATTACAGGACTCAAGGACTCAGTCTCTTGGCCCAAATAAAAAAATTCGGCCCCGCTGTTACCACAGGACACCCGCAGGACACAGCATGGCCCTCTCTCAAAGCGGTATTCACACAAGAGTCATACCTTGGGATTGTGTAAGCTTCACCGTGCATAGCAGGGCAGTAGCCCACCCACAGAGTTTTGGATGCTGGGCCTGGCCATTGGGCAGGCCCTGCTTCAAATCCCCTGTCACTAAGGGCTGAAGGCTCAACGCAGTAGGGGTTTGGCTGCCAGTAGGTGTTGGACACAGGTGTTGGGCAAAGGCCAGGCCCTTCAACCAACTCCCTGCAGCGCCCGGCTGCCCACAGGTGTTCAACATAGCACCTCACCAGGAGATTTTAACATTAATTTTAACATTAATCTAACCAGAGATTCCTTGGATGCGGATATCAAACATTATCAAGGCCGTAAGCCTAAAGGTTTTTAGATCTTTGATAGATTTGAGAATGGCTCATGGGTTAGTAGACGTATGGACTGAGAAAGCTACCTCGGACCCGGGATATACATTTTTTCAGCTCCACATCAATTAAATGCACGGCTGGATTATTTTTTTTATGTCGCAAAGTGTGCTGCAGAGGAGCCTGATTAAGAAGGATTCAAGGGTAAGGTCTGACCACAATTCGCTGACTCTGGATGTAGTATTGAATGATTCACCACGCCGACGTCAGAGTTGGTCTTTCGAGTGGGCTCTTTTGCTGGATGAGGACTATATTAGTCACATGCAGGAATGGATCCCGGTTTTTATGGATGCCAACTCAGGTAGTGCCCCTGTAGGGATGATCTGGGATGCCTTTAAGGCGGATGTTCGCGGGGAGACAGCTTAGTTTAGTTGGGCTCGACAAAAGAAACAAAAAGCACACCTGGCAGACCTGTATAATATATTGTCAGCAGCAGAGATTGAGTTGATAGACGCAGTTTAGAAGGGAGTAGAGATACATACTGCACAACTGAAAGTGGCGGTTGCTAAAGCAGCAATAGTAAATATCTCAACAAAAAAAGCTGCTGATAAGTATATGGCGTGGCGGCATAATTTGTACGAGTATAGTGAAAAGGTGGGGCATCTCCTGGCTACGCGCACAAGGCAGCAAGTAGTCCAGGGTCAGGTTAGGAAAATCCAGGATCACCACATTGGATTAGTGTCTGATTTGGAAGAAATACGGGCCGCCTATCAAAGATTTTATCAGCAGTTGTATGCCGAGGAAGTGGGAATGGTGGCTGAGGAAATGTCGGGTACCTAGACTCGGTTTTTTATGAACAATTAGGTGAGGAGGACCGTGAGTATCTAGTTCAACCCTTCTTGTTGGAGGAAATCACAATGGCTATCTCCAGTCTTCCATCAGGGAAACCAGTTGGAACCGATTTGATCCCCGGGGAGTTTTATAAGATTTTTTCTGCCAGTCTTAAAGTCTATAAGTTGCTTGTTTTCTTGCAAGTACAGGGGGGTCGGACCCGCCTGAGTCTTGGGCTTCCTCGAACATACCAGTTTTCTCTAAGAAAGGGAACCCCTCCATAGGAATTTGGCTCATATCAGTGTAGGAGAGTAGGATCTGCTTCACATGGGTACCCCCACTTTTTGCTGATGCTTCACTGTTTTTTTACTTTAGTCTGGCTGGGGCCCTGCTAATCAGAACCCCAGCCTAGCTGCTTCCTCTCTAAAATGGTTTCCATGTGCCTTAGGCACATCTCTGATTGGAATCTGGAGTGCCCTTATAAGTCTCTAGTATATGGTATACTATGTACCCAGGGCATAGGTACCTCAGAGGCCTGCCAGGGGCTGAAGCATGTATTATGCCACCCCTGGAAGGCCAGCCAAAGGACACCACAGGTCTGCTACTGCAGCCTGGGTAAGGTGGTGCATGCACCCCTTACTGTGATATAGGTTACCTATATCACTGCATATGCACACATATAAACCTATAAGTCACTCCTATGGCAGGCCTTATCAATCCTGAAGGCAGAGTGCTTGGTTCTTATGTGAGAGGGTGCCCCTGCATGAGCAGAGCCCCTCTGCAGCGGTCGGAGACCCTTCTCTGATGCTGTTTGTAGTGCAGCCTGACCATATACTCTTAAGTGCATTATATCCTCGCGGTAGAATGCTAACTTTGGACTGGCTGCACCAAAACATGTCGTGTTTGGTGTCAAACATCTTGGAATACTACCCCCGCCAGTTCTGGCGGCGGGAGTAGCATTCCACCCTTCTAGAGGGAGAGACATGTACCCACCGGCATACCCGGTAACTTCTTTCCAGAGCACTGGCATCACAAAATGGATGCCGCTGCCACAGACACGGGTCTGGCCTCCTGCTGCTGACTGAAACTCCGGCAGGGGAGGCCTGGACAATAGGTTTCCTGTCAGGATAATGTGTATTGGGGCTGGGCGGGAGCACTATCTGGTGCTTTGAAGTCCTGCACTGGGGGCACATTTGGTGTCCCTGTGCATACCCCAGTTCAAACCGGCTCAGGGGCTTCCAGCCCCTGCTCTGGCGCGAAACTGGACTAAGGGAAAGGGGTGTAACCACCCCTCTTCCCTGACCCTCCCATAGGTGGGTCCCCAGAGTATGTCCAACCCCCTAACTTGGTATAAGTATGGGACCCCAGTCCTTAGGACTTTATATTTACCTGGACGAAACTCTGATACAGAATCCTGGACCTTCGACGCTCTACTTTAAGATTAGAGGACTGAAGAATCTCCCTTGGGGTCAAGGAGTGACTCCCCTGCTTGGCAGGCACCTAAGAAGCAATTGTCCGGTCTGCATCGCTGAAGCTCCCGCCGGACGCCGAAGTCTTTGCAACACCAGAGGTGGATTTCCAGACTTCCCCGAGGCTGCCCTGAGTCCCCAGCAAAGCTGAGGCCCGTAGCTGTCGTGGGTAACGTGGAACTGTGACCCCTGGACACTGAG
Organism: Calotriton arnoldi; assembly: GCA_963921515.1. Classification (NCBI taxonomy): domain Eukaryota; kingdom Metazoa; phylum Chordata; class Amphibia; order Caudata; family Salamandridae; genus Calotriton; species Calotriton arnoldi. The sequence continues at coordinate 112,334 of CAWUFW010017755.1, read as the reverse complement.
TACTTTTGCAAGTGCATCCTCTTCTGGGTCTCCCCCAAAGTTGTGCTTTGGGCTCCGAGTAGCCCTTGCCTTCAGCACTGACTGCACCGAAGATCACTGGCCTCCACTCCATGAGTGTCCTGTGAGCCAGCTCCAAGTGCGTCCACTCGAGGCTCCTTCGCGGTTGCTAGTCTGTTGGCTAGTGGGCCTTCCCGAAGGCAACTCTTCTTCTGCTTGGTCTTCCCTGGTTGCTCCAGACGTGTCCTGACTTACCGTTGCTGGGTGAGTCCCTCAGACCTTGCTGGTCTGCACCACCGTCCTTCTTCTATTTCCACGAGACTTGCCGTTGCCAAGGCTTGTTGGGTCCAATCCGGTCGCCGACACCCCTGCAATCGACAAACATTGTGGGACAGCTCGAATCAAGCTCCTGGTTGTCGTCGACACCTCCTGGACCTCGTGGCTGAAGAGTCAAGACGACCGTCAACCTACCTGAAGCACCCGACATCGGTGGGCATCCGCTCATCGCCTTCCTGGTCACTGGCTAGTGACACAGACTCTGTCCCCTCTGCTTTCAGGTTCTTCAGATCTTGATCCACCTTTGGATCCACCCGAACACTTTCGACTTGGCCGCCAGCAGCACTTTGCAGCAGATCGCCATTGAAAACGACGACGAAACCCGACCCCGAAAGACACCTATGCACCCGGCTTCCCTGGGTGAGGTAACTTGAGTACTCCGGTGCTCCCGTGGGTATAGACTCTAGAACAACCTAGTTCTAAAGGGGTTTGCTCCAAGTCCTCCTCTAAGTGTCCCTTTTCTTTAAAACTCCAACCGCGACATTCCCCATAGAAGTCAACGGCGGCTCGCGGCTTTGTTCTCACACTGCACGCGTCCCCCATGGGTCCCCTGTGTCACTACCTTGGGTGGTTCCTTGAGGGCCAAGCACTTCTACAGGCTCTAGGCCTTGTGTCTAGCTCAGTCGTGGTTCTTATACAACTTTATTGGTATATGGTTTGGTACGCCCCTAGGGCTCAAACGTGTATTTGTGCTATTACTGTTGATAACTAACTTATAACTTATGTACTTCGAACTCTAGCCTCATAAAGAGACTAGAGGGGTGTGTTTAGCAATAAATACATATATTTTGAATATATACCTGGTGTGGTCCTCTTTCATTTGGTCACTCAAGTGATTATAGACTGGTAAAACAAGCTGCTTTACATTCCTTCAAGACTTAGCCTGAAGACTGCTCTCCATAGCTACCACTAGGATAGCTTTCAATAAAGGTTGTCTTTAACCTATCTCCAATAAGGGGTTGTTTGGACTGGTGCAAGGTGCCCACTATAATTAGTGGACAGCATATACCAGGCCAACTTCTCAAATTGGTGGCAGCGGTGGGATTCCAGCTTGCTATTGTTTTACCAGATAATCTCAATTGAATTGATCAACTGAAAACCACTAAGGGTACCTTAGGTACATATAAATCAAGCTTAGGATACAGTAAGTTCTACTGAACTTAGAGTTGTGTGTTAAGGGATAGCACACCCTTTCTACAACTCAAGAGAGTTTAGTAGGCCACACTAGAGTAGGTAGTGCATACACCACACCTCACTAGTAATGTCTTCAAGGCCAGGACCCAGTGAGTCCTTGCCAGAAGCCAGTGGGCTTCTTCCCTCCAAGTATGATAATCTCCCATTCTTGGAATTGAGAGCATTGAGCAATACTAGGAAGCTGAAGACAGGCAAAAGTGCCAGCACCCAACACCTCAGGGAGGTGCTACTGTCAGATGATCTCAGCACACCCCTAGGGTCTGAAGGGGTAGGCAGAGAGGGTGGGGCAGAAGACGAGGAAGGGGCCAGGGGTGAAATCACCCAGAACCCAACCTCTGAAACTGGCCAGGAAGGTGACAATGACCTTGTCCTGGAAAATCCAGCTCCTCCTGTGGATGAGGAGGAGGATCAGAATGACCTCCCCTTTGTCCCCCCAGGAAGAGTTGTGAGTGTGCCCAGAAGGCCTAGATCTCCTTCTCAGGAGTCTAACCACTCTGACACCTCAGTAGGGACCTCTGTTTCCTCTCATAGGAGGGAATCCTCAAGTGAGAGGAAAGAGAGACTGCTCAGATATGGAGAAGCTCAGTTGAGACTCAGAAGAGAGCAGTTGGCTATAGACAGGGAGTCCATAGAGCTTGAAAAGCAAAGAAAAAAGATGGGACTAGAGTCCCATGGTGGCAGCAATTTCCCCAGAGATAGGGAAAGGTCTTATGACCATAGAAACCTGAGCAAGATTGTCCCTCCCTACCAGAGTGGGGATGACATCCACAAATGGATAACTGCACTGGAGAGGGCCTGTAAAGTACAGAGGGTCCCTCAGGAACAGTGGGCAGCAATATTGTGGCTCTCCTTTGCAGACAAAGGTAGAGACAAGCTCCTCACTGTTAGAGAAGAGGATGCTGACAATTACCAAGTCTTGAAGAGTGCTCTGATTGATGGGTTTGGCCTAACAACTGAACAATACAGGTTAAAGTTCAGAGATACCCAAAAGCACAGACTCAAGACTGGGTGGACTATGTGGATTGTTCTGCTAAGGCTCTGGAAGGTTGGTTATTGGGCAGTAAGGTATGTGACTTCACAGGAATGTACAATCTTATCATGAGGGAGCAGATTCTTAATAACTGTCAAAATCAGCTGTTGCATCAGTACCTGGTTGACTCTGATCTGACCTCTCCCCAAGAATTGGGAAAGAAGGCAGACAAATAGGTCAGAACCAGGGTGAGGCAGAAGGTACAGAACCAAGGTGGTGACCCAAAGAAGCAAGATTCTAAGAACTCTGATAAGGGTGGGGAGAAGGGTAAAGACCAGAAGTCTTCACAAGGCCCCCAAAAATCTTCTTCAGGTGGGGATTCACAGTCTAACAAGGGAAAAGGCCAAAAGAAACCATGGTGCAAAGTCTGTAAGCAAAAGACACACTGGACCAGTGACTGCACCAAGTCCAAAGACTCTATTCCAGCCCCCACCAATGCCCCTAAGGCACCTGTTCCCCCTAGTGCAGTTACAATTGGTGGTGGGAGTACACAGGCCAAGGGTTTAGTAGGGTTGACCCTGGGTAAAGAGATGAGCTCTGACCTAGTCAGAGAACTCACTCAGGCTATCCTAGTCTGTGATGGAGGCATGGATGTGACCTCCTCTGTGAGTCCCAGTAATCTGGGCAAGTACAGGCAACAGCCCTTAATCAATGGAAAAGAGGCTTTGGCATTTAGGGACACAGGGGCAAGTGTCACCATGGTGACACAAGACCGTGTGGATCCTGGGCAGATTATACTTGGTGAAATGTACCAAGTGACCAATGCTAGCAATGTCAGAACAGACCATACTCTGGCAGTTGTTAACTTCTCCTGGGGAGGGGTAACTGGCCTTAAGAAGGTTGTGGTGAGTGCAACCCTACCAGTGGAATGCTTGCTTGGCAATGATCTTGAAACTTCAGCTTGGGCAGAAGTGGAGCTCAGGACCCATGCAGAAATGCTGGAGATCCCTGCAGATGTGTTTGCTGTGACCAGGTCACCTAGCAAAATGTCTAACACTGAACAGGCCTTGGATTCTGAAATAATGGACCAAGTGCCATCCAAGAGGAGGAGTAGTAGGGTAAAGGCAGTGCCTTCCCCCTTGGCTCAGAAGAGGATCAGTCTCTTGAGGGGGATGATCTCAGTCCTGAGGAAGGAACTGTCCCAGAGGAGCTTGAACCTGACCAGGTTGAGTTCTTGTGGACAGGGGGCCCTTCCAGGGCAGATATGAGCCAGGAGCAGCAGAGCTGCCCCTCTCTTGAACCCCTCAGACAGCAAGCTGCTGCTGAGGCTGCTGGGAAAGCTAGTGGTCCCCATACAGTGTATTGGGATGATGGACTCTTGTACTCAGAGTGTAGAGACCCCAAGCCTGGTGCCACCAGGAGGTTGGTTATACCTCTGAAGTTCAGGGGCTTCCTATTGACCCTAGCCCATGACATTCCCTTAGCAGGTCACCTGGGCCAGAACAAGACTTGGGACAGAATTGTCCCTCACTTTCACTGGCCCCACATGTCTGAAGACACCAAGGAGTTTTGTCGCTCCTGTGTAACCTGCCAGGCCAGTGGCAAGGCAGGTGGCACAACAAATGCCCCCCTGATACCACTACCTGTGGTGGGGGTTCCCTTTGAAAGGGTGGGGATTGACATTGTTGGTCCCATGGATCCCCAAACAGCATCTGGGCACAGGTTTATCCTGGTGGTAGTGGATCATGCCACCAGGTACCCAGAGGCTATTCCCCTTAGGACCACTACAGCACCTGTGGTGGCAAGGGCCCTCCTGGGAATTTTCTCAAGAGCGGGCTTCCCTAAGGAGGTTGTATCAGACAGGGGTACAAACTTTATGTCTGGATACTTGAAAGCAATGTGGAAGGAGTGTGGAGTGACTTACAAGTTCACCACACCCTATCACCCACAATGCAATGGTTTAGTTGAGAGATTCAACAAAACCTTGAAGGGCATGATTAAAGGGCTCCCAGAGAAGCTTAGGCGAAGATGGGACATACTCTTGCCCTGCCTTTTATTTGCATACAGGGAGGTGCCGCAAAGGGGGTTGGCTACAGCCCTTTTGAACTTTTGTTTGGTCACCCTGTCAGGGGTCCATTGTGCTTGGTAAAGGAAGGATGGGAGTTACCTCTCAAGCCCCCAAAGCATGACATAGTGGACTATGTACTTGGTCTCCGCTCCAGGATGGCTGAATACATGAAAAAGGCAACTAAAAACCTTGAGGCTAGCCAGGAACTGCAAAAAGCCTGGCATGACCAAAAGGCTGTACTGACTGTTTACCAGCCAGGACAGAAGGTGTGGGTGTTGGAGCCAGTGGACCCGATACCCGATACCATTGTTGAACAGAAGGGTGAGGTTACCTATTTAGTAGACCTAGGAACACCCAGGAGTCCCCACAGGGTTCTCCATGTCAACAGACTGAAACCATATGTGGACAGGGCAGTCATGGGCTTGCTCATGGCTACTGATGATGGACAGGAGGAAGAGAGTGACCCACTCCCTGACCTGCTCTCACAGAACCCTGATGATGGGTCAGTGGATGGTGTAGCCTTGGCAGGCAGGCTCACTGCTCAGAAGCAAACTGATTGTAGACAAGTGCTCAATCAGTACAGACATATGTTCTCTCTGACTCCAAGTCAGACCACCTGGTGCACTCATGAAGTGGACACTGGGGACAGTCTGCCTATTAAAAATAAGATTTATAGGCAACCTGACCATGTCAGGGACTGTATCAGGACAGAAGTCCAGAAAATGTTGGATTTGGGAGTTATTGAACCCTCAGATAGCCCTTGGGCTAGTCCAGTGGTCCTTGTGCCAAAACCTCACACCAGTGGTGGGAAAAGAGAGATGAGGTTTTGTGTGGACTACAGGGGTCTCAATGCAGTCACTAGGACTGATGCCCATCCAATACCTAGGGCAGATGAGCTAATAGACACTTTGGCCTCAGCCAAGTATCTAAGCACATTTGACCTGACAGCTGGCTACTGGCAGATCAGACTAGCTGATGATGCAAAGCCAAAGACAGCATTCTCAACCCCTAGTGGGCATTATCAATTTGTGGTAATGCCCTTTGGTCTGAAGAATGCACCTGCCACTTTTCAGAGGTTGGTGAATACAGTCCTTACAGGTCTGGAAGCCTATAGTGCAGCATATCTAGATGATATTGCTGTCTTTAGCTCCACCTGGGAGGATCACCTGGTCCACCTCAGAAATGTTTTGCAGGCCTAACTTTCAAGGCCACAAAGTGCCAGATAGGGCAGAGTCAGGTTGTGTACCTGGGCCACCTTGTGGGTGGAGGCCAGGTTCAACCATTGCAGAGCAAGATCCAGACCATCATGGACTGGACTGCTCCAACTACCCAGACTCAGGTGAGAGCCTTTTTAGGCCTGACTGGGTACTATAGGAGATTTGTCAAGGGGTATGGATCAATAGTGACACCCCTGAATGACTTAACTTCCAAGAAAATGCCCAAAAAGGTTCAGTGGACAGTTAGCTGTCAAAAGGCATTTGATGACCTGAAGCAGGCCATGTGCACTGCTCCCATTCTACAGAGTCCTGATTACTCCAAGAAGTTCATTGTCCAAACAGATGCATCTGAATTGGGGTTAGGGGCTGTACTGTCACAATTGAATGATGACGGTCAGGATCAGCCAGTAGCTTTTATTAGCAGAAGGCTGACCCCTAGAGAGAAACGTTGGTCAGCCATAGAGAGGGAGGCCTTTGCTGTGGTTTGGGCTCTGAAGAAGTTGAGGCCATACTTGTTTGGTACTCACTTCCTTGTTCAAACAGACCACAAGCCCCTCCTATGGCTAAAACAAATGAAGGGTGAAAACCCCACACTGCTTAGGTGGTCCATTTCCCTACAGGGGATGGACTTTACAGTGGAACATAGACCTGGGAGTAACCATGCCAATGCAGATGGACTCTCTAGGAAATTCCACTTAGAACATGAAGACTCAACTGGTCAAGGTTAGTTTAATGTCCCTACGTTTGGGGGGGGTTGTGTAGGAGAGTAGGATCTGCTTCACATGGGTACCCCCACTTTTTGCTGATGCTTCACTGTTTTTCGACTTTAGTCTGGCTGGGGCCCTGCTAATCAGAACCCCAGCCTAGCTGCTTCCTCTCTAAAATGGTTTCCATGTGCCTTAGGCACATCTCTGATTGGAATCTGGAGTGTCCTTATAAGTCCCTAGTATATGGTATACTATGTACCCAGGGCATAGGTACCTCAGAGGCCTGCCAGGGGCTGAAGCATGTATTATGCCACCCCTGGAAGGCCAGCCAAAAGGACACCACAGGTCTGCTACTGCAGCCTGGGTAAGGTGGTGCATGCACCCCTTACTGTGATATAGGTTACCTATATCACTGCATATGCACACATATAAACCTATAAGTCACTCCTATGGCAGGCCTTATCAATCCTGAAGGCAGAGTGCTTGGTTCTTATGTGAGAGGGTGCCCCTGCATGAGCAGAGCCCCTCTGCAGCGGTCGGAGACCCTTCTCTGATGCTGTTTGTAGTGCAGCCTGACCATATACTCTTAAGTGCATTATATCCTCGTGGTAGAATGCTAACTTTGGACTGGCTGCACCAAAACATGTCGTGTTTGGTGTCAAACATCTTGGAATACTACCCCCCGCCAGTTCTGGCGGCGGGGGTAGCATTCCACCCTTCTAGAGGGAGAGACATGTACCCACCGGCATACCCGGTAACTTCTTTCCAGAGCCCTGGCATCACAAAATGGATGCTGCTGCCACAGACACGGGTCTGGCCTCCTGCTGCTGACTGAAACTCTGGCAGGGGAGGCCTGGACAATAGGTTTCCTGAACCACGGAGGTGTAACCACCTCCCCAGACAGGATAATGTGTATTGGGGCTGGGCGGGAGCACTCTCTGGTGCTTTGAAGTCCTGCACTGGGGGCACATTTGGTGTCCCTGTGCACACCCCAGTTCAAACCGGCTCAGGGGCTTCCAGCCCCTGCTCTGGCGCGAAACTGGACTAAGGGAAAGGGGTGTAACCACCCCTCTGCCCTGACCCTCCCATAGGTGGGTCCCCAGAGTATGTCCAACCCCCTAACTTGGTATAAGTATGGGACCCCAGTCCTTAGGACTTTAGATTTACCTGGACGAAACTCTGATACAGAATCCTGGACCTTCGATGCTCTACTTTAAGATTAGAGGACTGAAGAATCTCCCTTGGGGTCAAGGAGTGACTCCCCTGCTTGGCAGGCACCTAAGAAGCAATTGTCCGGTCTGCATCGCTGAAGCTCCCGCCAGACGCCGAAGTCTTTGCAACACCAGAGGTAGATTTCCAGACTTCCCCGAGGCTGCCCTGAGTCCCCAGCAAAGCTGAGGCCTGTAGCTGTCGTGGGTAACGTGAAACCATGACCCCTGGACACTGAGTATTTTTGCAAGTGCATCCTCTTCTGGGTCTCCCCCGAAGTTGTGCTTTGGGCTCCGAGTAGCCCTCGGCTCCAGCACCGACTGCACTGAAGATCACTGGCCTCCACTCCACGAGTGTCCTGTGAGCCAGCTCCAAGTGTGTCCACTCGAGGCTCCTTTGTGGTCGCTAGTCTGTTGGCTAGTGGGCCCTCCCGAAGGCAACTCTTCTTCTGCTTGGGCTTCCCTGGTTGCTCCAGACGTCCCCTGACTTACCCTCGCTGGGTGAGTCCCTCAGACCTTGCTGGTCTGCACCACCGCCCTTCTTCTATTTCCACAAGACTTGCCGTTGCCAAGGCTTGTTGGGTCCAATCCGGTCGCCGACATGCCTGCAATCGACAGACGTTGTGTGACAGCTCGAATCCAGCTCCTAGTCATTGTCGACACCTCTTGGACCTCGTGGCTGAAGAGTCAAGACAACTGTCAACCTACCTGAAGCACCCGACATCGGTGGGCATCCGCTCATCGCCTTCGTGGTCACTGGCTAGTGACCCAGACTCTGTCCCCTCTGCTTTCAGGTTCTTCAGATCTTCGATCCACCTTTGGATCCACCCGAACACTTTCGACTTGACCGCCAGCAGCACTTTGCAGCAGATCGCCATTGAAAACGACGACGAAACCCGACCCCGAAAGACACCTATGCACCCGGCTTCCCTGGGTGAGGTAACTCGAGTACTCCGGTGCTCCCGTGGGTATAGACTCTAGAACAACCTAGTTCTAAAGGGGTTTGCTCCAAGTCCTCCTCTAAGTGTCCCTTTTCTTTAAAACTCCAACCGCGACATTCCCCATAGAAGTCAACGGCGGCTTGCGGCTGTGTTCTCACACTGCACGCGTCCCCGTGGGTCCCCTGTGTCACTACCTTGGGTGGTTCCTTGAGGGCCAAGCACTTCTACAGGCTCTAAGCCTTGTGTCTAGCTCAGTCGTGGTTCTTATACCACTTTATTGGTATATGGTTTGGTACGCCCCTAGTGCTCATACGTGTATTTGTGCTATTACTGTTGATAACTAACTTATAACTTATGTACTTGAACTCTAGCCTCATAAAGAGACTAGAGGGGTGTGTTTAGCAATAAATACATATATTTTGAATATATACCTGGTGTGGTCCTCTTTCATTTGGTCACTCAAGAGATTATAGACTGGTAAAACAAGCTGCTTTACATTCCTTCAAGACTTAGCCTGAAGGCTGCTCTCCATAGCTACCACTAGGATAGCTTTCAATAAAGGTTGTCTTTAACCTATCTCCAATAAGGGGTTGTTTGGACTGGTGCAAGGTGCCCACTATAATTAGTGGACAGCATATACCAGGCCAACTTCTCACAAACAGCCTATTACTTTAATGAACAGCGATACTAGTTTTAACTCTAAAATTCTGGCGATGAGGTTGTCAAGGATAATTAGTAAGATCATGTCCCCCGTGCAGCATGGATTTATTCCAGGTAGGGGCACAATGGATCATATACGTCGAGTTATTACCCTTTTTGATGCGAGTGCAATAGCAGGAGACCCTATGGCTTAAATACTCTTGGATGCAGAAAAAAGCATTTGATAGGGTCTCCTGGGCGTATCTATGGGCGGTGATGGAAAGGATTTTCATAGGGCTAGGGTTTATCTTGTCAGTAAAAGCATTGTATCAAGACCCAAGGGCTAAGATTTTGCTGATGGAGGGGCATTGAGAGTTGGTTGTGATACAACGGGTTACAAGGCAGGGATGCCCATGCTCTCCATTATTATTTGCTCTTTACATAGACCCGCTGATAAGGAGGATTGAGAACAATTTATCAATTTCCCCATTAAGGTGTCAGGGATGGGAAACCAAAATCTTGGCACATGCTGATGACCTTGCAGTTGTTACACCAGGTCCAGAGTTAGCATTGAGAGAAATAGAAAAAGAGGTGAGTAGGTTTGGTAGTTTTTACGGATATATGTTAAACCAAGATAAAACTGAAGTTATTATTAATGGTAATGTGCAATTTGAGGACAGGAAGGTGGTTGAGGGGGTGGTCTATCTTGGAGCTAACATAGTAGCAGGCATAGAGAGAATAGAGGAGACTAATCTAGACCCCTTGATTAGGAAAACAAAAATGGATTTTGGAACAATAAATTACTGCTCTCCCTGATAGGGAGAAGTAACTTAGTGAAAACATTTTTTTACCTAAAATTCTTTGTCTTTTTAGGGTCATCCCCCTTGAGGTAGGGAATTAATCGTTTAAGGCAATTGAAGGGATGATTGTAAGATTTTTATGGGCATACACTAGGCCAAGAAGGGCGTTGAAGTGTCTGACCATTCCGAGAGAACGAGGGGGGTGGTCAGTTCCTAATTTTCGACTTTATTATTGGACTACCGCACTCCCACAGATGGCTGTCTTTTTCCAGATCAAAGAAGAGGTGGGGGTCATTGTTAATAACTTCCTTATCCCTTATCAGTTGCTGATAGGGGAAGAGGTATGGGGGGTCTACTATGGCAGCTAGAATTTGGGTATTATAAAAGTGAAATTTAAGACTCTTCAATGTGTATAAAAAATTTGCTCAGCAGTGTGGAGAAAGATAGGTATTGGTCGGTTTAATTTTTATACTCCATTGCAAAAAAAACCCTATTTTACCAGATATTTTCTGGGACTCTAATGTGAGATTCTGGAAAGAGCATGGTCCTTTTAGACTGGAAGATTTTTTTCCAGGATAATGAATTAATTACATTCAAGACCCTCTGGCTCAATTTTAATCTGGAGCATAATTAATTTTTTAAGTATTTGCAGATCAGAGATATTCTTGGGATAAAAGGGGGTGGGGCATCGGGGTTTTCCAGGATGGAGTTGGTGGAGATGATGATGGAAAAGAAGAGCTCAATTGTGTCATTGTATTGGGTTCTGAATAGTTAATGCCAGACGATATTGGCAAACATGATAGATGGTGGCCAGAGAAGGTGCAGGCTGGAAGTGATGTTTTTTCTGAATCTATGGAGCTTGCTCAGTTTATATTAGTGTCAGCGAATATGCAAGTCCAGCATTTTAAAACATGGTTCAGGCTATATTACACCCTGGGAAGAATCTTGAAATGGGGTGGGTCTATGGGTTCGTACTGCTCCTGATGTCAACCTCACGGTGCAGATTTGATTCATATGTTTGCAGGATGCCCTGCTCTTGTGAGGTTAAAAGAGGAAATGACTGAATTCCTGGTGAGAAAAATAGATTTAAAAATTGGGATGACTCCCCAACCTATTCTGTCAGGGGTTTATAACGAAGTAGTTCCAGGCCATGCTCAGTCATTTAAGTTTGTTGCAATGACAGTCCTGAGATTATGTATAGCAACAGGCATGGCTGGATATCCCCCGCTGCGGTTCACCAATGGTTAGCACAGCTATTAGCTACTTATCTCATTGAAATAGCAGTGTATGCACTGCTAACAACAAAGGGTTAAGGGTGTGGGCACCTATTAAGGAATGGATTTCATTGATGTCAGAGGGCTAGGAAGGGGAAGCATTTGGGAGGAGGTTGTGGGTTGGTGTAGAAATTCATATATTTTTTTTCCTATAATATTAGTAGAGTATAGGACTGAATGTATCAGAGCCCTTTTGTATGATATAATATTTGCACTTTATTTGATGAATTGTCTACTGTTTAATATTAATATTTTAATATTTATATTATTTTATGGAAGTTATAGTACTTAGTACTTATAGGAATTCTATCTTTTTACGCTCAGCTGCATTTGTGTCAATTGTATTATTAATTGTCTGCTTGGGTGGGGGGGGTTTAAAAAACGTAATAAAGATACATTTTTTTAATAACTAGAAATTTACTAAAAAAACACAAGTTAAAGTAATGCTATAGTTAACTAATATAATACAATGTTCCCTTACATTAAAAAAACCTCAGAAATGCAGTGAAAAAACAAAGGTTGAAGTGATGCTTAAGTGTTGAAATAAGTTGAAAATTAATGCTTAAAAGACAAAAAAACTGAAATTCACCAGATATAATAAAAAAAACTAGAAATTCAGTATAAGAAACAAGAGTAAAGTGACATTCTAGCTAGATATGGTGATAAGAATTTACCTTGCATTACAAAAACTCAGAAATACACTAAAAAACACAAGTTAAAGTAATGCTATAGTTAGCTAATGTAATAAGATTTTACCTTACATTAAAAATTCTCAGAAATTCACTAGAAAACAAAGGTAAAAGTGATGGTATACTTAGGTGTTTAAATAAGTTGAAAATGAATGCTTAAATGCCAAAAAAATATGAAATTTACCAGTAGAAATTTACTAAGCCTGTGTATAATTTGTGTCCCCGCCATGCACTGCCTATGACTTCACCTATTACATCACTCATGACATGCTGAATGACATAATTGATGGCATTACTGATGACATTTCAAATGACATTATTGAAATCCCCATAACTCCTGTTGGGCTTCCTATGTGCCGTGTCCTTTTCATGTGTAATGTGAAAACATTCAAAAACAATACCCTTGACCATAAGTTCAATATACTATGTATTCATGCATGATTCGCCCAGATACGTATTCAAGTATCGTGGATGGCCCCTTTATTCAATGGAAAATCCTTTGAAGTCCCCAGAGTGTAGTAGGCATGTGTGATAGATTGCCAGTATACCAACAGCTGATTTGTTTATTTATCTAAACTAAAATTGGATGGACAATCAACCTCCCATTTTGTAAACTATCATGCCCCAATGGGCAACGTTTACCTTATCTTTCTATGTACTGTAAGGTACAACTCAGACTCAATCCAACCTCGCTTATTGTCCCTCCTCCCTCGCCCTGGTATATACATGTCCAAATTCTCCAGGATGATAACATCAGCCCCTATTTAGTCCAACCATCCTTGCCCGTATTGACCCATTGTGGACAGAGTAATACAATCAGTAAAAGGGTAAAGTGGACCAAATGATGGTGGGTGTGTGGTGCCGCCCGAACAAGTTATTCCAACTTCCAATCAGACTGTGTTATCTACAATTATCACATCTCGGCTGCTTCACCATTACATCTGATATTGCTGTTATTCCCTAAGCCATAACACTAAGCCTTATTCTTTTGACATTTTAGGCTGTCCTTCCAGCGTAACAATAATAGTGCCACTTTACCTTGTGAACCATGAAAAAACCCAACAAAACCATATATCAACATTCATATATATGAAGTATAAAATGTCAGACAAAAGCAGTTTAGAAAATTAAACAAAAATATGTCAAATTCTCCAATCCATTCGTCAATGTTTCCTCTAGTCCTCAGATGCCAGTATGAACATAAAGTTCCTCATCTTTATTTAAACCATTCAAATGCTTTGTGTTGAGTTACAAAATGAGACGTAATTCCAAGTCTCACAATTTTATTTCGCAATCTCCTCCACGTTTCTTCATGGGAATCCTATCAATGGCAAAGGATTTCAAAAGATCAGATCAACTATGATGATTCTCCATATAATGCCTTCCCACTGGAAAGGTTACATCCCGGTTTTTGATTGCCCAGAGGTGTTAGAGAATCCTCTTGAAGACAGGAATTTTAGTGCTCCCAACACACCAAAGTCCTCAAGGGAATTCTAACACATGCACACAATAATCTGACCTACATATTAGGAATTTCTCAATTCTCTTACTTTTCCCAGTATGGAACTGAAAGTTCTGTATATTCACACTAGTTGTCCACACTTAACACAGCCTGGAGCCATCTAAAAAGGTTCACTTTCTGTGCTCCTGATAATGGCTATGTACCAAATAGTCTTTCAAAGATTATGCTATTCTAAATGCAATGGATGCAGGATTATTCACTGATGAACCAAATACATTGTCTATTCTCAAGATGCCCCAATGTTTATGAAATATCTGCCTGATCTTATGTGAATGACTGGTATAGGTGCTAATAAATCGAGACTCATTATTATTATGGCTCTCTGTCTTTGAATAAAATTTCTTCTCAAGATCTCTTTAAGACCTTCTGAAATGCTTGATGTCATACCTTTCATGGGTACCCTTGTGCTTTGAACCGTGCAAGAATTGTCGTCTCTTCTTTTTTGTTAGGATTCATTGGAGCTGCAATCACGCTTTGTGTGAAGCAATTCTCCATATGGGATACTCCATTTTAACTTATCGGGATGATGGCTATCTGCATGAAGGACCCTGTTCCCTGTAATTTCTTCCCTATAAAGTTGCATGGTGAGTGGTTATTCTTTACCACTAAACAGATATCTAGATATTACAACATAATCTTATCCATTTAATATGTGAAACTCTGGTTCAAGTCATAGCCTCCTTCATTTCTCTATCCCAAATGAAGAAAAGGTATTCGATGTGGCTTATCCAAATGGGTATATATGATGTCCAGTGAGCAAACCTTTCTCTCCAGACCACTTATTCCTCTCACCAGCCCATGAACAAGTTCACGAAGCTGGGGGCGAAGCCGGTGCCGATTGTAGTCATGGTAATCTGGCAATAATACACATCAAGAAACATGAAAATATTTTGTGTAAGCAAAATTCTATCATCCTTCCAAGCATATTCGTATAATCATAAAGGGTAATAGGTCTCCCTCTGAGAAAAAGTATACAAGCCATAATGCCCTGTTCCTGCTTAATTGATGTGTATAAAGAGTTCATATCTAATGCGACTAGAATTTTATTGGACTCCCACTTGATATCATGCATCCTTCTAAGGAAATCGGTGGTGTTCCTACAATAAGATGGCAACATGAGGAAAAATGGGCCAGAGAAAGTATTCAAATATATTGATGCATTCTCCAAAAGGCTACCATTGGAGGACACAACAAGTCTACCCCTAGTCATTGGATGGTTATGGATTTTAGGTAGAAAATAAATAGTAGGCGTGCAAGGTATATCAATTCAATTTTTTTTTACTCATTGTGATCTATTATTCCCTGCTCTTTCCAATCTCATAACATATCATGAAAAATTACTATTGTTCTACAATCTTCTGTCATGGGAATTACTTCATAGCACCTAGAGGCTCCCAGTTGTCTCAGAGCATCTTTCTTGTAGTCATCCACATTCGTAGGCAGTAATATTCAATGTGTGTGTGCACGCACTATTTTTTAGTATGTCAATATGTCGCCAGAATTTTTGTCATTTCAGGAATAAGCATAGAAAAGCGATATTTTGTTTGTAAATATTTTGACCTTAATATTTCTGTGAATTGATATTTTGTAGTCGATATTTAGAGCTACAACTGCTCAGGGAAGCATGTACACTTGCACTGCTGCTGCAGTCAACTGTCCTGTACCTGTTCATTGTGTTAGGAAAGCTTGAACTGCTGCTTCCATCACTTTGCACCTACTACACAGTAAGTGATGCCTGTGAAAATATTGTCACTGCACCCACAATGACTGGCTCTCCAATGCATGTTTTTCATGCCCATCTTCCTGTGTGGTCAAGGCAGGCCTTAGTATGACAGGTATGCTTATAAGAGAAAGACATTCCAACTCATCTTTGTGAGTTAAATGCTTGCAGCTAAACAGACAGCCTCCGATTCAACTAAAATGCCTCATAATTTCTATTAGGTGAACACGGTTATAAGTAGACATTGCTTTGTGGAAATAAGGAGAGGAAACGGAAGATCCAGTGATTTGTAAAAGTATTCAACCTTTATCTCTGTGGCTTTCCCTAACAGTTTAATTGTGTGCTGGCCATGGCTGTGTGCAGCAGATCAACTCTGCAATCTCCCTCACAGTCCCAAAGGTCACGGATATCATGCTGTTCTGCTGCATTCTGCTATCATATCAATGTGCACTGGAGGAGACTAACATTAATTGCCTGTGACTGTAATTGGTTTTCTATTGGTGGCCAGGCCAGTGCCTGGGAAAACACACTCCAGAACAGCTGTCAAACATGGAGGATGGCAGAAAGTAATAACATGTCAGGAGTGTTTCTTAAACAGAAATGACAGGATCCTAAGCCCCATACAAACAGCCAAGAAACATATCTCGCAGTAACCAGTTTATAAACAGTTTCCGATGAGAATGTAACACTTAATTGTATAAAATGTGATGGGAATTGTTTGCTAATTTGAGCGGAAAGGAAATAATCCTCGAGGTCAGTGTTAGTGGATTAACATTACACTTGAAATGATGTTATTACAACGAGTTTATTGCTTCAAAAACAATGTAAAGAATGCAACTAGAAAATGATATATGTCCTCGTACAAATGAATGTGTCCTTTGTAATGTTATAATGAGGATGGAGCCAACCTAAGATTAATGTTCTCAATATATATGTTTCCATGCTCATGCACTTGATTTATATACTATAAGTACTTTGGTATGCTAAGTAAGTCAGTGTGTGAGCTATTGAGAAAATTAGCCAGTTTCTGAGCAAGTTAGGGGTAGATTGAATTTTGCATGACCCGACTTGTAGATGCACATTATATACTCAGGGCCTTATTTATGAGACCCTTGCGCCGCCAATGCGTCACTTTTTGTGACGTACCGGCAGAGTAAAATATGCGCCACACTGCGACATATTTACAAAGTGACGCATCTAAGCAGATGTGTCACTTTGTAAACCCATGCGCTACATTATACCTGCATCAGGTATAATGTATGCAGGGTGGACGTTCCTCCGCAAAAAAGGCTTTTTGATGTGTTGCAGTTTCACTGCGACACTTCTAGGACGCCACTGCCTCAAAGCCACACAGCAGGCGTAAGACTGGAACAGGCCCTTTCACATGGGGCTTGCCCCATGTGAAAGGACACATTGCTGGAGTTGCGTCTGTTTTCAGACACACAACAGCAATGAGTCACTTTTGCGATGACAGATACGTCAGGAATACTGATGTATCTGTAAATCCTTGTGACATGGAGCGCCGTTCAGTAAATACAGCGCATCCATGGTGTTGCAAGGACGGCGCACTTAAAAGTGTTGCATCGCTGTTTTCATGCAGCGATGCAACACTTTTCATAAATGAGGCCCTCAATATTCTCAAACCATGCTGGTATCAACGGATGAACTAATAAAGTGCATTTGAATGATATTTTTAGGTTGGTGTTCTACCACTATATCTAGTTCGAAATATTGTCCAGTCCACATAATGTATCCAGAATATCGGTTACCACAGTAGTGTGAAGTTTATTACATATAGGTAAGTATAGATTTACTATGCTTAACTATATATCTATGTACCTTAATGTACGTAGAAATGTAGATGTGGAGTTAAGAATAGTAAATCTAGATTTACCTATGTATACTTATCTTCAGGGTCTGAGTGGCCTATAAGACAATCAGGCAATGCCAGATCGGCTGCTCTGACAGGCCAGTGTGTGGGCTGTGTGTTATTTGGCTGTTTGTGGGCCTGTGTTATGGTCTGCTGGGCTTTACTGTTGATTTTCCAGATTAAAAAAAATAATTGCCTGTGGCAAACTCTAACCCATGCAGTACTCCGTAACTTATAAAACACTTATACAGCATGTCTTTATAAGATCAAAACTGCCCCATTTGAAAGCATGGGCCATTATTTTTAGCTATCTAATTCACTAATGGGGGCCACTTTTAGTTTGGTATCAGGGAGTATTTTCCGTCCAAATCCGACCCTGCGTATCTTCACAATATTCAGGATACAGTTTTATTGCAGGACAATATTCTGTCACTTAATCTTGTGATATATATCCCTTTTGGTTTCTCAGAAACATTGTTAAAAAACATTATAAAATCAAACTGCCAAGTAAAGTAAATTGGCAAAGTGAAAGTTCTCCTGAGTGGATTATATGCACATTTGAAAAAGATTTTTATGCCATAACAGAAGTGAAACAAGGTGTACTCGAAAAAAAAGTCAGGGAGGATGGGAAAGGCGGGGGTGTCGGTTCACATTGAAAGACCGCAAATTCGGTTCTGTAGCAAGATGCAAGTTTGGCACAAGATGAGATCAATGGGAATCAGACTGGGCATGTTGTCTTGCATTAGTATGCTAATTTTATGCAAACAGAATCCACCGTGGGACTCTTTTCTTTTCAGAAAAATAAGCAACCCCATTACATCGGTTTGGGGAAGCCATCATTCAATGTATTACTCATAAGCACCAATTGGTACATACGCACTTTGGTAGTAATTTCATGCAAAACTTAATCAAATAATTGATCACAACTTGCTGACAATGATTTCTGTCATTATTTTTTGTATTATTTTTCAATAAATATGCAGATAATAGGACAAGTACTGACATAAGTGCATGCGACGCAGTGCTCCAGTGTGTGAACAAATAGAAATAAGACACAAAATGCAAAAGTTCACTGGTTGTGAGTATTTACAAAGATGAACACACGTGCATATAACATCGCAATGTGTGGAACAAATATTGATCAACAACTATGTGAAACAATGCAACAAAATTGATCAATAATTGTTCCACATGTTGAGATGTTATATGCACATGTGTTCGTCTGTCCGCCACATCTCCAAACTTTGTGGGAGTTCATGGCATATTGAGAAATATAGGGGCCTATTTACAAGCCCATTGCACCGCTGGTGCGTCACTTTTATTGACAGACCGGCAGCGCAATGGGCTTCACCATATTTACAAGGACATGTAAAGTCACCTTGCGTTACTTCTCATGACCTTGTAAATATGTTTCCCTTTCACGAATAACTCTGCATGAAAAGGGGGTCCCATGGGTGTTCCCATGCAACATCCATGGAACTAGAGACATTCCCAGATTTACAACATTTTGCAAACCTGGGAATGCGTTGGAATCCTATGCCTCCTCGTTTTTTCCTATTTCTATGCCTTTAATGATTCTGTCCCTTCCTGCAGAAAAACAATCATCCCCTCAGCGCAGACACCCTTTCAAAATGATGCCAGGGTGTCTGCGCTGGCGCACGGCTGCTGTTTGTGAGCTGGCACAGGGGAGAAGGACAGGAATGCGCTGTATCTTGTAAATACAGCGCATTCCTGCCATGAAGGCTTGCTGTGCTGCTGTGCATCAAAATATTGTAAATGAGGCTCGTAGTTTGTTGATGAGTGTTTTGAAGATGACTATCCTTTGCGTGGTATCCCCCCAGATTTTAGACCTTAATTGTCTTGTTGGCCCTAGAATTCAGTGCACTTTACCCCTGCTAACCAGAGGTAAACTCTGGATTACATTGTTACCCCTTATAATGCTAATTTCAGGTTGAAAACATCTACAGAAGTATTTCAAGCGCCCTTGTTATCAGTTAGACAAAATCCAATTTAATGGTAAAATCACATTTTTAACAAACTATTAAGGAAAAGGTATTTTAGAAAGATTTCGTATTCCTTGCCTAAACCCTTTCTGTAAGTATTCCAACTGTCACCTGGCAGATGATGGTTCCCCTGTAGTGAGGTGTGAATTGCTCCCAGGACAAGGGTGTGGAGGAGTGTGGGGAAGGGCTGTCCTTCCATTGACAGGATGACATTAACTTCAAAGGAGGCCTACCCAGTCACAGGCAGATGTAGCTCACAACTTGGCCTACCCCTGCTGTTGTCCTTCTAGTCAGGCTGGCACCAATCCCTATGGGAGGGGGAGCTGCTCCAGAACTGGTTTAAAGTGACCACAGGGGAGGGGTTGGCCATTTCCACAGCAATACCTCTGGGTACCCACAGGGACCTCTGACCAGGGGACGAAAGGTTTTGCCATGTTGGATTTAGGAAGAGAGTGGCACTGTGGCCAGGAGATGACATCACCCTCGGGCTGGTGCCAGGCATAAATATGACACCCACTGAACTCAATCCCCGTGAGGTGGGGAATTAAAGAATAAGGGGCCTGCTAACTAGTGGTACACTAGACACCTGTAACCAAGCCACTCTATGTGAGCCATATTGCTATACCCAAGCTGAGGGCACTGGCAGTGCAATAGAGGGTCCACAAACTAGATGTGGGTCCTAGTTAAATGAATGTGCACAGCATACCTGAGTGGGCTTGCAATGAACTAAAAAAGCTGATCTCTATAATATAGAACCATTGTAGCAGCAAGAGAGAAGCTCAAGAGCTGACCTGTTTTACTGTACAAGTTAGAGTTTGACAAGGTATGCTATTGCTGAGCCAAGGGTATGTTAATACTATGCGGATACTCTGTGATTCAATAAAGCCTATGTAGCTTGACTACAGTGAGTTTATTTGTATGTATTTCTTGTTGAAAAACCAATAAAAAAATTATGAAACAAATGTGGCACCCCAGTACCCTCCTGATAACACTGCTGAACCTGTCTGAAGATCTGAGAAGACTAGACCTGCCTTTCTAGTACTCAAGACCACAGAAGTGACTCCAAGGGTCATGAGGCTGACCGCTTGTGTGAGCTACAGGGACACAACAAGCTTCAAGAGGCCTTTTCCTGCATTCTTAGCTGACCAGTTCAACTGGACTTTCCCTGGATCCTGCTGTTAGCCTCTGCTGAAGTGACTTTGACCTCCCCCAAGTGTTGTTCCCACATTTCTGGACCCTTAGCTGTGGTCAAAGTGTACTTCTGCCTGTCTAACCACAAGACCTAGGACGTAAACATTTTTTGCCAGATTTTAGCCGAGAGAAACTTCAATAGACCGGGACGAACCTGCTTAGCCAACCCGATGAAGGTGCATCGCCGCTGGGCTTGAGTGCACAGCATCTCCCACTACGTTTTTCTCCATAGCAGCAAATCCTTTTCAGCAGGATCTCTTGATGTTGAAATCCAAAAACGTCGAGCCCTCTTGCACTACAGTCTGCAGCCTAGGCCTGCTGAGGAAATCTGAGCTCCGGAAAAGTTTCTAAGACTAAGGGGCCGATTCCGATTCGGGCCGGAAATCTCTCCGATCGAGCCGGACCCGGAGAGATATCCGACCGAATCGGACCGTGCAGCCCGACCGAACGAGTACGATGCGCACGTATGCCATCGGACTCGAGTCGGTCGGACTCCCATTGAAGTCAATGGGAGCCTGTCGTACAACGCGTACGCAGGCTCCCATTGACTCAATGGGTGCGATGCGGACAAGGGCGCCCCCTACAGCGTGTACGTGGCGAAGCGATTCGCGCCGTACACGCACAGGTAGGGGGGACCCTTGGTCCCCCCTGTGTGCGACTCACGTGGCTACGCGTACAGGGGGGTCCGACACGGACCCCCAAAGTACGGCTCCGACAGCTCTTTCGAGCCGGAGTGCGCGGCTCGGTCGGACTGCTTGCGGCGCGCATCATACTCACCCGGCCGGGGAACGTCTCCATTGCGCGGTGCGCGTCGAGTCCGTGCGAGTCGGTCAGTGCGGTTAGAGCCGGGATCTAGTCGGTCGGAGCGGTCGGGACGCCCGGACGAGTCGGTCGGCGATTTCGCATCGTACTCGCTCGTCCGGACGCGCGTACGGATCGGTCGGGTAATAGGGCTCCGAATCGGATCCGGTTAAGCCGAATCCGATTCGAAGCCCTACCGGCCGAGATCGGAATCGGCCCCCAAATGTATAAACCTTCACCATTGCTGCCATTGAAGGGAATCTAATCACCGTTGAGGACTTCTTGGGCACAAAACTTGAACTTTTCCTGCTTGGGGTTTTTTTCTGCCTTCATCAATAGCTTCATCAAGACCTCCTCCTCCAGCAATTTGTCATCAATTATGAGCTCCTCTTTGGATGCTGCCTGAGGCCTTGCACTGCTGAAGCCATTCTACTGCCAAAAAAGTTTCTAAGTGGCAAGATAACTTTTTGATTGGGACACACCATGTCCTTGTATCTGGCCTGTGTTCCATCACAGTCAGCCTTTATTTTTACCTTAGTACCGGTTAAGTGCAACCACATGACCGCTGTTGGTGCTTAGCGCTTTTGGGTGATATTGTTATTTCAAATTTTAAAACAAATCATATCACTGGTTACCTTTAATGGATTTTTGTTGTTTCGGTGTCATTTTATTTATTAAAATATTCTCTATTTTTCTAAACTGGTTTGGGATTTTTCTTGTATTGTGTTTTGACTTTATTACTGTTTAAGTACTACATAACTACTTCACACATTGCCCCTAAAGTTAAGCCTGTCTGCTCTGTGTCACAGCTAACAAAAGGGTTGAGTTCAGGTTTATTTAGTGATGTTTTGGGTTCACTCTGACAAGGATTGTGACCATTACTTGAGTTGGGTTCCAACACCTCTCAACTAATAATCTAATTTCTTACAGGGAGCTGTCATATGGTGCATTATTCATGCACACCAAGCCTTTCACGAGATAGCGCCAGCACCCCGGAAGGACTGCACTCCTTTCCTTTCCTGATGATGGTTTCAGCGCAGGCAGGTTTAAAGTAAAGCTTCCCCCAGCTCACTAAGTCTTAAGAAGTAAATCATGTCTGCAGCCATGCTCCCTAGCCATCCCTAGCACAAAGCATTGTTTCTGATGCAATTAAAACTGGGAAGCTACTCCAGCTATTGCAAAAACACAAACTTCAACCCTGAAGACCCTGCCAGATACCAGCACATTACAAACCTTACATTTCTTAAAAATCTAAGTAATCGTGCACTATCCAGCCAAAAGATGGCATTTACATGAATTTCCTCCTTACAGGAACACCAACCTGGTTTCAGATCATGCTGCAGTACTGAATCAGCAATCATCCAATTCATGTATGGCATCCTTCTTGTGATACAATAGGACTCCTGCCCATGCCTGCTAGTCTTGCTTGAGCTCTCAGCCACCTTACTATCAATTCCAGAGCAATATCCTCTTATCACACATAAAATTGAATGGCAGTGTTCTATGCTAATTAATTCTCAGTTTTTCTCTACAACCAGTATGAAACCACCCAGAAAGGCAGGATAATTTCAGGTCCCATCGGCTACTTGACATTTGAAGAGCATCACATACAGTGCAAGCAGTGGTAGCTTCAATCACTATCAGAACAGGCAAAGCAAAGACAGCAGCAATGGAATATTCCTTCACAAACACAGAACAGGAAATGCATATAGAAAAGGCCATTCTGAAGCCATTGCTGCAGAAGATGTAGTAGGGGCTACTACTAGGCCAGCTGGGCCAACTATTGAAGTTGTGTATCACATTAAATCTTTGATCAGAGATGCAAATCTCCAAAGCGAAGATAATAAATTGCATGGCAAAAAATAGCATTAAGGAGCTGGAGGGTTGGGCCATACGGTATTAAAAGAGGCAAATACAGTGACAGTGACATCGACATCCTTGAGCAATTGTTCTATGATCACTGTTAGGATGGAACCATACACTAACTTGTGGTTCACCATTTAAATTTGGTCAAACCCTTTGCCATGGTTCTTGCCCTTTCATACCCTTCAAATTAACACAAGATTTCCAATACTACTGCTACTACTCGTTTGTTGCAAACACATGTTTGCTGTTCACAAAATGAAGATATAACTTAGCTATAATTTAGGTTAGGAATGCATAGCACACTCAATAGATATTAAAGGAAGGCAACTCTTCTAAACAGTTATTAAAAGTTCTAAGGTCATTGAAGTCACGTGATGATACCCTCCATTTGACCAGTCTCATTATTGATTACTGTAATAATTTGCAGACTTATTTCTGAAATAGGATTATGAATAAGAGACAGGATATAAGGAAAATAAAAGGCTCCAAGAATCATGGCTGATAGGGGTTATGTTTCCGAATCCCACCACAATTTAACTCTAAAACTGTCTTTATATTTAGAGATGTAACTAACAGAGTTTAAGGAACACCATTAAAGCAAATAATTTACCATCTTTCAAAAGGGTTTCCTGCACATCCTTCATTGTTAAGAAATGTATGCAAAGAATTTTTTCCAATATTATGAAATTTATTGATAGCTCATTTAGAACCACCCCAGTATTTAATGTGAGAATTAGTTCATCAATTACTGAAAAAATGCTCCCATGGCTCCTACTGATAGCAAACACTGTATTCCATTTTCAAATGAATCATTCTTATTAAACAATTCTTTGCTGCTGTATCAGTGATCTAATAAGACAAAGAATATAGTGGGGAACCTTCAATCCTTCCCTAGACCTACAGAGGAATAGAAACAGCTCTTCTAGGTGTCCTGTCATCATTGTCTGCATCAATGGACGACTTTTTTGGTTTGTTAAACCTTTCCATTGCATTCAACAACTTGGCCACTCCTTTTTTGCTGTCTAGCATGGTGAAGTTTACAAAGTTGTAAGACCTTACTAGCAATTACTTCATCTATTTAGTGTTTACTAGAGTTTAAATGTGTCAAGATTGCTCCTACCAAATGTTGATCTTATTTATCTCTGTTGCTATATTTAATATCTATGTGCAACCAGGTGCCAGCACCAGTTTGGCTGAAGGGCTTAAGCCCCTCCGCTGACCCCCATCAGCTGACGTGAGCTGGGCTAGGGCTGTCAGACTGGAATTCCACCTTTTCAGAGGTACTAAAGAGCCCATCACTACCTTTACAATGTTCCTTCTATTCATTCTTTGTTCACAATGCCCCCTACCACCCTGCTTGCACTTCTTATGCAGGGATCTGATGGCTTAATGGAATAATGCCTCCTCTATAGGAGCCTGTGTTTGAACTCATGGTCACAGGTTCTAATCCTGGTGGGTCCACTCAGCCTTTCATCCTTCTGAGGCCGATAGAATGAGTACCATTGAGTTGGGTACTAATAAATATCTGTTATTCAGCGCCAAGATACCCTTCTGGGTAAACGTTTGCTTTACAAATACACGTTATTTTATGTGTCCTACTCACAAGGTAATGATCAAGGACATTATTTGAGGGTTCTATCAATGGGCATGAAAGCCAGTATTATTAAAATCCACCACAGATACTCATAAAGAGAGTACTCTGCAATGCTAGCTACAACAAAAGGTGGAGTATGTCACCTGTAACGAAGAGAGTGAGGTTTAGGAATTGATTTTGCATTACTAAGAAAAAGGATAAAATAAATGTTTATAATTGTTTGTTTCCAATACGTGTGGTAACTGCTACCGCACATATCGAAAATCCAGAGTAATGTTTTTACTCCCACCATTTTCTCTAGGTGCATTTCAGCAGGTAAAACTGGAGGAAACTCCTGGTGGCTCCACGAACATGCACATTTTGATACGTAAAGCACCTAATTATGCATCTTATTTTTAATTTTTAGTGGAAAACTCGGTATAGGTGAAAATTATCTGAGCGACTGTGTTGTGGATTTTATCAGGGGCAATTTAAATTGTGACCTACTCTGTGGCACTCATAATCATGGTCTTAGTGCTTTCAGGTCTTTTGTAACAGGGGGCACTACATAAATGGAAAGTGAACAAAACAAATGTTGCATTTTGATGGTCAGGTGAATGGCTTGTGCCTGCCCCTTACCCTGGACTGTGCCTCCTCCCTCATTTCTCATTCTTTTAGACTAGCCATGACTTAGTGTGCTGGTGAAGAAGAATGTGAACCAACTGCCTAGGCCAGATCAACAAAATTTCTCCTCCTCACAACCTCTGGCCTCTAGTCATATAACGGGGGCCATTCTGCTAGAACTCACCTGAAACTGTGAGTTTGCACAACATTTGTAGCTTTATATGTGCACGTTTGTTTTGTGTTTGTAAGCTTAATCAGTACACAGAAGAGGGAAAGCCTCACAACCGATGAACTTCTAACATTTTAAGAGGTCAACTTAACTGATCTCAATATATATCAAAGTGGAAAGGGATCTGCACCCAGGTAAATCGGTGCAACCCTTGCATCACATGGATATATTAGTAGGATCCTCACCCACTAGTACCACCAGTAGCATGCTTCATCATCGGATCCTCACCCACTGCACCTAGTGTGAGTGGATGGGCTCAACGCAGTTTGTAAGTGGAGCTCTTACTAAAACCTAAGTGCAAGTTAAAAAAGCCTTCAGGATCCTAATTCTTGTTTATTAATAAGGTCCTTTAGCTGGGATAAAAACAGTGTGATGTTCAAAGAGTGTAATGACCCCTAACATCTATAGCTCAGTAAGATTGACATGTTTCAGCCTAATACAAGTGCCACTCAGGGTTATTAGGATTTCTTCAGGACTCACTAAATCTGTAGATTTTCTACAGATTGTGTTAAATACCAACTCCTAAAAATGGTTTACACAGTATGCTAAACAGGAAGCATGCAGTCATACAGACCATATAGGACCTTTTCCCTCTAATGGTCTATGACTCCTAAAGATTCAGGCTCCATGAGGTAGTGGGGGTGGGGTGATCCTTGCCATCACACTCACACCAAGGGACATCATCCTCCCTTGCACCTATTCAGCTCCCCAAACACCTCCATCGTCGGAGGCTCCCCTCATGGAGCTTGAATCCATTCTGACCATGGAGCTTTCTTCAAATTTGGGCCTCATGGACAAGGTGACAAGGACTAATTTTAGAGGATATCACCTCCATAGTGGACGGTGAGTCATCAGTGTTGCTTATTTTCTTTTGCATCATGATATTCATCAGGAGCCAGCCCCAGAGATCTACTGTCTCACTCTTTCAGCCGCTCCCGCCATTTTGTGTAGCGTTTGCTTGCGCTTGCTTTCTCCTCAATGCCGACATTCTCATAATGGTGTGATCAAGCAAGGCATGGGTCCGTAACTCAAATGAGAAAAAACAAGGATCCCCTGAACAATGGATAGTTCAATTCCTAGGACAGGGACTTAAATGGTAGTAACAAAAACTCCTAGGCAATGTCAATAAAGCAAACAATATACACAGTATCTATAACATTAAGAAAACCAAGGAAGACAGAAAAAATATGTTCAAAGTTGTTACCATTTTAATAATTTCTTCTCATATTGTCTAAACAAATGATATTTATACAAAACATTTAAAAAATGAAACACAATATGTAACACATCACTTTTAATCAATAGATATAAATAAAGGGTTAAAAAGTGGCAATATCTATTGATTAAAAGTGATGTGTTACATATTGTGTTTCATTTTTAAATGTTTTGTATAAATATTTGTTTAGACAATATGAGAAGAAATTATTAAAATGGTAACAACTTTGAACATATTTTTCTGTCTTCCTTGGTTTTCTTAATGTTGTAGATACTGTGTATATTGTTTGCTTTATTGACATTGCCTAGAGTTTTTGTTACTACCATTGGGTCCGTAACTCCCCAGACTGGACCACCTCAATATTGAAATTAGCAAATTCCAAAGTTTTTTAAGCTTTAATTCGCTTGTTTTTGATATTTCAACAATGACATTCATGAATCAATTGAGCATGTCTTTTCAAAGAAACACCACATTAGTAAATCGCACAATACAAAAATGTTTGTGATAGAGCTATATACAACATTTACATAGTGCAGAAATTTTTTGCGAGAACCAATATTCAGAACATTAGTGCAAACAAAAATTACAAACAAAACAATAATAACAAAACCAACATCAATAACTCATGTGTGCCAGCCTAAAATTCAACCAGTCCTACATTCATATTAACACCAGGCGGACAGTTAATAATTTACGAAACACATGTTTCTTGTCCTGCCTGTGAGAGGATGGGGATACCAAACATACTGGTGGGTGTTGTCAAAAGATGCTGAGGGAAATATTATTTAACATTCCTCATGACACACCCCATCAACAGGCCCCCATACTCAAAGCTTTGAGTATGGGGGACTGTTGATATATGTACCCTTCATTCTCTGTATTTCACATTTTCGTCAAAAGGTGAACATCTTTGTTTTCCAATTCCTTATGTTTTCCTGAAGCCTAATTTTAGCGTTGTTGCTGCATAAAACTTTTTGAGATGTTCTTCATATCTTATGGTACATGGAAAAAAGGAAGCTTAAACTTATTGGTTCACAAGCTACTTTTTCAAATTCAGACTCAGGTTATATTCCACAAAACATGGAAGAGACCACTGCTCAGACATCAAACATCCCCCTGTAATGATTTCAAAAACTTTAACGCCAGCTAAAGCACCATTGGGATCAAATAAAAGACCTAAAATGTATCCTCTCTCTCTCTGGTTAAATCAACCTCTATATCAATGGAAATCATCCTTGAGGAAATTTCTGTTTAAAGCCCTTTATGGAACAAACTAATAACACTCTACAAAAGTTGGATGTCAAGGGTAGAGCAAAGGTTTGATGAATTGTACATATTGCATGTATAGCGCATTTGGAGTCAGAAATCTCGACACTCAAAAAATATACTGAAGACTTTGAAAATCGTAACTGAAGGAATAATCTCTTAATGTACAGTCTTCCCGAGGGATCCGAAGGCTCTGAACCAATTGCTTACTTTCAATCCTTTCTTCCAAAGCTTCTTGAAATGCCTTCTCCTACCCATTTTAACAATCAAAGGGAACACAGACTTGGCCTGCAAATTTCATCCAAACCGAGAGGAGTTATAGTTTTCTTCTTGCAATATACAGACCTCCTAAAAATAATGACTGCCGTTAAATCCAGGAAGCAAATAATTTGGTCAGGTTGAAACTCTACTTCTCCCAAGATGTGGCAAAGGTCACAGCAGATCATCGGAAGCAATTTCTAGATATGCGACCTGCTTTAAAAGCCTTGACTACCAGATTTGGTCTTCTTCACTCTTATTTATTTAAAGTAAAATATAAGGACAAAACCACAACTTATCAAGATCCTGTTGCACTTCGACAATTTCTTCAGCAACATTAAGGAGGAGCAATGGAGACCTCAAGAGATACATGAATGTTCATTTGTCATATATGTCTTGCTCCATATAAACATCTTGATTTTACTGTGTTTCAATTGATGCATGCCATGAATTTTTCATCTTATTTATTATATTTCATTTACATATTATATTTTGTCCATGTACAGGTTTATGTCTTTTATCTTACTTCCCCATGACCCCATTTTTTATGATTCGTGTTTCATACCCTTGCTCTCTAGCTTGTCTTTTGGAGTGAAGATGTTGTCATCGTCATCTTCTGGTGTCATCATCCCCTCTGGTTTTTCTCGCATTCGTAAGTATGTTTCTCAGTTGTCATTTGTAAGACTTGTACTGTCCCTTTTCCTCTTTTTGTGCTCTTCCTTTTTAAGATCTATTTTTTCCTCATACCCAGCTTTCCTCACTCTTTTTTTATTGTTCTCACAATGTTTTTAACACTCTTCTACTTCCATTCTCTAACCAATTTCTATGTTTTCCAAAGTTCCAGTTACAGCTTATTTATATATTTTAATTGACCATTTCCGTTTATTAATGTAGACATACAAATTGTTCATGTTCTCCATTTAGTCTTAAATTCAGAGTTACTTCTTGGAATATTAAGGGTTTAGGTAACCCTATTAAGAGACAAAGGGTTTTGTCCCATTTAGCTTAGCTTAAAACAGATATAGCATTACTTCAAGAGTTGCATTTGCCTGAATTGGAGGCTAACAAATTGAAAAAAATGGTGGGTTGGTAATGTATTTGTTTCACCTGCAATGGGGAACTAAAATGGTTTACTTATTCTCTGTCATAAAAAGCTAAAAATATCAGTCATAAGCCACCAGCATAATTCAGAGGGCAGATGGATCATAGTTAAGTTGTTAATTGATAATATTTCTGTTACAATCTTTTAATGTTTATGGCCCTGTCTCTGTGGGAAATATTTTTTGGAATACTATTTCTGACAATTTTTATCACTATAATGACAATTATATTATTCTAGGTGACTGTAATCAAGTTATTGATCCTATCTTAGATAGAAGTTCTAATTGACTATGTCCATAATAAAATGCATACACAGTTTAAATCTGCTGTTAATAGTAAATCCTTAGTACATGTTTAGAGATTATGTCACCCAGAGCACCGTGAATATACTTTCTATTCCTCCTCTCATCAGTCCCAATCTCATATCGATCACCTCTTTCTTAGTGAAAGTTTATTTGAACACACTTCCTCTTCTGATGTCGGTTCTATTTTGATCTCAGATCATGCCCCAATTTACGTGGATCTAGATCTTATACCTTTTTCACCACATTGTGGTAGAGGGCGCTTTACTAATTTCTTACTATTGGACATTAAATTTGCCTCCCAATTTGAATAGTTTCCTTGAGAATTTTTTTATGCTCAATGATGCCAGTGACATTTTCTTTCCAATGATATGGGGCTCTTTTAAAGCAGCAGCTTGTGGTTTTATCATTAATTTCGTCTCACAGAAAAAGAAATCTATGGAAGCTCAATCTAATCGACCTCTTGGCAAAATCCCAAAACTTGAACACACCTTTGATAACTCAAAGAATTATTAGATGCTAAATTTACTTTTAATCAACTAACCACCAATGCTGCCTCCACTTATTTAATAAAAAGCAGTGCAATATATTATGGAGCCAAAATAAGATTGGGAAACTGCTTGCTAATTATTTAAAAGTGAAGAAAGATCATTCAAAAATTGATTCCCTGATTAATAACATTCTTAAGGACAAAGGCATCTTAAATTAATTTGTCAAAATGTATACAACATTTAACACTCCAGAATCGCGACCTTCCATTTAAAATATTTCCATTTTTTTCAATCTTTTAAATCTCCCCAATCCAAGGTATTGACTTTAGCTGCTTGGAAGAAGGTAACTTATTAGAGGAAATCAATATAACATTCTCCACTATAAAGAAAGGGAAAGCCCCTAGCGTGGGTGTTTCACTATTGAATTTTAGAGTCATTTTGCTAAAATTCTTCTTCCTATTCTTTTACTATTATTTAATGCCTTCATCACAAGTGAAAAAACAAAACGATGATAGATGGAATGCTTGAATTAATCTCAGCCACTGGCAATCACTCGGAATAGCGTCCCAATCCATAATTGTTTTGCTCACCATGCCACCCCAGTTTGAACCCAGTCATATGCAAATCAGTTTTGACCCTGCTCCCCATGGGAACAATCCAGACTGAACTGCCAGGCTAGGTCCGCCCTGGACCGGAAAACAAGCATCCTGGGACCGGTTTCAGGGTATCACCCCTCATTAGCCAGGCTAACTTGAATCCAGTGGCATAGTGAATACGGGACCCATGTCCCCTTTAAAATAAAAACAGCCCAGGGGGATGGGGTCTCCAAGGCCTCATGAGGCTCAGGGAGGGGGTCGCGCGGCCCCCCTCTCCTTAAAAAAAAACAAAGCACAGCCCTGGGGGATGGGGTCCCAAGGGTCAAATAGGGCTCGGGGAGGAGAGCCATGCAGACTCCTTCCCCTTTAAAATAAAAATGGCCCTGGGGCTTGAAGAGACTTGGGGAAGGAGTCCACACAGCCCCCCTCCAGTTTAAAAAACACAGCCCAGGGGATAGGGTACCCAGGGCCAAAATAGGCTTGGGAAGGAGTGTCGTGGCCCCCCTCCCATTTTAAAAAAGATACAGCTACGAGGTAGACAGTACTTGAGGCCTATAAAGGGTCAGAGGGGGGCCACATGGCCCCATCCCCTTTTATTTATATTTTGGGGCAGGTGGATGGGGTCCCTGGTGCCTAATTAGGCCCAGGGAGAAGGGCCGCGTGCCCCCGTCCCTTTATTAATTACACAGCTCCAGGAATGGGGTCCCCAGGGCCTGATAAGGCTCAGGTCAGGGGAGCCATATGGCCAGGGCCTGTGGCCAACTCCCTGCCAGGAATGACCAAAGGCCCTGTGCAGCATGGAGTTGGCTGCCTTTGGGGGGGTTGGCCACAGTGCCTGGCCACAGACCACGCCTTGTGGCCAACCCCCCATCATGCATGCCCGATGTCCCTGCGCAGTGTAGGGTTGTCTGCATGTGAAGAGTGGGCCCCAGGGTCTGGCTGCTGCAGCCAACGTCCTGCCAAAGCCATGCATGGTGAGGTTAGATTTGCATATGGTAATAAAATATTACTTCACGTTAAAAAAAACTAGAAATTCACTGAACGGGTTGAAGTGACATTGTAATAGGGTGGCAGCATCGCGTTCTGGACTCTGGGGGCCACAGACGTTCACCATTTGTGGTTGTAGTTGTCTCAGGTGACTGTGGCTCATGCTCTGGGGTGGCTGGCGCCCTGACCATGCACTGCTAAATACCCCACATATTGCATTACTCATTACATCTTGTATAACATCATTAATACTATCCCTGCAACATTTGCAGTGAATTTATTGATGAGAAAGCAATGCATGGTGAGGGCGCGAGTTGTGGTTGCCTTGAGTAGCGAGTTGTGGTTACGTGAGATGACAGTGGCTGTGGCTGGTGAAATTTTGTGGGTTTTGTAGTTTGAAGTGTTGCTTTCTTGCTGAACATTTTACCTCGCTATGGCGTTGCTTTGGCTTTTGTTTTTTTTCAGTGAATATATATATATATATATATGCCTATGTAAATCTATATATTTATACATATATATTTATATATAGGTGTGAATAGCAGAAGAGTGTTCTTGGATTCCGTCTGCAGAAGGAGGAGCTGCTGTGTGGCAGTAGCAGTTTGTTTTGATGTCAGTAGCGAGACTTGGTCATTTGTGATGTTTTCGAAAATGAAATAAAACATTGTTAGATGCCAGAATGGGTGTTATGTGATGGCCTCAACAGAAAGGAATTGACATCCTAGAAAACTAAAGTGGTAAAAATAAATATTCTGCGATGTCCCATCAGAGACTAGGTGTTCTGTGAGGCCTTCTGAAGCAGTAAGATGTCCGATAGTGTGTGTGTGTTCTCCAGTAATCTGCGTGTTACCTTTCAAGAAGGCAAAGGGGCGTTCAAATCAAATTGTCTACAATTAGTACTTATTAACACTTGGCACTGCTAGGTTTAAGGTTAAGGCATCTTCTGCATTTATTTATTAAATATTTCAAAGGAAGATTGTGGACAGTGTCTTTCGGGGTTCATTTGGTAAGGTGCCTGAAGAACCGTTTAATTGTGATGAATTCAATTATATCTGATGGCAGGGGAGCATATATAGAGTGTCATTATTTCCCCCAATATTCAAATGCATAATTTCATATTCTACACCTGAAACCTTGCATATCAGTTTCTGATCTGAATGACCCCTTACTTTTCCATCCTGTGTGGAGACATCCTAGGAGCAGACAAGAGAAATGAGGCTCAGAGGGAAAGACCTATGGAGAAGATCAGAAATAGAAAACAAAAGAAACTTAGAAAGGGAGATTCAGAAAAAGAGAGACAAAGAGGCAGACATCTAGAGACATCGAAAGACAGGAAGTGAGAGAGTGATTCAAATACATTAATGCTTCAAAGTAAAGAAAAGGTTAGCTTGATATTGAAGAACAAAAGGTCTTTCGTTTGGCTCTGTCTGTCCTAAGATGTTAAGTTGCTTATTTGTATAGCTCCTTGAGGGAGCTTAAAGTCACCTCAAATAGCTGATGGAGCAGGAAAAATAAAAAAGATAGACCAGAAGAGTGAAAAAGCGGAGACACAAAAGATGGAATTATGATGGGACCTTGAGAGTGAGGCTCTCCTCCCTTAAACCCTGGTATCTCACGAGACAGAGTAACAGTGCTTAATAGGTAGCCAAATTAAAAAGAGAAATAATGGGAAACCGGAGATCATAGGAGGAAATAGGAGAAGGAAAAAAGTAGACATGTGGGTGACAGCGAGAGGACTCAAGAGTGGACAAATCGAAATCCCTGTTCAAGACATACTAAGGGCTCACCAACGAGGGCCCTGGGGAACAAGGAGACTTCCCACCCACTCCACAGAGTGCAACAGTCAGACCCCTCATGAGCTAAAGACAGTAGAAAAAGAGGCAGATGGAAAGAGGTAGAGCTCTCTTAGAAGGCAGAAACAATCAGATTCGAGATATAAGGCATTCAACCATGATTCACGGGGAAAGGAGTTATGTTTGCCAGAGGACAGTTCTTGAAAGAGACAATGGGGCATATTCTCAAGCCGCTATCGCCGAGTTATCGGCACTTCATCGCAGCCAAAGTCGCGCTAAATTTACCGCCCCATTCACAAGCCGGTGCTAACAGCCCATAACACCAGTTTTAATGCGAAAGCAGTCTAAAAAAACATCGCCACAGATGACCCCGGCAACTAACGCTAATGAGATGCAGAGTAGGCGTTCCCGAGCAAAAACGCACGACAACACCACACCTCATCATTCTCAACGACCAGCCACATCGGCGATAAGACCACAAAACAGGCGATAAGGCGCGTTAGCAGCAGGAATCTAACACCTGCTCTGACCTGGTGTAAAGTCGGATGACAACCTGCACCATCAAAGGGAGCCCAGCCCAGAGCCACACATGAAGAACAACAGATGCCATGGAGCTACTCACCATGCATCCTGGAGCCCCGAGAGGGCAACAACACCCTCCGCCACCACCCCCAGGGCCCCAGCACCCCCCCGGACCCTCCCACCATCCCACCCCTGAACACCACAGAGGCAGCGCAGACAAAGACAGCGGACCTTCAGGAAACGCACCAGCCCCACAGACCTAACACCAGACAATGTCAATGCCCACCACAGGCTCAAAAGGACAACCATCCACCTCATCCGGACCATCATTGCCCACAGGCTGACGGCACCAACACTGCGGACAACCAACATCCCTCCGCAGACAAAGCTGCTGGCTGTGCTGCACCTGTTGACCTCTGGTATCCTCCCAAACAACAACCGCCAGAGTCCGAGGAGACTCACAGCCAGCCCCATCCAAGTTCCCCACACCTGTCCTGGATGCCATCATCAGCCAGGTACCCCAGTACCTAAACGTCCCCCACAATGAGCAGGAACAGCTGGAGACCAAGCAAGGACTACACGCCATAGCAGGATTCCCGCACCTGTTGGGGGCAATCGACTGCACACTTGTCCTACTTGTGCCACCTGCCGAAAAAACACACAAATACCTCAACAGAAAGCACACGCATCCCATCAATGTGCAGGCAATAGTGGACCAGCGGGGACCCTACACCAATGTTGTAGCCAACTACCCAGGCAGTGTGCATGATTCCATCATCCCCCGACAGTCCATCATCAACCAGCGTTACCAGGATGGCACCCATGGAAATGCACTGCTTGTAGGTAAGTACCAAATGAACTCACCACACACCTCAACTCCACAATCATGCAACTCACAACACTGGCAATGCGCACGTCACAAAATCACATACAACATGCCAGACAACATGCCCACCCACCAGACATGACAGCACAACTTACTGTGACAACCTTGCTCAGCCATGTACATGAACCATCAACGGCATGGCACCTCAGCCACACAATAGCGGAATGTGGAGAGAGGTGGGAACCAGGTATGTGTCAAGGAGGCAAGTGACCCATGAATGAGAATGTACACAATGCCAATTGTGGCGGAGATGTCCTGGACAGATTGCAGTATGTAGACCACAGACATATCCATGCCCACATGCACTGCTGATGTTTGGAGTGTAGTGGACAGTGGACGCAACCATGTCACCACAGCCAGTGGGGAAGAACGCGGAAATGTAGCTTGTGACGTCCCCCCTGCAAGCGTGTGCGGAGTGGGCTGGCCCGGCGTACGCCAGGCCAGCGTAGGGGTGTGAATAAAAAGCATGTAGCCCTAGGCGTGGCCCTCTTCCGGAATGCCAAACATGCCTGCCAGGGCGGCGCATCCTACCCCGCCACGAGGCCGACGCCCTCGCCATGAGCGATGTGGCCTGCGAACCTATGCGCCTGCTGCACCACGGGCCGCTGGACCCCCAAACCATCCTGCCCGCCCCTGCGTATCCAGGCCTCACAGCTCACCTGCCGACACCGGCATGTGTCGAAGAGGGCCACCACGTGCCTGCGCAAGCTCCAAGCCCGAGCCCCGCTTCCTTGGCAGCCTCCTCACACCATCATGGCCTCCGCGACACAGGCCCGCTTTACTCCTTTTTCGTTTACGTACTCCACCGCTGCCTCCGGCCTACACTACGCTCAAGTAGGTCACACATTTGGGACTGAGTCTTGATTATGCAATGGCAGAGTACACACTTTATGGCTGCGTTTATATCACTGTACTCCCTTCGATGTGGTGCCACCAACTCCGTGCATAGCATCCCAACCACACGTGTCTGTGGGCCCTTAATGACTACGCCTTCGGACTACACTGCGGACGAGTAGGTCACACATGTGGAACTGAGTCGTGATATCTGCATGGCGGAGTCCATATCATTGTACGCAAGGAGACGAGTAAGAGGAATACGCGGTTCAGTCCGGAGGAGAAAAGGACCATCGTTACGGAGGTGTCCGGACACTGCCCACAACTGCCCTGGTGTCACTAACTCTGTGCATCGCGGGCCAACGACACGTGGATGTGTGACCCTACTGACCGCTGCCCCGGGCATACACTGCGGTCAAGTAGGTCACACATTTGGGACTGAGTCTTGATTTGTCAATGGCCGAGTACACACGCAAATGCAGAGTTTATATCACTATACTGCCTTCGATGTGGTGACACAAAGTATGTGCATGGCATCCCAGCCACACGTGCCTGTGGGCCCTTGAAGACTACACCTTCGGCCTACACTGCGGGCCTGCAGACCTCACACAAATCCAATCCAGTCCGTACCAGGCAGGACACGGCATCGTCGCTGGCTCAACACCCGCTCAGCTCTGTCGCTACTACCTCGGTCAACCACGAGTCATCACCACATGCCATTTCAATGCCGTGTGTTAGTGTTCCAGGAGGAGCTTGCTGAACAGTGGTTGGCCCGCGCTGCCCGCTGCCTCCGGACCACACAGCGGTCGAGTAGGTCACACATTGGGAACTCAGTCAGGAATCATTAATGGCAGAGCTGATAACATTGTACTGGCCTCGTCGCAGACTGCATCCCCTTACAGCTCCGCTGCCACTAAGTCTGTTCCCTGACATCCATGGACACTTACTTCTTGAGATTTGTTGGAGACTGAGTCTATGGCTTGGGGGTTGTCTTCATCATGGTGTAGGTGATACTGACTATGTGGCCAAAACGAGGCTGTAGCATTCCACTCCTCCATTTGCCGCTTCAGGCCGGCTTCTGCCCTCTGCATCATGCCCTGGAGGACCCCTTCCACTGTCCCCTGCAAACCTCCGCGACATTCACCTTCGACATCGACGAGGACCCGCTCACCTAGCGTGGCCCTATCTCACTGCACCGCAAGTCACCGTCCCGTGGCGGTGTGCCTGTGCCAGCCGCAGTACATCCGGGGCCACTAACTCTGTGCAGCTCAAATCATGGCCCCAGTCTGAGGGCATGTCGGATGGCCTCTGTTCCGATGGCCTGGGGGCATCAACGCCATGTGTCTGTGGCCCTGCGCTGTCTGCTGCCTCCGGCCTCAGGTGCGGTCCACCTGGGCTCACACATCAAATCGAGTCCTGTCCTGCCCAGACGTCGCATCACCGCATCATCGCAGGATGCACACGCCACCACCACCAGGACCAACTCCAAACAACAGGTGCCAGAGTCGGAGGTGTCTTACTACCAGACTGTCAGAGTTGCTCATACCTGTCGTGGGTGCCATCATCAGCTTGATACCCTGTTCAGCCCTTCAGGTGCCACTTACTCAGTGCACAACGAATCAAGGAGCATTCTGCTTGCATGTTGGGTGAACACTGTACTCTCTCCGGCTACCACCATGATGCTTCACAGTTGTTTCTGTAATGCTGGTGTTTTCTGTTTCTGCTTAAATTGTGATCACTGTTCAGGTAGTTACCAGCACCAACGACTCCCTGAGGGCTGGATGACACTCACCCCACACACATCCAACACATGCGTCACTTTACATGTGACCATGCCAATAAAGGTGTCGGGCGCACGTGCCCGTGGCCAGTTCAAGAGCTCTATCAGTGTGTCTGTGTGCTCATGATGTGTCCATTTGGGCCACGGCCCCACAACATCACATTGTGCCATGTGCAGAGGACGCAGCCATGTCACCGCAGGCAGAGTGTGGGACATTGCACATGTAGCTTTGTCGTCCCCCGCTCAATGCGTAAGAGGAGTGGACTGGGCCGGCGTGTGCCAGTCCAGCGTGGGGGTGTGGATGATTATCCCGTGGCTCTGGTTGTGGTCAGTCCTGGAAATGTGCAAATTCAGGAGTCTCTGTCGCAGTGTGGGTCTCCTTTGGGGAGTGTAGGTGGTCCCTGATGGGACTTAGACACCCACGTATGTGATCTAGTTCGGCTTTCATGAGGTGGGACCCCACCTGCACCTGTTCAGACACCCCCTTCTGGCAGTCTGACACCTGGCCTTGGAATGTGATGTGTGCTTCGGTGGGCTGCTGTGAGCCAGCCGTGGTGGTGCGTGCGTCCAGCTGTGTTGTCTGTGCAGGGGGTGGGGTATCCTCGATGCAGCTGGGCTGCCCTGCTCCTGGAGGTCGATTGCCCGAAGATGTCCATGGACTGTTGTAGGGCGTCAGTGTGGGAAGTGTGGAGGTCCTCTTCAGAATCACTGTAGAGTTGTCTGGTCTGCTCTGCTGGAGGTGTTGTTTGTCCCTCTGCAATGTGAAGGGGAGATGCTTTTTGACATTGTGTTGGCATGTATGTTCACGCATTATTCAGGTTTACATACAGACTGCATGCCAATGTACATTGTGACTGTTTGGGAGGAGCGGACTATTTGTTGCGGGACAGTGGACATTTGGACTACATGACATAGGTGAGGTTGTACACGTACATTTTCATCCCACAGTTCCCTGCTATGTCAGATGTGATTGGCCATTTTCTACGCACAGGCGGACCCAGTTGTGTCCTCTGTTCTGCAGTGTGTGTTGCACTGTGTACCACATTGTCGTCCATGTGGATGTGCTGTCATTGCTATGTGTGTGTGCTGCATTGTGGGAGGGTCGCACCTGCAGCTGTGATTTTACTGCCCCTTATCCCTTGGAGGCGGTGTGCCTTTGACTTTTGTGCTTTTAAGGTGCTGTGATGTTGGCGACTTGGGTCATTTGTGCTCTTGGACGGTTGTTGTACTCTTGTGCGTTGTTTGTCTGCAGATGTATTGTTGACATCAGTGGTTGTTTGTGCACGTGGATGTGTCAGAGTGTGACCTGCTCCTTTCCGGATGTGGTCCACACTCAGCCACCTCAGTCTCCTGGCATGCACAATGTCATGGTGATTGTACTCCAGCCATGCTGCTCGTCATGTGGTGTCACTTGCATTGTCAGTGTGGCTCTCAGATGCGCATCTTTGCTGTGTTTCGCCCTGGTGCACGTGTGTGTCATGGAATTGGTGATGTGTGGGGTGGGAGCCCCTTGGGCACATGGTGGACGGGGGCCTACTTGTTGTTTGTATGTGTGCTGCAGTGTGCCACGGGGATCAGGGACATGACCCAGGGTCATTGTGGGTGTGCGGTGTGTTACACGTCGTTGTGCATGTGTGCCATTGTGCCCGTCCCCCCGTCCCCCAGTCCCTGTTCGTTACTCACCCTGTTGATGTTGTGTCAGGTCATGTCGAGCTGTGTCCGGACTCCCGACTCCTTGCACCGTCTCCGCACTGATGACTGTGGCCGCCATTTGCTCCAGCTCCTCCTGTGGCGCTGGACTCCCACCTCCATTCGCCGTTGCTGCCTTCCTGTTGGCAGCGGGTTTCTGCTTGGTTTGGCTTTTCACATCGTGCCAGAGCATCTTGGCCTCCTCGACACTCAGACTGCATTCACGATGGAATGCCATTTTTCCGTCTGTGTTGCCAATGACACGGTGGAGGTGACGGACAGTTGTTGTTAGTGCTCTGTCACCTCCGTGACGACGATCGGGTTGTCATGCAGACTGTACCCCGTCTTCCTCTTCCTCTTCTCCTTGGCCTTCCCCGACCCCGTGGTTCCTTGCTGGTGGTCTGTGGGGCTTGTGGGGTTCGCGTTGACCTGGGCACTGGTTCCGGGTGCATCCATGTTGCTACGCAGTTTATTTTGTTTTTGGTGTGTTTTTTTCTTGTTCTGCTTTTATGGTGCATTTTCCCGCATGACGCGTGGGAATTGCAGGCCTGTCGCTGGTTATCGCTGATTTTTGTATCGCGGTTGGCCTCATCGCAACTTTATTTGCGTTCGTGTTTCGCATTTTTGCGGCATCGCGTTGATTTTAACGCGGACATTTGTTGCATTATCGTGGGACTATCGCATGGTGCCGCCAGGTTGAGAATACTACGTTAACACGGCGTTGTTTTCCCGCGATAGACTGCGATATGCAAAGTTGCGTTAGGCTAAATTTGCGGTGGTTATCACACGTTCTTGAGAATATCCCCCAATGTCTTGTGCAGGTATTTCATGTTCTTTAGAGTTCACTACCTCTAAAAATCAAACAAAGCTGAAAAAGCGAAATCCATCTAATATGTCTTCCTATTTATTATTTGTGTTTTTTTCTTGTTCTGCTTTTATGGTGCATTTTCCCGCATGACGCATGGGAATTGCAGGCCTGTCGCTGGTTATCGCTGATTTTTGTATCGCGGTTGGCCTCATCGCAACTTTATTTGCGTTTGTGTTGCGCATTTTTGCGGCATCGCGTTGATTTTAACGCGGACATTTGACGCATTATCGTGGGACTATCGCATGGTGCCGCCAGGTTGAGAATACTACGTTAACACGGCGTTGTTTTCCCGCGATAGACTGCGATATGCAAAGTTGCGTTAGGCTAAATTTGCGGTGGTTATCACACGTTCTTGAGAATATCCCCCAATGTCTTGTGCAGGTATTTCATGTTCTTTAGAGTTCACTACCTCTAAAAATCAAACAAAGCTGAAAAAGCGAAATCCATCTAATATGTCTTCCTATTTATTATTTATATATTTTTAAATTTATATAGCACACACGATCCCCCTAAATAGGGCGTCTTGGCACTAGAAGGATGACTGCAGGGAAAGAAACCAGCCTGGCAGAAATACTGACGTAGCAGATCTTACATTCTTTCTTAAAGTGAACGAAGTTCAACTGCAAACAAATAGAAATGGGAGTGGATTTCCAATGCCTGGTAATTTTAAAGGAGAAAGAGTGGATTTCCAATGCCTGGTAATTTGAAAGGAGAAAGAACAGTCACTGCTCCTGCTGCGGGGGATATGAGGGACAGCCATCATAAAGAGAATGGCAGGGCATAGGGCACGGCTGGTGCAGTGGAATCTGAGTTTCTTGTTAAGATAAAGAGGGCTTTGTGCTGAACACAAAGGATTTTAAAGAAGGCACGCTTGCATACTGGAAGGCAGTGTAGGTTTCTGAGATGCTGGCAAATATGGGCACTGGCAGGAAGATTAAGAATTAGCCTAGCCGCTGACTTCTGAATTGCCTGGGGCCTCTACATCAAATGGTCGGTAATGCCCAGATAAAGAGTACTGCAATAATATTAAGAGTACGTTGTAGGTCAGATTAGTTTCAATGTCATTCTGCAAAAAAAAAGATTTTTGGCAAGCCCGTGATTAATTAAAGAAGAGGATTATATTTGATAATGGAGATTTACCCCTGTCAAGGGCTGGAGTAAATGCCTAATGGGGGTGGAATGAAGAGAGGTGAACCCAAAAAAATGGTCTTCCACCATAATTTGATATAGTAATATTATGTGCACAGAATTGTTTTGTCGGAAATATTGTGATGTGAAGAATATCATGAGATAGAACATCGCAGGAAAGAGTAGACCCTCTAGCCTAACGGCTAGATGGATGACCTCGAAGCTGGAGAGCTGGGTTCGAGTCTCGGCAGGGATGCTCAACATCACTTAGGGGCCGATTAAGATGCGGCCCTTAAAGGCTCCGACCGATGGTCCACATCGTAATTGGCCGCTTGGTTTACTTTCTGACCGTCGCATTGCAATGCGGCCGGTTATTCTGGCTAGCTTCCGATGGGCTGAAAGAGCCTGTCAGCCAGTCGGAACCGGCTCGTAATCCCAAATGGCGGGCTTTTCCGCCCTTGGGATTACGATGCACGGTTTCCGGCATGGTTCCCATACCAGCCTGTCCGACATGCAAACCATGTCGGAAAGCATATTTGGGGGCCCACAGCCAGGCCCCCTTGGGTGTGCGGTTGGGGGCCGAGGGGCACTTGCCTAACAAAATGAATGGGTCCATCTGTAATGCAACTAGTGCTCATGTAAAGCGCTCTGATACCTTCGGGTCAAGTTCGCACTATATAAAAGTTAAAAATATATATTGTTGTTAAAATAGTGCTGTGTTTAATATCATTCTAATGTATATTGTTGCTTCATGTGTATTTAGTATACGTTTTTATTGTTTTAAAATATTGGTTTAAATTTTGTAAGGTATGTGCTGTTTTGCAATATAAATTTAGGGGAGGGGTATTAGATTTGTGAGAGAATACGGTGTAGAGAAATTGATATGTTAATTGTTTTTAATTTTAATATTTTTGTGAGATAAATTTAATTATTTTAGTAACAGGTGGAAAAATGAAATATATTTATTAAAATTTTAAATTGTTGTGAAATTAATTCGGTGGATTTGTTTTATGAAATGTTCAAAATATAGCAGTTGTGTTTATACTAAGGTTTTTTACTTTTGTTTTGTGTGTGGTAACTTATTTTATTTGACTAATTAATTTAAGTTCTTATTGTTTGTTTTGGGTATAATTAAAGTCAGATAATTACCACTTTTTAGAAAATATTATTTTGGTTTGGTGTAATGTTGAAAAATATTTAATATTATGTTTATAAGTGGGGGCGTGGCTTAACCGTGCTGCGCAATGGCCGCTTGGTAAGCAAGCTCCGCCGGCCATGTAACGATCCTCATTAAATCCTAAAACCTGAAGAGTCATCGCAGTAAGAGAAGGACCTCTGGGGGACGAGAACCGTGCGGCGACACAATTTACCTGAGCTCCGGTGTCGCAGCGGCAGTGGAGACCGACATTGCACTGCCCTGGGGCGGCGGACGGTGAGAAGCGCTGCGGGCCTGCTGTTTGGCAAACGGAGCGTTCCGTATCGGGCGGTGACACTAGAACCGGAGCTGACCCTGAAAACCGCTGGGCAGGAGCTGCAGCGTGAAGGTCCAACCGGGAGCGGTGCCCATTGCCGGGAACGAGCAGACCCCGGCGAACCAGGACAGTCCCCTCTGACGCTGCTGAGACCGAGCCGCCATCTTGAGATCAGGCGCGCTCGGTACTAGAAGCCGGCGTACCGCGGAAGTGTCCCTGAGCCCTGGGGCAGATCCCAGGTGAGCGGCCGCATATACCGGTGAGGGCTCGGTCGAGTCCAGAAGAGGTGCAGACAGCGGGGAGGTCCCGACGCGTGCAGTGGAGCCGCCATATTAAGATAAGGCGACATAGGCTCTGGGCGCAAGGGGGGCACGGCGAAGTCCTGACTCTTGGCGAAGATCTCCTGAGGTGCTGCATGCCCCCTTGCAAGAAGCAGCTGTTGTACAGGCCCAGGGGAGGCTGGCTGGCAGATCCTGAAGTGTGGAGAGGGTGGCCCTGGTGGCACGGGCCCTGGTGAGGTGCGAGGGAGTTCGGGGACCCCCTGCCAGTCATGGTGACCCTCCCGAAGGTGGACGATCTCAGAGGCCTAGGTGGACATCGAGGAGGAAGACGCCAGCAGGGGAGACCTGACCGTGTAGCGCGCGAGCTGGTGCTGTGGTTCGATTAGAGGGATCCCGAAGCTGTTGGTTAGCCGCTACCTCATTCCTGAGCCGGATACAAAAGTTAGGCCTGGAGACCGCTGAACAACCATGTGGCGCTTCGGCGTATTGGGTCCGCTAAGCCGAGTGCAGAACTGATTGCTTTACCTTGGACACAGGAGAACCAGAAGACCTAAACCTTAGGGCGTACAATATTTTGTCACCGCAACACACGGACCACCGTAAGCGGTGCTGCTATACACTTTCTGGCACCATGGGCAAAACTGATGCAAAGCAACCCAAACTCAACTTCGAAAACAAAAGACATACGAGACTGACGGAAACTGAGGGGGAGGTAGATGCCGATCGTCAGTCTGTGTCGCAGTCAGAGGAACATGGGGAAGATTTGTGCTCGCTACTCCTGGAAATGAGATCTAGTCTCAAAACGATTGACACTAAGTTGGATGTCCTTATCTCCGAGCTGGATGCGGTAAAAAAACAAGTAGATACCCATGAGACCAGGCTGGATGTCCTCGAGAACCGGAGCTCTGAAAATCATAAGTTTCAAGTGGAAACCAAAGAGCAACTGCAACAGATGGACAAGGTCCTAACTCTCATAAGGGCAAAGAACGACGATTTGGAGGCCAGATCTAGGAGAAACAAGCTCTGCATCACCGCTATTCCCGAGACGACGGCCATGGGCAAGATGGAGACCTATGTGTCAGATCTCCTGAAGGATCTGTTTGGACCTGGCTTGTCTGCGGTGTTCGCGGTCGAGAGGGCGCACCGAGCGCTGGGACCCAGACCACCCGTTGGAGCAACGCCCAGGC
Source organism: Calotriton arnoldi (assembly GCA_963921515.1). Lineage (NCBI taxonomy): Eukaryota > Metazoa > Chordata > Amphibia > Caudata > Salamandridae > Calotriton > Calotriton arnoldi. The sequence continues at coordinate 68,238 of CAWUFW010017755.1, read as the reverse complement.
CAATCTTAGCCAAACTGTTGAACTATCAAGACCGAGACTCCATACTGAGACTAGCACGTGAGCGCAGAATGATTGACTTTAAGGGTAACTCCATATCCTTCTACCCAGATTTTACACCGGCGGTGCAGGCGGCACGCAGGGAGTTTGTGCCAGCGAAGCAAATTCTGATGCAAGCCAAGATCCCTTACGCCCTGCTTTATCCTGCAAAACTCAAGGTGACATTTGATGGGACAGCCCAGATGTTCACGGACGCTAAATCGGCGCTGAAATTTGCTAAACATGAAGGGGGAAAGAAACACACAGGCAGGCCACTGGCTAGTCACTTCTCTGACGCTGGTCTCGGTGATAATTATTAATCTCCACTTACATTTGTCATATAAGGCTGTCTAGGTTTGGTACATATATACGACCCAAGAGGCTAAGTTGATCGCGCAGGAGGCAAGTTAGCTCATGTTAATATTTGCAATGTCATGATATGTTTTGGCTGTGGGGTGGACATAGTCCACTTGGCCTTCCATGCGCTCAGGGAAGTTGGCTCTTCATTATAAGCACGGCCACCCCGCCTTTTGGCAGGGAAGTATGCCGGAGACCCCTCGCCCCCAGGGAGAGCTCCCAAAGACTACCTCTGAAACTATTCGGGGTGTTATATGTTGGGTTTGACTATCAGATGGGAAGGGATCGCACAACCTGATTGGGGGTTGGTGTGTGTGGGGGAGGGCGGGTAAAGTTCATGTTGCATTGTTAGGTGGGATGCAGATGCTTATCATACATGAAGGAGTGGACGTACATCCTACCCTGGGAAAGGTAGGCAGAGCGGAGTGGATACAGGGGACACAGGACGATACTAGACAGAAATGTATAGCCAACTGTAGAGCACTGGAAATGGATGGGTGTGGACAGATTCTAGCACAATCACCGACAGTTAAGTTATGTCGTCGCTAAACATACTTACATGGAACATCCGGGGCTTAAACAACCATAGAAAGGCCAGACAGGTGCATGCATACTTACTCAGACATCAAATAGACATCTGCTTTCTACAGGAGACTCACCTGAATAGATCCCCTTCTACTAGGCTACAACAAAAATGATGGGGACATATATACTCAGCAGTCTACTCTAATTACGCGAGGGGAGTAGCTGTGCTGATCAGACAGGGCCTCGATTGGAAATTATGCGAATCACTTATCGATCCCGAAGGGAGGTTTGTTATCCTGCTGGGTTTGCTAGGAGGGAAATTAATCACTTTAACAGCCATATACGGCCCGAATACAGACATACCTGAGTTTTTTCAGAACGTTTGGGCGAAGATCCGCTCCACAGGCTGCGACACTATATTTTGGGGAGGGGACTTTAATGCAGTACTAGATGACGCCCAGGATAGGAGGGGACTGTCTTGTTCGCTACACTCGAATTCCAGGAACACACTTAGCGCTAATATATTAGATGGTCTACTCACAGATGTCTGGAGAAGAGCTAATCCAGACACGCGGGAGGGCACATGCATAACAGAACACCACAGGGCTTGATCCAGGCTAGATTTTTGACTGTTATATAGAGATGCAGTGTCGTGGCTGCGAGAGGTCCACCACCTCCCTAGAACCCTGTCGGACCACGCACCATGTCTGCTTTGTGTGTCCGTACCTGACACGCCCAGCAGGTTGTATACTTGGAGACTCCCCCCAAATTCCTTACTTGATGAGGCATTCATAGAAAAGATCAGAGGTGACATAGGAGAATATTTTCAGTTAAACTCCGGCACTGTTGAGACACAGGCCTCCCTTTGGGAAGCATTCAAAATAGTGATTAGAGGGAAATGTATCGCTCGCCAAGCAGGGGTGTTGAAGGCGATCCGGAACACACTTGCATCACTTGAAACACGAATCAGATCTCTCGAGACACAATTTTACACAACGAACGACCCTGCTATAATGGCCCGACTCAAGGAACACCTGCTGGAGTTTGAGGAGGAGGCACAACGGGAGGTGAAGTTTATGGGCAAACATGCACAGGCTAGACAATACGGGGAGGGGGATAGGCCAGGTAAGACACTCGCGAACATGTTACGAGCCCCACGGAATGCCGCATACATCATGGAGATTAGAGGTGAGGACCAAACCTTGCTTAGAGACCCACCCCTAATCCTAGATAGGTTCACGCAATTCTACTCTAATTTATATTCATCCACGCATCAGACACAACCGGAAGGCCTACAGTCTTTCCTAGAATCTCTCGAACTCCTGTGGTTGAGCAGGGGACATAGGGAGTATTTGGATAACCCCTTTACTGTGGAGGATGTTGCACAGGTCATCAGAGGACTACCCTCTGACAAGGCCCCGGGATCGGATGGTTTGACCACAATATTTTATAAAACGTACGTCGAGGAGCTAGCTCCGCACATCATTGCAGTCTTTGAAGAAGTGCAAGCCACCGGGATTCTACCGCCCTCAATGCGGGAAGCTATTATCATCACATTGCTTAAGCCTCGGAAGTCTAGCGACGAAGTGGACTCTTATACACCACTCTCCCTAATAAACGTGGACATTAAAATCTTAGCGAAATTACTTGCAAACAGGCTTCAACCGTTGCTCCCATTAATTGCACGCCCTGATCAGGCTGGATTTATACCGGATAGATCGACGGCACATAATCTACGCACCTTCTTCACTGTCCTACACTATCTCCACCCCAACATGAAAGCAGCTGCCGTGTTTTTGGACGCGACTAAAGTGTTTGATTCACTCCAGTGGGGTTATCTATTTGCTATACTTGCGAGGATGGGGTTTAGTCCTTTATTCATGGGATTAATACGGTTATTATATATGAGACCTACCGCTAGGATCCGGCTTAACGGCATGCTATCGAGCCCCATCTCTATCACTCGAGGCACGAGGCAGGGCTGCCCTCTCTCCCCCCTCTTGTTTGCTATAGCCATTGGCGGCACGCATCAGACAGCACCACGCAGCGACAGGTCTGGGATTCAGTACAAGGGGGTAATTAATATCGCTATACGCAGACGATATTACACTCTACATAAATAACCCAGAAGAGAACATTGCCCCCCTAATACGCGAACTTATAAATTTTGGCGGACTGTCCGGTATTTCCATAAACTGGGGAAAGTCCATCATATTCCCGCTAACAGATGCCACCACCTCGTTCCCTGTGGAATATCCCCTTCAATGGGCCGACGGACCGATAAAATATTTGGGCATATGGCTCAGCCGGGAGGTGCAAGAAATATGGACCATGAATTTCGGGAGAGCCATCACATGGCTGGAGGGAAAAGTAAATGCCTGGGCTAGACTACCCCTTTCCCTAGCTGGGAGGATTGCAGTAACTAAAATGGTGGTCCTGCCTAAATTTTTATATTTATTCGTTAATATTCCGATCCCGCTCACACAGATCTTTTTTGGCAAACTCAGATCCCTATTAATCACCTTGATATGGGCGGGCGGTCAGGCGTGCATTACATGGGAACTGCTAACGCTACCACTGACGCAGGGAGGGCTGGGCGCCCCGGACTTTCAACTATACGCTTGGTGTGCACAAGCACAGTTCCTACATTTCTGGTTACACCCTGTCCCGTTCCAGCCACACGTCGCAGTAGAGATGGACACAGCAGCACCAGTGCCCCTCCAAGTGGCGGTCTACCAAACATACAAACGGCCTTGTGAAGGTGTCGACACTGTCGAAACCCTGAGATGGGCATGGGAGAAGCTCAGAGACAGAGCCAAATTGTCAATCTTATACACTCCCTCCATCCCTATAGCGAATAATCCTATGCTTCCGGTAATGTCAGAAGGAGCCAGCAGATCCATAGCTAGTGAAATGGGCCTACAAACATTCGAGGACTTATACCCTGACGGCAGTTTTAAAGCCCCGCCGGAGGCTATAACCGGGAAGGCCGGGCTGATTCCGGCGCTCTTCCTATACTATAGACTACGCTCCACATGTAAACAAATACATGAGACCTTCCCAGATCCCCCGCCCACATTGTTGGCACTTGAGAATATTATCAAGACGACATCTACTCGTAGACTAATCACACATCTATATAGCAATATCCAGAATTCGGCCCCCATCACTACGCCGAAGGCGCTACAGGGCTGGAACTCAGACTTACAAACTCCGTTAACTGACGAGCAATGGGAATTTTGTTGTGGGCAGCTCACCGCTCTATCGCCAAATTATAAACTGCGGTTGATTCATTTTAAATTCCTCCACAGGTTTTATAGAACACCATTTCAGTTGCACAGAATGAAGATTAGGGCGGATGATAGGTGCTGGAGATGTGGATTTAGCCCGGTCACATTCATACACATGGCATGGGATTGCCCCGGGCTGGCTGAATTCTGGGTTAAGACTTTCCACACAATTCATGATATAATAAACACACTTGCAAAACACACAAGATGATGGACGGAATGCTGCACATTGGCAAACATTCACCCCCAGTCACAGATCTGGGTTTAATCCATCGTTATTTTGCTTCACCACGCCACCCCAGTTCAGACATAGCCATATGCAAATCAGTCTTGACCCTGTGCCTCATGGGAACAGTCCAGACAGAACTGCCAAGCCATGTCTTCCCTGGACCGGAATCAAGCATCCTAGGACCGGTTTCAGGCTATCAGCCTTCATCAGCCAGGATAGCTTGACTCCAGTGGCGTAGTGAGCACGGGACCCACGTCTGGGCATACCCTTCCCACATAGGGCGAAATGCAAAACAGACAAGATGATGGACAGAATGCTGCACATTGGCAAACATTCACCCCCAGTCACAGATCTGGGTTTAATCCATCATTATTTTGCTTCACCACGCCACCCCAGTTCAGACATAGCCATATGCAAATCAGTCTTGACCCTGTGCCTCATGGGAACAGTCCAGACCGAACTGCCAAGCCATGTCTTCCCTGGACCGGAATCAAGCATCCTAGGACCGGTTTCAGGCTATCAGCCTTCATCAGCCAGGATAGCTTGACTCCAGTGGCGTAGTGAGCACGGGACCCACGTCTGGGCATACCCTTCCCACATAGGGCGAAATGCAAAACACACAAGATGATGGACGGAATGCTGCACATTGGCAAACATTCACCCCCAGTCACAGATCTGGGTTTAATCCATCGTTATTTTGCTTCACCACGCCACCCCAGTTCAGACATAGCCATATGCAAATCAGTCTTGACCCTGTGCCTCATGGGAACAGTCCAGACCGAACTGCCAAGCCATGTCTTCCCTGGACCGGAATCAAGCATCCTAGGACCGGTTTCAGGCTATCAGCCTTCATCAGCCAGGATAGCTTGACTGGGGGTGAGTGTTTGATTTGCTCTAATGCTCCGTCCATCATCCCCTTTGGTATCGCTTTGTTCGCCCTAAGTTGGCAGGGTATGCCCAGACGTGGGTCCCTTGCTCACTTTGCCACTGGATTCAAGATAGCCTGGCTGATGAGGGTTTTGAACCCGAAACCGGTCCCAGGATGCTTGTTTCCGGTCCAGGGAAGACATGGCTTGGCAGTTCGGGCTGGACTGTTCCCATGAGGCACAGGGTCAGACTGATTTGCATATGGCCATGTCTGAACTGGGGTGGTGGAGTGAGCTAAAGAATGATGATGGATTAAACCCAGATCAGTTGACTGGGGGTGAGTGTTTGATTTGCTCTAATGCTCCATCCATCATCCCCTTTGGTATCGCTTTGTTCGCCCTAAGTTGGCAGGGTATGCCCAGACGTGGGTCCCTTGCTCACTTTGCCACTGGATTCAAGATAGCCTGGCTGATGAGGGTTTTGAACCCGAAACCAGTCCCAGGATGCTTGTTTCCGGTCCAGGAAGACATGGCTTGGCAGTTCGGGCTGGACTGTTCCCATGAGGCACAGGGTCAGACTGATTTGCATATGGCCATGTCTGAACTGGGGTGGTGGAGTGAGCTAAAGAATGATGATGGATTAAACCCAGATCAGTTGACTGGGGGTGAGTGTTTGATTTGCTCTAATGCTCCGTCCATCAACCCCTTTGGTATCATAAACACACCAGCGGAACCCAAGCCCTACATAGGTCTATTGGGTTATGTGAAAGACACACTGCCGGAACACAGGAAATTGCATGCCATGCTATTGCCCTTTGCTAAACGCAGGGTAGCCATACACTGTGGCAGGAGGGAGATTACCAGGTTGAAGGACTGGATAAAAGATGTCATATTTGGGCATACATAATTAACGACATTCTGGGAACTGATGCCTCCTGCATCCAGGCCAAGAGACATTTGGGAACCATTCCTGGTATGGGCTCGTTCACAGCAGACTGAGGGGGAGGCACAGGGGGGTCAGACGAGGCTGCAGGATATGGATCTGGGCATCCCAGAAAACAGGCCTATCTGAGAGTATCAGCAGAGAAGAGAATCAGGCTCGAATTGGATGCCCACTTACGGGGTACGAAGCACATAGCCCATGCTTGCCATGAACATGACGGTTGGGTACATCCCCGGCTCCTAAGCAGCCCTATTTTGGCTATAAAATAGTTTGTACTGTCTTGCATGAGAAGAGTTCTGTGCTGTATCTGTGCTGCCGAGGAACCTTGTAAATGCTGCTCCTACTTACTGTATCGAAATCATTCTACAAAGCTCTGTATCCAATGCCTTATGCTGGAATTTGTTGGTTTGTAAAATCTCAATAAATAAATATTAAAAAATAAAAATAAAATAAAAATATTATGTTTATAAGTAAAAATGTATTTTTGCCAGTTCTTTTTAAATGTATTTTTCAATTGAATATTGACTACAGCTACCATAATGCCCTGCTTCTGTTTTCTCAAGAGAATATTGCTATGTCAGATTGCTCATTCTCTCTTGTCGAATAGATGTTCACATATGGTAAAGTATCATGTAGTGATCAATCCCTATTCAATGCTCTCTTCTCAAAATGGTTTGTGTTGTTTTTTGAATGTTGTCCTGTTCTTCTCAACCAATTGAACTGATGTCATGAGTTTCACAAATCAAACTGTGTTGACCTACAAATTGCAAGGTATGAAAATTATTATGCTGAATGTAAGTGGTATTTGTAAAAAGTGACTCTGCACTGTTCACATGATAACTAATGCCAAGCATCCATCCAAGTTGTGTAAATGTCTGTCTTGAAGTCAGGTAGGCCTTGGAATTGACAATTACATATTTCACCTCTCCACTGTGTGGGTTGAATGGTTGGGAGATGTGAGGTATACTTCCTATTGACTTCATAAACATTTCAGGACATCTTATTATATGATTATTTAAAGTTGTACTGTTTGAAATTGAAAACATTCAATACCACTGCAATCTATCATAATAATCTCTACCTTTTTTCTAGGTATCTACATTGTTTGTCTCAAAAGATTTGGATGTACAATACACACTTTTCCTAATAAAAATGTTCTGTTTCTAAATAGGTCCAACTGTCAGAGCATGTGGCCAGGAATCTGCCACCGAAGAGACCTTCACTCCAGCCCAGGATCAACCGTTCAGTGAAGACAGCACTCCTGGTAATCTCGATGACAATGAGGATCCTGAACCATCTCAGCATGGGCAGATGGCTCCAGAGAGTCTTACTGGGCCTACACCGACACCTCCAACCCCAGCTGTCACACAACAACTAACAGAAGCCTTCACTTCCTGTGTTCCTACCACTGTAACGCCGATTGTGTGCCCCCCAGTCCTGGGTAATATTGACACCGCAGCACCACCAGCTCCAGCTCACCCAAGACCCAGTCAGATGGGGCACACTGGGCCAAGGGCACAGGGTAGTGAGGTTAGGGGTTGTGGGAGGGATTCTGTGGGCCAGCATAGTGAGGCCACTCTGGTCACTCTCACCCAGACCACTCTCAACAAAGTCTTGGGTGCCTATCATCAGTCCCAAGACATGATGGGCAAGGTACTCACCAAGCTCTGGGAGATGAAACAGTTGCAGAGGGAGCTCAATTATCAAATGGAGGCTCACAAGTCCGAAATGGGCTCCCTGACTGGCATGCTGCGGGACATTTACACCCATATCTGCAGGACTTTCCCAGTACCATCTACCCCTTCCTGTGGTCCTACAACATCTGGCCCATCTACATCTGCCAAAGCCACAGGAAGTGAGGTCCTGCCACCAGAAGAACCTCCTGCAGCTACCCCAGGCCCTGCAACTGTGTGCCCCCCTCACCCGCAGGAGGGAATATCCACCCAGATTATTAGGAGGCGAGGATGGCAATTCCTCTGCCACCACCAGCAAGAAACCCCAACCCTAATTTCCACCAGTGTGTGACTACCATGCAGGAAACATGGCTTATAGAACCCTTTTATGTTAATGGTTTTAAAACCATTTTTACTAAAGCAACCCCGTCCAGGGCTGGAAGAGCAAGTGGAGGTTTGACAGTGCTTATATCAGTGACCTCCCCACTGATTCTAAAGAAAACTTTTATTAACTCTCAGTACTTCCAGTTCCTACTCTTTAGTATTAAAGGAAAGCAAAATATCGTAGTGATTAATTACTATACCAACATCTTCAATAACACGAGATCAGGGATAATCTCTAGGCTGGAGGAGGAACTGAATAATTTTTTGAAGAGGATGGGCGGCGAATATATATTGATATGGGGTGGTGACTTTAATATCGAACTATGTAAGTCTTTAACAATGGACCAATGTGGCCACAAAGATGATCTAGGTGTCAATATTACCCACTTCCCACATAACCCTAATGGTGAAATAATCAACCATGTTATGTTATGTACGAAGTTGGGTGCCCATGATGGAGGCTATGATGAATATACTTATGAGGGGTTTAGATCTTCTTCGTGTATTGACCACTTTCTGACATCAAGGAATAGTAGGCCTTTTGTGGATGAATGTATTATACTGCATAGTTTACTTAGTGATCACCACCCTCTCCTGTTAACGTTAAACTCCAGTTTATATTATATTGAAAAGGTACGGGCCTGTGCAGCCGATATTGGAACACGAGGAGAAAATGGGATCTCAATTAAATGGACAGGTGTCAACCCTGCAACCTTCATGGAAAATATAGTTGCAAAAAACAATCACCACATAGAAATATGTTTAGATGAATCCTCTAATAATATTGACACTGTCGTGGCTTTTCAAAACATTTCGAAAGGGATCAACAAAGATCTAACATTAAAAAACAAGAAGAATAAAAATAAAAGAGATCATTGCCCACGCTGGTTTAATCAACAATGTTCCAAATTGAACAGAGACTTGAAGGAAGCTTTAAAAGTTAAACCTCGAAACGGGGAAATAATTAGAGGCCTTCGGAAATGCTATAAAAAGCCCTAAATGCAAGAAAATTAGAAATTAGAGAGATTGCAGAGGACAACCTGATTCAAGCAGCCGAGACAAAGAACTCCACCCTATTTTGGAAAACCATAGATCAACCCTTGTTTAAGGACATCTCATCGGCTAGGCTTGACACAGTAGTTACGCCAGAAGACTGGTTAATCCATTTTGAAAACATTTTTAATCCTACTAAACAAATCACAAAAATAGACGAAGATCGCAACATTATTTTAATAAAAACCAGTAATATTGAAACTATCACTGCAGATGAGATTAGAATTGCCCTACAAAATAGTGCAAGTGGTAAGGCCGCCGGCCCGGACGGCGTGCCGATAGATATTTTTAAGTATAATGTTGCTTTTTGGACCCCTATTTTAGCTTAATTTTTTAATGCAATTAGTGATGGTGTGCTGCCAGCCTCTTGGGTTGAAAGAGTGATTGTCCCTATTTTTAAAAAAGGCAATAGAGCTAGCGCAAAATGCTAACGACCGATTTCCCTTCTTAACTCCACATTTAAACTTATGGGCAGAATTTTGTTAGCCAGGTTAGAAGGCTGGGTTAAAGATAAAAATATCCTAACTGAAGCCCAGTATGGCTTCAGAAGGGGAATCAGCACGGTTGAGCAGTGCATTAATCTAGAATTGCTTATAGGGAAATACACTCTTGCTAAAGCGGGCTTACTCCATCTCTGTTTTGTCAACCTTTCCAGCGCGCTTGACCTAGTAAACCATACTATGTTATGGCAAACGCTGGTAGGGATGGGTGCCCCACATAATATCATTAGCCTTCTGTCACAAATATATGCCCATTTGACATCAAAGATACGATATGGCCAGAATGGGGAATGCACAATGCACTTTAGAGTAACTCGAGGGATCAGACAAGGCTGTGTCCTTGCCCCGCTTTTATTTTCACTGTATATCAATGGAATTGACTTTTTATTGCAGAGTCTGAAAGCTGATGCCCCCATTGTTGGAAAACGTGTAACCCCAGTTTTATTATATGCTGATGATGCAGTCCTGATTTCCAGGACTGCCAATGGCCTTCAACTCCTGATAGATAATTTTACAAATTTTATGGCCAACAAAGATTTATCAATTAACTTGTCTAAGACATTAGAGATGACTTGTGGGAAAAGTAAAGCCAAGAGTAGAACCCATCACGTTCAGGGAGTATCAATTGAAAGGACATCAACATTTTCTTATCTGGGGTTACTTTTTAATTGTAAAGGCTCATGGAACGCACATATCAACTCATGTAAACTGAAATTTTTAAGGTCAATTGAGGCTATTTTTAGATTCTCTAAAAAAATAGGCAATAAGCCAGTGCGCGAAATTTTAAAACTATATGGGAGTAAATGTATAACAGGGGTATGCTATGGTGGAGCTTTATGGGGCATGGCAGACACTTCCCGACTACAAACGTTGGAAAACACATTTTTAAGAAGAGTGTTATCAGTCCCTAATTCTACGGCTACTTATATTGTCCACAGGGAAACAGATGTACCCTACCTTAGTGATTTGATTAGTATGTCTGCCCTAACACTATGGTATCGTATCTGGACAAAGGATGAGACTCACTTTACTAAGGAAATAATACGAGACTGCCTCACACTCGACCATTCAAAGAAAATACCATGGTTGATTTATATTTATAGCCTTTTAGACGAATGTGATGTGGCAACGGATTTTAATGATCCAGTGAGCATCGAGACTTATAGCAAGGGGGAGTTAAAAAGGAGACTTTTTAAATCCAGGGTAAAAATGAGGGAAGCTGTGACGTGTACGAAATCATGTGTTAGATCATACTGTGAAGGGCCTCTATCACCAGGCACCCAGCCATATCTTGTTTTTATTAGAAACGTTCAACATAGATTTTATTTAACAAGATTAAGGCTGAACACGTTGCACTTTCAGATAGCATTCCCAAAGATGGGTAGATGGAGCGCAAACCTCCCCAAGTGCCCGTGTGATGGTAAATCTCCCCAAAGCACTTTGCACTTTATACTGTTCTGCAATTTTTATAGGGATATTAGAAAATCAATTTTACGTCCACTTTTTATTTCTAATAGTCTGTATTCCTATAAAACCGCCTTTTATCTTATTTGTAATTTGGAACATGTTTCAATATGTAATGCGGTTATTGTCTTCACCCAATTGGCCATAAAGCGAAGGAAGGAACTCTCATATTTGGAATCATTGAATTATGAGACAGAATAGGCCGTACATTTCCTGAAAAACTTACTGGATGTATTTTAACTTTTACTGTTTTCATGTGTTGCTATGTAAAATTTGATCGATGGACATGATACATCTATACTAACGGGCGAAAATGTTTGAAAGAGATGTATATTGGGGAATTAATTAGATCACTGTAAGATCTATGATGATTTGTTTGTTTTTATGTAGAATGCTTTTATAGATTTGCTTTTATATACCGAATAAAGCTTGTTTTCACTTTGACTACCATTCACCCTGTGGACTATTTCTGGACACGTTTACCTTTCTGATGCCAGTCATATTTTGGACATTGGACTTCAAACAATTTTGGCTCTTCAACTATGGTTTCTTTCACCATGCCTGACCTCTTCACTTTCTGGCTTGCTATTTCATTTTCACCCTGTTTCATTTCTTCACGTTTAGTTCAATAAATTCACAACTCAAACACTCATAGACTGGTGTTTTATATCTCAACTCTATCAAGGCATTTGTTTCCTTCCATCATAACTTTACAATGACAGAAATAAAATGATTGTGTAAACATAGATAATTTGCAAGTAAGTAATGTTTTTCTCAAGTTCCCAACCATGACGTCCAATGCAATATACCATTAAATCATCTACTACTATGTTTATTCCATTTGACCAATAATTGTCTTTCAATATTTTCACTAACATAACAATCCATACATGACACTAATACTCAGTGCCAGTTTTCACATTTCCAGTTCCAGACATAGCCAACATGGAAGAAGTGGATATATCCCAAAAAATCTGATTGAATAGACAAATTAACATTGACTCATGTCATCAGCTGGAGCCAGATCTTCTGGCTCACATAAGGAATCCCACATTAATAACACCAATAGACAAAAACATGGCAGTACTACATTTGGAAGACACAGGATCATTCCAATCCACTCTTCCAGTATCTGGTGGAATGTCACAACCAGGTTTCAGTAGTGTGCCACAAGAAGTATGTTCTACAATGATGAGACACATCAACAGCTACATACACTTTACACACAATGAGGATTTTGCCAATGTGAAGGGAGATTAGCATGATTTGGCTCCACTACCACATGTGGTATAAGCTAATGATGGCACTCATATTGCCATAGTGCCAACACACAACAGAAAACAAGTCCAATGTAATCCTCAAATCTTCCATTCAATCACAGTGCAAGTTGCCTTGGTACAAGATTTGGACACCCAAAGCCTGTGTCTGTCTTTCCCAGGATCAACCCATGTTCCCTTTGTACTGCGAAACAGCATCATACGCCTGCAGATGTCAGAACCGAAGATGACATTGTGAAGGAACCTAAAACAGATCAAAACAAAAAGTTTACCAATCAAACATATTATAATAGTTGCATTACAAGGTCAACTTTTGGAGGATAAGGTTTCACAAAACAATCAGAGATAAACAGTATAACTGAAAACAGTAGTCAATGTGTCAAAACTTTGATCAACAAACACCTTTGGCCTGAATTTCCCTGAATTTGCCCTTCCTAATAACTTACCACCACATATTTCTCTCATCATTCCATCAAATGTTTGTGTAACGGTGAAAGTTTTAACATGTAAAGATATACTTACACTCATGAGAAGAAGTTGTCAATGACATCTTGTCGTAATTCAACTCCTTCCTCTTCACCGCTATCATCTTCATTTGGCATTTTAGGATCCTCACTCAGTGGCTCTTCATGGTCTCCAACCTCTGCGATGTAAGGGATGTTGCGTCACAGAGCATGTTGTGGAGCATGCCCCAGGCCACGGTGATTTTGCAAACCTTATCGGGTGAGTGGAGGGGCTCCACTAGTTTTGTCCAGACAACAAAATCTTGCCTTTAGGAGCCCGAAAGCCCACTCCACTGCTGCTGTGTTCTTCTATGGACCTCATTGAAACGGATTTCCCATGGCGTTGTTGGATTCCTCAGCGGTGCAAACAACCATGGTCGGTTGGGATAAGCTGAGTCTCCTAGATGGAAGACAAAAAAAGTACCAAAAAATGTAACATAATTTCAGATTATTCAACTAGAAATTCCCCAAACAATATTATTAAAGATTGTACTCACCAACAAGCCAGGTCTTCTCAGGTCCAAGTTGTGACATTTGTAGGGGTATGGAGCTGTTTTGTAGTACAAAGGAATCATGGTCAGAGCCAAGGAAACGCGCACAGACGCTTTTGATGTCTGTGCACAGTTTGGTACTGCCATGTCGACCTGGCAAGTACACCCACTTGCCTGGCCCTAACCTTCCCTTTTCTTACATGTTAGTCACACCTAAGGTAGGCCCAAGGTACCCCTGTGGACAGGGTGCAGCGTATGTGAAAGGTAGGACATGCCCTGATGTGTGTGGCATGTCCTGATAGTGAAATACTGCCAATCTAATTTTTCACTATTGTAAGGCTATCTGTCCCATAGGATAGAATGGGGAGTTTGCTTATAACATCTTATAAGCATAACTGCCCATGGGAACAAGATGGGAAAATAAAGTTTGATATGCCTTAACTCAGAATGTTAAGATGCATCTTTTAGTGAGGGTGATTTTTACATTCTGGGTTTGAAAATACCACTTTTAGAAAGTGGGTATTTTCTTGCCTAACCATCCAGTGTGCCTCTGTTAGGCTGTGTATTGACTGTCTGGCTTTGGAGTGATAGGGGCTGGGGATATGCATTCTGTTCAGAAAGCCACTTGGGGGGTTGAGGTGTGTATGCCTTTCCAGGGTGAGTCAGGGCTGGGCTGAATAGACCTGGGCTGCATTCAGAGTAGGGGGAGGACATTTCTTTCACACCCGAATGGGCCTGGTCTGCCAAGGACAATGCTGTTTCTACCTCCTGCCAGGAAACTGCACCAGAGAGGACAGAACTGGTTCTGACCAAGCACAGGGCTTCTCTGCCACCATAGAACAAAGGATTTTGTAGTATATATATTGGGGCCCAGACCCCAGAACTTTAGATCATTTCTGGGAATCAAGAGGAACCTTGGCCAAGGAGAAGAGCTGGAGAAACTGAGGAGGAAATCTGCCCCTGTGCTGTTTGCTATCTGGGGTTGGCCTGCAGTGGCTACTTTCTGCCAAGGAAAGGGAAAAGGTCTTTGCTGTGTGCTGTGTCCTATGCTTGAGAAAGACCTCCACGGGCTTGAAGAAGAGCGTGCCTCCTGTTCTGAAGTCTCAGGGACACAAAGACACAGACCCCCCAGCTCCCCTGAACTTCCTTACTGGGAGTTCTGACCTGCCAAGAGATACCTGTAGCTGTTCTCGGCCTCTGGAGATTGTTCTGGTTGTTGGGAGGTGGAAAAGCAATGCAACAACGAGAAGCGCGACACATCTGTACCTGTTTCCGCCGCATCGCCGAAGAAGCCGATGCAGCGCCTGCCCGAGGCTCGAGAAATTGCTGCACGCCGCATCGGGTGCACCGATCTCCGAAGTCTGAGATCACTGCACCAATTCCAACGCAACGCATCGTCCCAGATCGTCACGCATCACATCGAGGCGTCAGGTCTGTCGCATCGTTGGGGGACGCTGTAATAAACCAACGCATCCCCTCCCCACGCCGTAAGAAACCGACGCATCACCTCCTCTCCGGTAAGGAACCGACGCATCACCTCCCCCGAAGCAAGGAACCAACGCATCACCTTCCCTGCGACCCCTTTTTGTTTGTGTGCGCGACGCATCCAAGGTACTTTGTGTTAAAAGTGTTGCATCTGAAAATTGATTTGAACAGAACTATTTCATATTTTTATTACTGTATTGTAGATTTTTGTCGTTTTGGTCTTGTTTTGGTTTAGATAAAGATTACTTATTTTTCTAAACTGGTGAGGTGTTCATTTGTAGTGTTTTCACTGTATTACTGTATGTGTTCACAAATGCTTTACACACTATCTCTGAGATAAGCCTGTCTGCTCATGCCAAGCTACCAAGGGGGTGAGCAGGGGTTATTTTAGAAGTGTATCCCCCTTACTCTGACTAGGAAGAAGGGTCCCTACATGGACAAAGGTACCTACCTCTGCCAACTAGAGACCCCCATTTCTAACACTAAGATTTGATGCATTTCTTCATTTTGTTTAGATATTTTCTGCATCGATTTGGTTCAGGGATTACTACATTCTTAGTTCCTGGTACTTTGTTCTTTTTTGAGTATGTCTAAAACTTGATCGAATGTGGCGTGTTTTGTACCAACAGTTCCTTTAAAGGAATAGTGCCATGCTCCCACTGCGTTATTTTTCTTTGCATCTTGGGACATGGTGCTGTCATAGACATTTTACCACGGAATATGATACGTGGGTTGATGTCTGTGTCCTGATCGGTGAAGGTGACCAACCCAAGAATCTTCAAAATAACCCATTCACAAGCTAGTTTGGTTTCAAGCTTTTGATAATAGGGGGATTCACTCAGATTGTCAAAATGTCTTGTGACTTCTGTTACAGGGATGTAGTCTAACAGTATGTCTTTTTTTTAATTTTCATGTGCACATTCTAGGTTAGTTGGATACTCTACACTCAGGTTGGATTTCTGATGGTAGCTCTGTGTGCTCTGATTGAATTGATAGTAGCAATCATGAGGTGCAGAATGTTGGTATAAATTTCACAGTAAAGTGAAAAAGATTGCTTGTTCAAAATGTATGATAATGTTTTGAGGTTTATAGTTAGTTGTTTCATATGTGTTAGCATTTCATTGTAAGTTGCACTTTGTTTGTTTTGTAACAGTGCATACACTAATGGGATATTTGTATTTTGGTACTGACCATGTATTGTGTATATTTGACTAAATTGTGACTTAAATGTGCCATCCATCATCCAAGTGATGCATTGTGTTAAGGTTAGTTAAATTGCTGTTAATAGCATAAATTATAATTCTTCTATCGTTATTGTGGTTGCTTTCGGTAAGAAGGTGTCTTTTATTTATGGCTAATTAATTCTGGGCAATATGTAATTCTACATATCATTTAGGTAATACTGTTTTTTCCATTAAGGATCTACGTGTTCTGGCAACTAATCTTTTTAGATTCAGTATGCCAGGGAGTTGCCCTATTTCTGGTTCAGGGACATTTGTAATATTATTTTTAAGTATTGTTCCTGTTGGTTCTTGAGAGTATGTACTGGCCTCAATTCTGAAAATTTTAAATCTACAATGTTTTTTTTTATTAACCCTGCCATAGCATATGTTTGAATAATATTTGGTGGATTGTGTTTTTCACTGATGATTCTCTCCTTACTACTATTATATCTTCTATAACTTCCCAGCAGCTTCCTTTTTTTGAGATTTGATGTATCTTGCTGCTTCTGACATTTTATCTGTGGGTTATAAAATATAAGTATATATCTATTAATTCATTAATATATATTAATTATTGTAAAATATATTATGCTTTGATTTTTTACATTTTTATAATATAACGGGACATTTTTATTTCCATTGTGGATGTTTCCTCTACATTGCTTCTTATGTAGATATTTTGGGCTGGGCTGTTTGCTTTTGAGTTTAGTGATAGTTGGTGTTTCTTGCAGTCTGTTAAGAGTAAGAGATATACTTGTTGTGGATGTGTAATATGTATTTTTATTTTTTATCTTGAGTTTCTTAGTTTTAGTTAATTTTTAAATTATGCCTAAACAATATTTTTACATCAAATGCTAATTTAATGCTTTAGTTATAAATACTTAAATTAAGTTTTTGTAGTCCTGAAAGAGGACAAGAATGCACCATATCTGATAGATACGGCACATTCCTGCCTTTTTCTTTTGCCGTAGGGCAGCACAGTCGGAAGGCTTGTGGCGCTGCTCTGCGGAAAAATATTGTAAATGAGGCCCGTAGTATTTTGATGTGTGCCAAATAGAAAATCATACATTATACTTTAATAAGTATGTAATTTGTGTTTTCATCATAATAGCAGAGGACATCACTATGGAAACTGATTAATGTTCGCCATATATGTGTTGATGCACATACGCATTTATCACAACCAATAAATAGATTTCTACAATACAGATGAGCCAACATTTGAGTGAGCCAGTAAGTCAGTTGGTCTGTCAGTAATTGGATTTTTCATGACCTTAAATAATGAAGCATGCTACAAATGATGAAGGGAGACTTATTATCCTTAAACTGTTTGGGACAACCACATAGAGATCTGTAAACTGAAACTCCACAGTCCTCACAGCAGATAAAGCAATACATCTCAGTCCAACAATGTGAATGAACTTTCTTCTTAGAGCAAGGGGTGGGTTTACAACACTATACATGAACTGTGCTGTGAAGAGCAAGGGGGTAGGTTGAGTACTTCTTTGTACATCACTGGCCTTTCAGCCAAGACATCAAATAATATTTATTAGCTGGTGCCGAATTTAAGACGTTGGCCCCTGCATAAGATCATCGATGGAGTCCACTGTCTCATTTCACAAATCATTCAAAAATGATCCATCAGTTCAAGGTTGTTTTTGTATTGTTTGTTACCAGCGGTTCTACAATGAGAAACATAATGATGTCTTGGTTGCATTACATACGGTTTTAGATAGGTAGCTACCAACAAGGGCTTCAAACAACAACATGGATAAAAAGAGCAGAACTAAAGTTGTCTATAGGGGCTCCGAGATGCCTTTGTTTTTAATTATTAGAACATTCTGCCCTCTAGAGGTGGAATGTTCTAATAGCCTTAGAGCCCTCCTAGCGGGCTCTACCGGCCATTAAAGGGCCACTCCCTTGTTAAAGGCCCTCGCCTTGGGCTCGGTCTTCTAACGCTGGAACAGGCCTAAATGGCTGGTAGAGCCCGCTAGGTCGGGCTCTTGGGCTATATAATAAATCATTTGATAATACCAATCACATAAAAGTCAACCAGGCTAAGAAATGACAGTGGAATAAATTGGCTGATAAAAATGAGGAGGAAGAGCACCCTTAAGGTAATCTGTGCACTCAAGTCAACACCTATATGTTTCTTGAAAATGATTGGGTCAGATACAGTAGGAAAACAAATTTTGTATTGATGCAATTTATTCACTAGATAGGGACTTGCTAATATCAAGTGACTGAAAGAAGGCAATGAAGTGTCCAGTGGATTGGATGGAGAGGGTCTACGTACTCTGAGCATCACAGGTGACAGTTACTAGCACTTAAATTAAGTGTTTTTGAAGCACTTAAATTCAAAAACAAAGACTTCTATGTCAGAGGTTACTGTCAGCTTGAGAGTGGTCCTGCTAAAAATTAGTATAAACAAAAATGACAAATAGACTCCAGAATATGCATAAACATAAACACCGAATGCAGTTTGGAAGATGAAATAAACGTCATCTAGTAGCATAAATAAGATGGTGAGTACTTTTCTCGGATACATAAAATGTCTTCCAAGGATTTTAGGAGAGTAGAACTTACAATAGCACGTTCCGCTGATATTAGTATTGTGCTCCTTGGAGAATAACCCCTTGCAAATGGACCACTGCCTGGTTCTGAATGAGGGAGAAAAGAGCATCAAGTTCAACATTGGCATGACATTCTACCTGCTCAAAACATTAAAAGCCTCAATTATTTAAATGTAGAATGAGCAAAGGATGAAAACAGCTAATTTGCTGCCCATATTGGTGCATAGCGGAGGAATGAATATCAGTCACAATTCCTGGTATTACGGAGAGGCTTAATCTGTCCAACTCCAATAGCTCTGTACTATATGGAAACAAGTGGCCATCACTCCTTTTCTTAAAAAGGCTTCATTGGACATTTCTATTACAGAAACGTATGGTATAATTAGCTTGCTTTCTTTTTAATTGCATAGAAACAATTGTTGGAAAAACATCTTTAAACATATCTGGAACAAAATTATTTGATAAAGCCTTGGCAGTTCTGTTGTCTCCCTGGCAGATGGACTAATAATTCTCTTGCAACAACAATAGATATGAAACAACGCCAGACTTAGCTAAGGGACATTGTGGCCGAGGAATATGTGAGATGTGTTATCCTGTTGGATCCATCATACATGTTTCAAATAATGGCTTGGTCACAGTGCCACTGCCTCTCTTACAAAGCATGAGGATTGTCTATCTGCCATTCAGTGTTTTGATGAACAGTAACTTTAGATAATTCTTTGAAATCCAAAGAAACTATTCCTTGGTTAAAAACCAAATCATGCAGAAATATTGCAACAGAAACTAGTACATCTAGGCTATCTGAACTGTTTGAGTAGGAGAGCTCAGAAATCCCTAAAATCCACCAAGACCCGCTTAATACTGCTCTACATGCCACTGTAAGGATGTATGACCACATCACACCACATCTAAATGGCTCCTTACACAAGCAAGAGGTTTATTCATATTAACATGCATCATCCATAAAGTGCTACACACTGGATTTCTAAAATACCTCACTCCAAAACTGTCCAAATCAGAGGATAAACGCTCACTTCAGAATGCAGTTGCACTCAGGCAGAATATTCCTCCATATAAAAAAAATTCTAAAAAAATCTTTACTTGAAAGCGTGCCAAATGTCTAGAAACACATCCGGGATCCCGCGCTGCACTATAGTAGGTTCCGATGCGGACGGATCACCTTGACGAATGTGTGACTACAGGTGTCCGCCCCCTGCCGGGATCGATGCAACTGCATAATAGCTACGCATTAATTCTAACATGTCGGTGTGAACCGTAAGTACGGTATTACCCCCGCACCCACAGCACACCTTAGTGTGTCTGCTGATATTTCACGACGCCTTTTTCAATTTGGCCCCACTGCACAGTCTGGTCCTGAAGAAAGCCTTTTTATTTGTATTCTAAGGCCGAAACATGTAGACCACCATTTGGATATTTAAGATCAAATTAGTCTTTGCAGTATCCACCCTTGCTTTTTTAATCTTGCCCTGGGACCTCAAGAATAAAGCTGTTCTACCTTGTCGGAGGATCCTAGAGGCATTTTTATTCGCAATTTATCTCACCCCCTTCACAAAAAACCACCTGCTCCGCTGTAATCAGGCATCGAAGCACACCTGGGTTGCATTCGGTAGCCCAGGTGGGAACCCGATGATGAAGCATACCACCAATTAGGTTGGTGGGTGAGGGTTCTTTTAAAAACCTAATGGTTTTTCTCCCTCACAGTGTTGCAGTTTTGGATTCCCCTGTAGGGTCCGTCCCTTTTGTTGTTTGGTAACTTATCCGGGGAAAAGGACGTACCTTTTTATTTCCTCGCTCTCCCTTTGTTTCGTCTAGAAACACATTCCACCACATATCAGGACAGCCATTTCCTTTGGAGTTCTCAAAAGAGAACTGAAAAGCTTACTCTTCCGCTGGCACTTCCTCCCAGATGTCATCAGTTGCTGAGTAGATGGGGGGCATGGTCACAAGCCCAACATGGCTGGCGCGCCTTAGCATTGCGTCCACCTGCAGCTTGCTGAATCCTGGCTCGTTCTGGCATATTAGACTTTAGCTGTGACAGATCAAGTGCGCAATTATGGGGAGACTCTGGGGAGCTGGCAGCCACTGGCCAAAAGTGAGATTGATAATGACAGTGACCCATGCTGTGGTTGGGCTTGCTGACTGGGCCACGTGACCAGCAAGAAGGATTTACATGGCCTAACCTTCAAGGTCCCGGGAGGCGCAGCTGACCCTCCTAAGGAGTGACCTGTGGCGCTACCCTGCTGGAGAATAAGAGGCAGGTGAGAGGGACGGACCGGGTCGCGGTGTGCCAGCAACTCAACATTGCAGCTTCTATCGTGTGGGCTGACATGCAGGTTGGGTCACATGCCGCCCTCCCAGCCCATCAGTGCTGCAGTCCCCCTTGTGGGCTTGCTTTGGCTCCTGGCTTCCTGACCGCGTCATTGGTCTTTTGCCCATAGCCTTGTGGACTTGGTATTCAGGACCTAGGATCCTCACCAACACTTCTTGGACGGCAGGCTCCCTTATTTCGCTGTCACTCCGGTTGAAGGAGCATAGCCCCTATAGCCCTCAACCAGACCCTGATGCAAAACTCTTAGTCCCAGCAACATTGAACATTTTGACCACGTGCTGGACCTTGCGTGATTTCCTAGTGGTGATAGGATGGCGACTATGTGCAGCTGGTTCCACCCCCCAGGCGCCAGAAAACATGTGCACCTGGAAGGAATTGCTCCCAAAGAGAGTCATACATTCGTGCCGAGCTTGCCCTCGACGTTTACTGCGAGCCCTGAATCATCAGTGGGGCCTGGGTTCAAACATAGGACTGATCATGCTGCCTTGCTGGCAGTCAGGTGGGAGCAAGAGAGTCCCAGCGTGCTGGACAAGGGTGTGAGGTGGGGGTTGTGGGCCTGTCCTAGCTCCTGCCCTGCCAGCGGGGGTTATCCCTGAAGGCTTACCATCTGCCTCTAGCTATGGGGCGGATGTTCCTACATCAAGCTGTCGGACACGGTATTCAACAGTTTGCTTGTTCTGTCCGTCGTTTCCCGCCATCGCCTGCTCTAAAGCACACATCCAAATGAAGCCACCACGATGGGGCAAATGAGGCAAACAAACCCAGATGCCCCACTGACCCAAAACAAGAGGGAGAATGAGAAGACACCTCCCAAAACATAGGAGGTTAACAATTTCGACCAAATACTGCTAAGGCGTCCGGGTTTTTTTGGAGTGAAAAGTAGACACGAATGCAAGGGATGGTGACTTACAATCAGATGATCATCAAACACTGGCAGATAGGTTTTCCCACACAGAGAAAACATTTCTGGAAATACAACCACAGACTTTGGCTTTTGCAAACATCAATAGCATCTCAGGCAGCGCTTTCGCAACACACACAACCTAATAAAAACAAGTTTTTAAAAAATCAGTTACTGAGTAGATTAGACAATATAATAATCTCTAAAAAGGGACATCTTGCTAAATCTTCATGGTCACTTAAAGCTGATTACCTATCATTGTAAATATTTCAGTTTTCCTGTTTTTGTTCAGGAATGTATATAGAAGTGTAACCATTTGTAAAGGCTCTGTCAGCGCTTGGAGATCTTGTCAGTGCTGTATACATTGCAATTAGACAGATAAGTAAATACATAAATAAATAAATACATAAATGATAAATAAAATAAAGGAATCAGAGTTCATGAAAATATGGCACACAACTGACAAACAAATACACCTATCCAAATAAATGACTTAGTATTATGAGCAAACGCAAGTCGAATCGCTACAATCAGAAAACTTAAATGTCCTCACAGTTATAGGATTGCAGTACTGTCCAAATGCATTTACAAAAATGATGCCTATGCTGCTATATCACAGTGGCTGTGCATAATACAGAATACAAATCTAATTATAGTTACAAGTTTAAGCCCACACATGGATTAGTATTGAAGAATAAAAAGGAAGGCTTACAGAAATGCACAACATGAGGCACATAGGGTTTTGTCAAGATTTATTAAATTAAAAATAGTAAAGAATTTTGGCACCTGATATCAAAAGGGACAAAAAGCTTAGTCGTAGAGGAAAATTTTCACATCCTCCCACAGACATGGGAAGATCATTTTTCTAAATTATATACAGGATCAAAGGATAGTGGTGAAGTAACCTGTGAGTTTTTTAACTTAGAAACAGATGAAGACTTACCTTTTCTGTAGAAGAAACTACAGGTGCAATAGCAACTCTGCAGTCGGGGAAAGCACCAGGCCTAGACAAAATCCCAGCGAATCTCTACGTCTCCGAACTTAAAATATGGAGTGTAAGTCTAAATTGTACATTTAACTCCATTTTAAAAGGGATAGAAATCCCGGATTCATGGCTGGGCGCCGATGTAGCCCCCATATTCAAAAAGGGGGACAAAAGTGATCGGGCAAATTACAAGCCGATTAGCCTCATTGATATCTCCCAGAAAATATTCCGCCGGCAATTGTTGGAGAGAATCTACGACTGGACGAGATAAGGGAATCTATTATCACCCCTGCAGGCAGTCTTTAGAGGGAAAACAAGTACCATAGATCAGTTGTTCTGTTTTTTACTGAACCTGTGGAAATATGCGACAGTTAAGAAAGATCCATTATATGTAGTGTTTGTAGACCTTCGCGCTGCATTTGATCTAGTCCCTCTAGAAAAACACTGGGCAGCCCTCACTAAACTGGGGATTCCAAGAAACCTCCTGCAAATTATAATCAGGCTCCACACGAACAATTATGCCCAAATCATATGGGGGTGCGAGGGGGGGGGTTAACCTATCGAATCAGGGTGAGCAGAGGAGTGCGGCAAGAAAGCATTCTCGCACCAACTCTTTTTCCCCTTTATATCAACAATTTGATCGAACCATTAACAGATTGTATGGGTGATCCCCCTAGGCTTGCAGGGCAAGTGGTGCCTGCACTCCTTTTTGAAGACGACACCTTGCTTATCTTCAGATTCCCGACGGGGCTCCAAAACTTAGTGGATCAATTCGGGAAAAGATGTGAGGAATTTGGATTAGAAATTAAAACCATAAAAACAAAATTCATGGTTTTCAATCTCCACAAGTCTTTCAAGCGTAGCATAAAGTTAGGCTCAACTGTACTAGAGGATGTTAAACAATTTGATTACCTAGGGGTAAGGCTTACCAACACACAATCATGGTCCCCAGAAATAGTAAACAGTCAACTTTCGTTACAACACGTGGGGACCGCTCTAGTCAAAAAGCTAAGGAAGTCAAATTATAGACCTGTGACCCCAGTGATCCAAGTTTACCAAGCCCAGGGTTTAGGAGCTGCCCTTTACGGGGCGAAGTTATGGGGCCACGTTAATGTGGGCCCAATTGAAAAAAATCATAAACACATTCATGAGATCAGTGTTAGCGCTCCCCCGAAACGCACCATTGACACCAATGTGCTTGGATCTGGGCATGAAGAGCGTCGCTCATGCGATAGCCCTCAGGCCCCTTACTTTTTGAATCCGCATTTGGCTAAATGACTCACCATTACCCATGAAAGAATCACTTTTAGATGCACTATTCTCAGACACCAGAGGGTGTGTCCAGTGGTTCGAATTCATCAAGGGGTGGTTGGTCAAACTGGGCATGAGCGACTTGTGGTCAAATCCCAGCAGTATTCAAAAAAGGTCCCTAAATTTCTTAAAAAGAGATACTGGAGGTATGTGGATGACAACTGGTTAAATAGCTGAACTGCAGGGAAGTTGACAAGAAGGTTTCTTAGTATTAAAGATAAAATGCAACAGGAAGAATTTCTGGACCTAATAGAACCACTGCTTGCAAAATCCAAATACCTAAGATTTAGGTACAGTATTCTTCCAATTAATTGCTTTTGCAGCAACTGGAATGGTGTTGATTCTTCGTCTAGTTGTCCGGCATGTGAGGCTGCACCAGAAACAGAAGCACATTTTTATTCTTCTGTCCCAAGTACAAACAGATAAGAAGAAACTGGTTAATCCCGATCTGTCGGATTCTGGCTTTTAATTGAGATTATAAGAATTTAACATTTTTATTTTACTGAATACCCAGGGGCTTATTTACAAGCCCCTTGCGCCCGGTGCGTCACTTTTTGCCATATTAAAAGTGATGATAACGCTGATCCTTATCTTATCTTTTCTAAGGATCGCCAGGATCTTTTTACCTGCTGAATAGTGTAAAGAGAAGAAAATCTTTTTCAGTTATGCAATCATTTCTTTTCACTCTAGTTTTCCTACAAAGACCACTGACTCCGAATTCAGTTTCGTGGGTTTATTACAGCCAAGAATAACTGCACGTGTAAGCACCTCAACACGAGGTTAAAGAAATAAATGGGCACTAATACAAATAGCATCCTACGCAGGAGTCTCATCCGACTCAGGATGAGAAGAATCGTTAACTCCAGAAGTATTAGACAAGCGATAACTGCTCCAATCTCTATATTATTCTTCATTTGCCTAAATAAGCATAAAACCATTAGCTGTCCCTACTCTATCACTTAGGTGACATACCTACTTAACGAATTAACCAGGCAAGAGTAATTTAAAGGTGTCAGCTGTGAAGACTTCCTAAGAAGTGCACTCACTTAGTACTTAAGCTCAGATTTTAAGATGTTCCTTCACCAAATCCCTCTCTGTCCTCCTCTCTGCTCTCCTCATCTGCCCTCCACCCTCGGGGCACTATCCCTAATACAAAACCCAATACAACTGAACACGCCTTTTGTCACGCCTCTTTGGCCGCTGAAGGTATCATCCCTAAATTCCATTGCACTCCCATTTCCATGCCTCCCATCGCTCTAACTTGTGAAACAAAGAGCCAGTCTTTTACTATCGAGGCATGTGTCCTTGCACCTGCAACAGAAGATACGTTCAACAGAAACCCTCTACTATGCTAATTAAATCTACTATCGGTGCCCAGAGAGCCTTTCCAAGAGAACCTTCTCTGCCTGCAAAATAAGCTAACATAAGAACAAACAGGCCTTTCTCATGGCGTATATGCAGTCAGGCCTTTACACAATTTAAACACACAAATCTTAATCACGTCTATAAGCATTGGTCCATTATTTTCATATGCAAAAAGTGAACTACATGTGCAACTTAATATGGTACACGTTTAACCTACTGCATCCCGATTACACATGGGCTGATTCCTCTATGCATTATTTTACACACGATTCAGTTAAGAATTACATTGCATGATAAAAATAGCACAATTACATTTCTTATTCATTCTGATAACTGGTTTATAACTACATTTTGCTAGCCATTCATAGATATATAGCTGGATATATGCGGGTACGAACTATCAGTGATTATGATGCACCCCTACAAATTTCACAAGAACATGGCGCTCTATCAGTTCCCCCCTTTGATGACTCCTGTCATCACATTTTATTCAACTCCCTTGGAGAAAGAACCGACCTAAACAGAACTCGTTGCCATTCTCCCTGGTCTGTGATTCTCCATTCTCTTGAGTCTCTGATATTGACTGTCCTGCAGTCTAGCCATTCTCTTCTCATTTTCTCTCAGAGCTCTCTCAACTCGGCCTGCTCGATACCACTTGTAAGCTTTGATCAGACCCCACAGGCAAACCACACAAACCACCACGATCAGGAGAGGCCTCAGAACATAGCCAAGGAATCCCTTTCCCAAATTCGCAAACCAGCTTCCCACTTGACCAAACCCTTTTCCAACTTTTTCCCAAGCTCCCGCTTCAGTCAAGTCCGCTATCTTCGTGTGAATAGTAGTGATGTTACTTATATATTTCTTCAGATCCTTGCTGTGGTCTGGTATATAAGTACAGCACTCTTGAACCCTCAATAATTTACAGACTCCGCCCTCTTTTGCCAGTAAGACATCCAAAGCAAGGCGATTCTGTAAAACCATTGTCCTTATCGACAACATCTCTCTCTCTACAAGTACTAACGATTTTGCTGTATTCATCGATAGTTCGTCTATCACAGTCGCCAGTCTCCGGATCTTCACATCATTCAAGATCACTCCCAAACTTGGTATCATAGCTCCAAAGATATCTCCCACTACGACCCCTGCACTCGCACCTCTTCTCACTCTTGAATGCTTCCCTCCTTCCAAAAGTTCCAAATCCTCAGTATGGTAAATCTTTGGAAATATTATTCCCAAGTAACATGTACCATACCAGTTCGCAGGCAATCTCACATAAGCATTCCTTCCACACACAAAATACACCGTAGGTGTCACTTGTACAGGACCTTGGAGAAAGTTCTTTTCCACATCTGCCATAGTAAAAACATGGTCACACGTACTCTGTCCCACGGGAACCTTTTCATAGTAGGTCTGATATCGTCCCACACACAACTTTCCCCTTTGTTCCTTGTCCAAAGCTATAGGACCATAGCTTCCCTTTGTCCTGTGCAATTTTTCCTCCTCTGTCCAATCCACCTTACTATGCCCTGTATCTCGTGTCTGCGTCAGTTTTCTATACCTATCTTCTATCTGATCTACAAACTTTTTCTCTACATCTGACAATGAACACGTCAAATTATGTCGGTGGGCATATGCTGTGTCCAGTTCCAAAGACGGTATGAAGAACTTCCTAAGTCTATCTTCCGACTTATAATAGTCATACTTATTCAAATGTTTATAAGTGGGAACTTCAGGAAGCACTGCATCGTAATTGGAAAAGAAATACTCAAACTGATCTCTTTCATAGAATAGACTAAGTAACAGGCTCCATGAAATTCCATATGTCAGTGGAAGATGGTGATATCTAATACCCTCATCCACTGAAGCAGGCAACTGCATACACACATAACAATCTTTCGCATCTATCGCATCCACATACTCGTATAGCAGCTTGGCGTAAGCATTAAGCTTGAAATCACTTCTAGACAAATCTACATGCAATCTATGACTTTCTTCTATCAGCAAAGCCTTGTTAGCTCCTATGGTTACCTCTTTTTGGCTTGGTGTAGTAGGTGTAAGAGTCCCTGGCACCCCCTGCACTGCTAGCTCATGTGGAAATGTATATGAGACTATAATTACTACGATTATAAAAAATATCACAACACCTATGAGTATGCCTACAATCATTTTAGATCTACGATTTGGATCTCCAACCTCCATGATTTCGAAAGTTCTCAAAAAGTTCTTGGTTTCAGCAATGAACACTCAACAGTCTTTGTTCTTCCACTCGTGACTTGCTTAACCAATTCAAGCAGCACTTGAGACCTCTGGAAATCCCCTTTCAACAACAGTCTCTTATTTACATAGTCCAGAAAAAGACTTCCCTAGGTTTTCGTTCCTCTTCTGTGGAAAGTCCCTAAGTTTGTTCTTCTTCCACTCGGATCTAGGTTATCTTCTTTCTTTAGACTTTTTATTTACAACAGGTTATATTTCATCCACGATAAGCTCATTAGTAAGCACTTCCAGAACGTGATACAAAAGTTCAAGGCGCAGGATTACTATTTCGTGTGAAGACGGCTCAAACCCAAAGGACGGAAATTCGAGTCGATGCAAAACCAATTGTCGGACTTTACTCAGAAGAGGGGGATTCGGAACGGTGAGGGTCAGTATTCCTTCGACTTCGAGCCCTGGCAACAACAGCACCACCTTCACTACCACATTCGGGCTCTTGCTGACCACCTGCACAGACCTCAGTCTCCCCGCACTCACTACCCCCTGCATCAGTCACAGTGTAAGTCCACTCAGGGGTAGAGTATCTCCGGCAGGGTACTCTTGTTCTTTTTGACCTTCGCCTGCCCTCTTGAGTCTGCTCTTCGTCACTTGCTTCCATCTCAGACGTTTCAGACACTGGAGCAAGATCTCTTTCAGGTGCCAACCTCAGATTCAGTCGCCTCTGTCTTTCAGGCCAACCTTCCTTGGTTCTGGTCGTTTTTCCGCCTTCCCCTGCTATACCCAGTGCACCACTTCCTCTTTCTGCTGAATCTGACTCTACTCCACCCACTGCACCACCTCTGTCTTCTGAGTCAGAGTCACTGTTCGGATTGTCGAAATCCCCTTCAGCTTGTTCTGGTGCACCACCAGCTGTGTCAGCGACCCTTACAGCTTGACTTGTCCTCTCATGTGGCCCTGCCACACCAGCTGGATTTTCATCTACGAGAGGAGCTGTTTCTTCCAAGGGTGCTGAAACTCTGTGGGTAAGGGAGGCATGTACCCAGTTCGGCAATCCTCCACACTTCACTGCTGTATTCGTTACCAGTATCACCTGGAACGGACCTCGCCAGCGAACATCCAAACAGCTCTTCCTTACGTGCTTTCGGACAAGCACCCAGTCGCCGGGACACAGGTCGTGGCACAGATCACTCGAGGCCGGAACAGCTGCAGCTTGCACCTGCTGGGACACAGAACGGACCACATCAGATAGTCCTTTACAGTAATCGAGAATCAAGTCATCAGTGATGTTTATCAAAGCTGTAGCTGGTACTGCTGGCAACCACATTGCCCTCCCCATTAATATCTCGTGGGGGGACAATCCGGTCCTCCTATCTGGGACACTTCGCATGCTCATTAGTACGAGCGGCAAAGCGTCAGGCCATTTCAGGGACGTTGATGAACACATTTTTGCCATCCGGGCTTTCAAAGTTCCATTGACCTGTTCCACCATCCCAGAAGCCTCTGGTCGGTAACTGCAATGGAGTCTCTGATCAACATTCAATGCAGCACAAAGTAACTTCATGATTTCACTGTGGAAGTGTCTTCCTCTATCCGATTCCAAAGAGGTTGGGATCCCGAATCTCGGGATGAGCTCCCTCAACAATAACTTAGCCACTGTGAGAGTGTCACACCTGCGTGTCGGGTAAGCCTCCACCCACCGTGAGAATACACATACCAACACCAAGATGTATCTCAACCCATTGCACTTAGGCATTTCCACGAAGTCCAACGGTATCCTATTGAAGGGTCCTCCTGACCTCCCAATGTGACTCAAGGTGACTACTGTTTTCTTTCCAGCATTCATCTGCTGACAAGTGACACACCTCTGACAAACAGTTTCAGCCATTGCACGAAATCGTGGATTATACCACGTCTGTCTAAACACATGCATCATTGCATCTCTACCAAGGTGTACTGGTCCATGTATCAGTCTCGCCATCGGACTCAGCAGATTCTCTGGTAATACAGCTCTCCCATCACTGGAGACCCAAACATCCACATCCCCTCTTTCGCACCCTGCTTTGATCCATCCATTCCGTTCCTGATCTGAAACTTCATCCTGCAGTCGCTTGAGCTCCTCCCAAGTGTCTGCCATGGCCAACATCATGTTGAGTTCGGTTCTTTCTTGGCTCTCTCCTGTGTAACCCTCTGTAAATATGCATCCCTGTTCTGCACAGAAGCGGGCAACTTCGTCCACGTAATTATTTCCTAAAGACACAAAATCCTCCCCCTTCCCGTGTGCAGTGCATTTTACAACAGCGATTTCCTTCGGACATTGCAATGCATCTAACAGTTGTCTTACATGTTCTCCATTCCTAATGTGTGAGCCAGATGATGTCAAAAATCCCCTCTGGGACCACAGCTGTCCGAAGTCATGAACTACACCAAACCCATACTGACTGTCCGTGTAAATCGTGATTCGAATTTGATCAGCGGCCAAACAGGCACGAGTCAAAGCAATGATTTCAGCTACCTGGGCGGAGCGTACTCCTTCTAGGCAGGCAGCCTCAACCACCCCGGAAATGGTACATACAGCAAACGCTGCTCTTAGTTGACCGACACTGTCTCTTAAGCATGAACCATCGACAAACAAAATTTCATCTGGGTCCATCAGTGGTTCATCGACAATGTCAGGTCTTGGTTTGGTGCAAAGTTCAGTCACGTCAAGACAATCATGGTCCGCACAATCTTCATCATCTTCATTCGGTATGGGCATTAATGTCGCAGGGTTTAAGACGGAGCATCTTTTCAGAGTCACATTCTCTGCGGCGAGTATGACTTGCTCATACCTTGTTAACCTGTTATTCATTAGGTGCTGGGTCTTAGTCCTGGTCATCAACAACTCAACCGAGTGTGGCACATATACAGTCAAAGGATGACCCATTACAATGCTTTCACATCTCTCAATGCTGACACCTGTTGCAGCAACGGATCTTAGACATCCGGGCAACGCAGAAGCTACTGGGTCTAGAGTAGCTGAAAAGTAAGTAACTGGTCTACGGACACCTCCATGGTTCTGAGCTAAAACTGCTAATGCACATCCTTCTCTCTCACAACAGAACAGTGAAAAGGCCTTGTTGTAATCAGGCATTCCCAGAGCAGGGGCACTACACAACTCCTCTCTCAGTTTTAGGAATGACATCAAGCACTCCTCGTCCCATGGTACCGGATCACTCACATCCTTGTGCGTAAGCCTCTGTAAAGGCTTTGCTCTCAAGGAAAAACTAGGTATCCACTGCTGACAATAGCCGACCATTCCCAAAAACATCCTGACTTCTCTCTGTGTGGTAGGCACTGCCATGCTCATTATTGCCTCAATTCAGTCTGGTGACACCTTCCTCTTGCCTTTTTCTAATCTGTGTCCCAAGTACTGTACCTCATTCAAACAGTACTGCAACTTATTTGGAGACACCTTGTGCCCGTTCTCTGCTAAGTGGTTCAACAGAGCTACCATGTCTATCCTGCAAGCATCTTCCGTTTCTGAGGCAACAAGGAGATCGTCTATGTATTGCACAAGAACTGAGTTCTGCGGCAATACGAGACTCTCAAGATTCTTTTTCAGGATCTGGTTAAAGATCGATGGACTTTCTGTATACCCTTGAGGGATACGACACCATGTTAACACATGATTTTCCAGCCGGAATGCAAAAAGAAATTGGCTTTCCTCATGGAGCGGTATCGAGAAGAATGCTTGACACAAATCAATGACAGTAAACCACTCGGCTTCACATGTAAGTAAAAAAAATGGGATCTGAAACAGTATCACTGATGGATTCGGTACCACTGGACAACAAGGGACAACTATCGTGTTGACCTTTCGCAGGTCTTGCACGATCCTGAATTTCCCGCTCGGTTTCTGTAGTCCCATAATAGGTGAATTACAGGGGCTACCTCTAATCTCCTTCAGAATGCCTTTCTTTATGAAAGTCTCGATTACAGGTTTAATACCTGCGATCGTTTCGGGCGACAGATTGTACTGAGGTGTTCTAGGGAACTCAACATTCTGTTTCACCTGAATCTGCACAGGTTCAACTCCTTTAATTAGTCCTATCTCTTCTCCTGTGAAGTCCCATACCTCAGGTGACACAGTATCTCTCAAATCCGGTGGAAGTTCCTCCACTGTCACCATTGGATACAAGTCTATACACAGATGCTGATTAGCAACTTTAAAGGTAGCATCATCATCCCTCGTCTGAACCTCCACTCCCTTTGGCGTGCAATAAATCGTACAGTTCAATTTACATAACAGGTCTCTTCCCAGAAGACAAACTGGACTAGTATCGCACACCACAAACTGATGTCTAGTTTGGAAGGAGCCTATCCTTACTGGAATTGGTTCGGTCAGCGGGCTGTTTATTCTTTTGTTTGCCACTCCAACAACTTGGATCGATTGTCCCGAGAGGGGTAGGTTGGGGACTACTGCTGATCTTACAGTAGACCGGGTAGCTCCAGTGTCAACCAAAAGTGTGGCAGGATGACCATCAATGTCTGCCTCCAAAAAAGGTCCCCTCTGGTCCACCTCCAAGACTGCTCCAAGAGTGCAGTCTTCCTCCCCCCTCAGGCACCGTCAGGATAACGGGTCGGGGCTATACTCATCATACCTTTCAAAAAGGGGCATCCTCGGTGGTTGTGGGACCTGTACTTGTTGGTTATGGGCCCCCCTTTCATCGATCTGGGCCTCATTACAGTATTGACTATCTCCGTCACGGGTGCCTGAACCCCTTCCGCCTCCTGCTGCACTTGGTTGGCTGGGTAAAAAGGGCACTCGCGCTTCCAATGCCCGATCTGGTGACAAAAATGACACGCAGTGGTCTTCTTCAGTGTTGCCACATCCACCCCCGTCTTGGGATCTATGGGTTTCCCCTTTCCCTGACCTTGCCCATTCTGGTTCCCTTGGTAATTTCCCTGTCTTCTTCCTAAGGTCCCTCCATTAGGCTGGACCTGAGCTGTCTGCATCTGAACGAGCATCAATTTGTCCTTTAGCTTCCGATGCTTCGAGTCCACTTCATCACTACAATACCTCGCATACCGCAAGATTTCATCTACCGGCTTGTTCTGCCAACAGATCAAATGGTGCTGTATCATGAGGCTGACTTCTGGTCTCAGACCCAGCACAAACTTTGAGACAAACTGTCCCATATCCTTGGGGTCTAATGCATCTAATCCACTATACTGTTTAAAAGCTTGCAAGAGTCTCTCATAATATTCGTGCACCGTCTCTTTAGGTTCCTGCACAGTTCGGTCTATCTTAACCCAATCTATATCTTGAGGCAAAATCTTCAGTTTCAACCATGTAATCACCTGCTCGAACTTTTTCATAACAAGGGGTGACGGACCATTCGTGACAGCATCTCTTTCAGGTTCAACAGTCGGCCACTCAACAGCGATTTTACAAGCTGTCCACAAATCTCCCGGCACCACTATGTCAAACAAGGTGTTCAAATCAGTCCACAGCACCTTCGAAATTTTAACAAACCGCTCAACCTGTTTATACCACTCTACGGGTTTCTCCTTCAGCCGAGGAAAATCATTTGTAAACGCAGCCAAGTCACCTCTACTCCACGGCACATATACGTACCCTCCGTTCTGTACTTCCCGTAAAGGAAAGTTTACAACGCCCATCCCCCCCCCCCGGAGGCGGCGTTTCTCCCTCTATTCTCTTGGCTATTTTCTTCTTTGACCACCTCTCCTCCCATTTGTCCAACAAATTCCATATGCGCATCCCTACAATCAGATCTTTGGTGTGCGTCCTTAATTCTGTGATCCTTTTCTCCTCTAATTCCTGATCACTATATTGCAACCTATGTGGTCCTTGCAATGTTTTTGTTTTATTCAAGTCTACCTCATATCTGCTGGCCAATGCCGTCAATTTCTCATGTGCTATCCTTGCTTTCCGAGTTACATCTTTTGCTATGAAAAGCAGCTCATCTGACCCATAAATTTCTATTCTTTCCAAAGGTAGACTTCCGCTAATCATTTCGTCTACTTCTGCTTTTAACCTTACTACGTCCAGCAACCTTGCCTGTACTGCACTCCTTAGTATTTCTCGACAAACTGCGCCATTCTGCTCATCATAGTCGCCACTTTGTTCTTGTGACTTACTCTCTCCTATCGTATTCCTAAAGCTTGATCTGGGTTCGGAAATTTCTCGTTCCCTGTCACCTGGCATTCTATCACTTTGGGTTCTTACTGTTGGTGTCCACATCCTCAAAGCTGACTTAGATTCGTGCAAAGATCTTGGTCTGACTGGTCTCTCCTCCTCCTGTCTAAAGGAGGAGTCTGCAGTGGCTGGTAATGGCGTACTTGTGTCTAATGGCTTTGGGAAGTGAACCACTTGTACTCCGAACCCATTCCCACTAGCACTGGTTCCTTCTTCTCCTCCTATCTGTACTGAACTTCCTTCTCTTACTCGGTCTGGGTCATATACCGGTACTATAGGGCCAATGGTAACCGGTACTGTCAGGGAGTCCGGTAATCGGGTATTTCCAATGGAAGACTGTGTTGCCGCTCCCTCTGTTCCTGTGGAAATTCTTCCCACTACCCTCATGTTAGTCTGATTCTGCGTCTCACCAGTTTCTACTGCTGAAGTTGGTTTTCCCTCTTCTGAATCTGGATTAAATGGAGGTGGTCTCTCTGCTAGCAACCTATCTAACAGACTATCATCTGTATCACTGTCATCCTCCTCAACTCTTGTTATTTTCCCATTTTTTATTAGCAGTGGGTACAACCTATCTCCTTCGATCGTTTCCACTCTCCACCTTTTCTCCAGTGCATCCCACCTCGCATCTTGAAAGGCCCTGATCGATTTCTTCACCCTTTCCTGGCTCTTATCTCTTTTCCGGTCATACACTGCCCTAATCCATGCATGTATCGCCTCAAATTGTGTCGGTCTAGGCAGTGGTCGTAAAGAAGCCATTATAGTCTTTAGCTGGTACAACACCTCTAACCTGAAAGTGCCATAGCTTGGGAAAGTCAATTCTCCTTCCCCTTCTGTCATTTTATGCCAGTTCTCAAGCCAAATTATGGTATGCAATCCTACATTTGTAGCCATGTAATGTGCTGGCGTATCCTCGGAGGGGCTTCCTCTCCACCCCGAGTAACCACATGTCTGTCACCTCTGCAAAGTTTGCGTAAAACTTTAAAACATTTCATGGTAAAGCAGATATCTGTTCGCACCCAATATTTTGTTTTTGCTTCCTGGTTCAATCCACCAATGCCAGCGCGGCTCACACCAACCGGCCTATCGCAGCGCGGCACTGTCTGACGTCACTCTTCCTCCGCTCGCAGCAGTTCCCCTCCTTGCTAATTCTCTCGTTCTCATTCGCACGTGTCTCAATCACACTCTGAAGCAACAGTCCGTACTACCGAACAATTACCTCTCTGACTGTCGGTCCTCCAATGACCGATCAGCCTCTCGAAATTGTTGACCTCAATCTGGCAACTGTCTGTCCGCGAACGACCGGACAATCACCTCTAATACAATCGATAGGATTCAACCATTCTAAATTCTGCACACAACAACCCACGACCAGCGTCGGTTATTCACGCACTCACACATTTGTTCCCTATCCTCAGTGGTTTGATCAATGACGTCTCGTGATCCCCACCATCTCTGGTCAACAATCTCTATTCTGGGTGTCTTCTACACCACAATATCTCTCGGCCCCGCGCGCGCTCACGGTCCGATCCTCAATCACACAACTCTCATTCCAACTCCGCAAAACATTACACAACGAGAAAACACCGCAATCTAACAACCATCACTCTTTTCATACTCACTCTACCACGAACTGCTACTTCCGCCGCACCGTCACTCTCCGTCAGTTCTCAGCGACCGCCGACGTCCTCCTTTTGCGATCCACTGGATCACCGCCACTGGGTTCTATGGGGCAACTAAACTCTCATCCTAATCTAGATCTCCCCTTACTATCAGAGATAACCATCCTACTCTGCTACCAACTGATAACGCTGATCCTTATCTTATCTTTTCTAAGGATCCTCAGGTCGCCAGGATCTTTTTACCTGCTGAATAGTGTAAAGGGAAGAAAATCTTTTCAGTTATGCAATCATTTCTTTTCACTCTAGTTTTCCTACAAAGACCACTGACTCCGAATTCAGTTTCGTGGGTTTATTACAGCCAAGAATAACTGCACGTGTAAGCACCTCAACACGAGGTTAAAAGAAATAAATGGGCACTAATACAAATAGCATCCTACGCAGGAGTCTCATCCGACTCAGGATGAGAAGAATCGTTAACTCCAGAAGTATTAGACAAGCGATAACTGCTCCAATCTCTATATTATTCTTCATTTGCCTAAATAAGCATAAAACCATTAGCTGTCCCTACTCTATCACTTAGGTGACATACCTACTTAACGAATTAACCAGGCAAGAGTAATTTAAAGGTGTCAGCTGTGAAGACTTCCTAAGAAGTGCACTCACTTAGTACTTAAGCTCAGATTTTAAGATGTTCCTTCACCAAATCCCTCTCTGTCCTCCTCTCTGCTCTCCTCTACCTCTTCTCTGCCCTCCACCCTCGGGGCACTATCCCTAATACAAAACCCAATACAACTGAACACGCCTTTTGTCACACCTCTTTGGCCAGGTCTTCTTTCTTGTACTTTTCCATTGAAACGGTTACTTCATCCTGGACGGTTGCGATGACCTTGAGTCCCAGGCACCTTCTCCGCTGAAGGTATCATCCCAAATTCCATTGCACTCCCATTTCCATGCCTCCCATCGCTCTAACTTGTGAAACAAAGAGCCAGTCTTTTACTATCGAGGCATGTGTCCTTGCACCTGCAACAGAAGATACGTTCAACAGAAACCCTCTACTGTGCTAATTAAATCTACTATCGGTGCCCAGAGAGCCTTTCCAAGAGAACCTTCTCTGCCTGCAAAATAAGCTAACATAAGAACAAACAGGCCTTTCCCTGGTGTATATGCAGTCAGGCCTTTACACAATTTAAACACACAAATCTTAATCACGTCTATAAGCATTGGTCCATTATTTTCATATGCAAAAAGTGAACTACATGTGCAACTTAATATGGTACACATTTAAACTACTGCATCCCGATTACACATGGGCTGATTCCTCTATGCATTATTTTACACACGATTCAGTTAAGAATTACATTGCATGATAAAAATAGCACAATTACATTTCTTATTCATTCTGATAACTGGTTTATAACTACATTTTGCTAGCCATTCATAGATATATAGCTGGATATATGCGGGTACGAACTATCAGTGATTATGATGCACCCCTACAAATTTCACAAGAACATGGCGCTCTATCAGTGACGTACCGGTGGCGCACTGGGCTTGAAAATACGGGCCCTAGTCTTTGAATTGTCTAGATATTTGTTACACGCATAGATATAAAGAAGCAGGACACTGAAATCCTTGAACACCGAATGATGAAATGAAATGAAATTTGTACTTGTAAAGCACACTGTTACTCTAGGGTGTCCTGGCGCTGTACGCATACCGCTGTGGAACCCTTCCTGTCTTTTCCCTATGAAATGTCCACTCCTGGGCACCCCCAAGGTGAAGCCAGGCATCCCAGCGCTGGTGGGGCCGTTGTGGAGATTAAGCAAGCTATTGCCCAGAGTTGCAGAGTGGGACCCATGATTAGAATAGGCACTGAGGCGAGAATTATCAGGTCCGAGGAAATTGAGCCCAAGACCCGCCGAGGCAGGAATTGAACCCTGGTCCCGGGCCAGATCTCTGCATCAGGGTCTGCCGCTCTAACCATTGAGCCACACTTCTCCACAATGATTCCTCCAATAAGTACTGTACTTTTCGTTATGTTCAGTCAGTATAGGAAAGGAAAATTAATTCGCAAGGACTAGTATTTTCAGAGATTTTAATCAATGGAAAACTTGGTAGGAAATTGATGGCGACTCCATACCAACTATATTATGCCAAGCACACCACTGTTATTAATACATTTGTAAATGAAATTGGTGCAGTTTTAATTTGATTGATGGATTTTAACTTTTAGCAGGTTTTAAATGGTAGTATTCATATTCTTAAACATAGATAACATTCTTAGTACGATGGGTAGGTTTTAGTAGTTGGGGGAATTGTATTTTATTGCCATATCAGTATTATTTTAGTCGAATTTGTTAATGGAATCCCGCATTTGACACTTTACTAAATTCATATGTATCTAGTATAGCCATCAAATGGATTCTGGACAGTCAAACAGACAAACAGTCACCTGAAGATGCTAATGCGAACTGAGACTAAATCATATGTCCTATATATTTTGTATTTTATTAGTATTATTTGATTGTGAGGATTCGGTGAGGGGGAAACCTTTTTTTAAATCAATTGTATATTGTTGTGCTTTCATGATTTTTCTAGGTATAAATCGATTAAAGAATACTATTACAACTACTACTACTGAAGAATGTGATAATTTATAATGTGTACAACACACTCATTGTTATGCCAAAAGATACAATTGTAAGAGTCATGTGGTAAACCATCTAAAAGTACTGCTAATACATAATGCAACCCTAAATGGCCACAAGGACACAGTACACACCATGCAACACAACACGCGACCATATACACCCAGATATGCTTACTCTTACAATTACAGCCACAGACAGAGACACACACACACACACAAACAAACAAAAGCCAGCGGAGGAGCAAAGAGGGACTACAGCACAAAAAAAGCAACATTCTAAATTACATCCAAGAAGATGTTATACAAATACCCCTGATAATCATAATCTGAGTACAACACAACCTCAGTGCCCACAAATATTGCCTATTTCTCCAAAACACACTGACACAGGCTGTTCTGGGTGGCACTCTGGTAGGCAACTCCCATGCAAGCATACAAAAAGTACAGAGAACCAGACAATATGTGTACAAAGGTGACATGGGAATGGACACAGCCATGCAAGGGCCAGCCAAACTGAAAATCTTACAACCTCTTCTCTGGCCACACACTGAGTTTGAGCGAGGGAACTTTTATTGACAAACATCAGGGTGAAAGCAACATCTGAACCAGATCCGAACAGCATTACTACTTTGTCCCTACACTGTGCAAAACCAGCACAAAGACATATCAGCTTTGATTTAATCACGATTAAAATCAAGATTGACAAGGAAGAGACCCACTAGTCGCTCAATGAGAAGCCAATCTTAGAAAAATGGATTGCCTCTCTTTTCACACAAGACACACACCTGCCATGCCTAGCAGACACAAATGCACAAACCTAGAGCTGAGTCTCACCACCTCAGGCAGTACACATGTATCCTCATCCATTACATAGCAACTCTGCATGGAGGCAGACACTCTTGTCAATTAGTTCAAATCCACCAGTGTCAACGATGGACCTTACAAGAAAGTAGAGAATGTCAAGCACACCAGCAAATCGTGAGGTTTCAGCTCACAAGTGACTCGTAAAACAAAGAGAAGTCACAAAACCACGACCACACAAAAGGGGCATTGGCACACTTGCAGCCAAGGTTCCCACATCACATTACAGGAAGGCAACCACTATCATAAGAGAAAAGAAGTGAGAACATGTACACTAGCAACAGCCAATGAAAGACTGCCCCACATGAAGCAAGCCAGAAGCAGAGGCTGGTATAAATGCTGTGCAAAATGTTTGTGTACTTCGTTAACTACATCGCCAACTTCTTTTTATTCCACATTATAATTGGTATACAAAATGTACTTGGAAAAAGAAATGCTTTTGCAAACATATTGTAATTATCTTGTTGAAAATGTAACCCATTTTTATAAGGACATTGTGGTCACATCTTCAGCATCACATTTTTAGGTTTCGCCTAGCGATGCAGCGCATGCGCTGCTCGCTTTGCGAGGCATGGTGTATATACTATAGCGAGGAAGCTTCGCATAAGCTCCGCCCACTCTCCGCCCATTTTTCTGTTTGGCTTACAGCCTAAATGCTGCCTCCTGATTGGTTTCCGTCTTGTTAGTCCCTCCTCCTGATGGCCATGGCGTAATTTGTACGCTTCCGAGGCTATTGGCCCCTTTACTGTACACTATTTTTTCCCCTGTGTCCCCCTCACCCGCCCCCTCACGCAGTCCATGATTTTTCGCCAACCCCTCAACCCCCCCCTCCCATTCGTGCCTTTTTTAACAGCCCCACTCCCATTTTCAATGCAATACGTCTCGCGTAAATGCGAGTCGTATTTTATTGCAAATGCTTGTTTAAAATA
Source organism: Calotriton arnoldi (assembly GCA_963921515.1). Classification (NCBI taxonomy): domain Eukaryota; kingdom Metazoa; phylum Chordata; class Amphibia; order Caudata; family Salamandridae; genus Calotriton; species Calotriton arnoldi. Next base: position 27,985 of record CAWUFW010017755.1, on the reverse strand, counting down.
GTGCGCATTAACATGCGCGCGCTGCCTTATATTCTAGGCATGCGCCAAAAGTCGGTGCGCTCGTGTATTCCTTGGCTCACCCGGAAGTTGCCTTCAGCTTTGTTGCTCATTTTGTTTAGCAACGCATCAGGCAGCTTTCTCATTGCTGTCCTGCCCCCGGGCGCCGCGCTCTACATTCAGCATTATCAACACGGGCGCTGCTCTGCAATCATGGCGGTAGTGGAGACACTCTCACCGGACTGGGAGTTCGACCGCATAGACGACGGCTCACAGAGTAAGAGGGCAAGAGTGATTTGTATTGTCCGGGCTTGGTAATTAAGGGTGAGGCTATAAGAGGAAGGGGAGAGGAGTCTATGTGTCTGTAATTTCCTTGGACGGGTTAGGATCAGCTTTGACAGGTTACACGAGATGATCATGTGAGGAGCGGTTCGGATAACATCGCTTCCTTTCTGTGCTCTCATGCACACTGTTTTACTTTGCTACACGAGTCTTGTACACCGTTAAACAGCGCCCTTGCAAACCTATCAGTACCCTACTCCCTGTACTTCCAGTGCCCCCCTTCTATGTTTACACCAAGCGTCTCGTTTCTCGGAAAGAGAATCACGTCAGTGGAGCCCGCAAATGTGTCATTGAGCTTCAGTGAAGACATCAGCGTTATAGCGCGCCCTTTCTGTGCTGGGAGGGGACACAGGTGAACAGAGACCGCCGCTGAGCTGAGGGCAGGGGGTCTGTTGGGTACCACGGCCTGATGAGCACGAACGAAGGGCATTGGACTCGTACGCCTATAAGGCTGTTAGTAAAAAGACTCTTGTAAATAGCCGTGGGACACATCCCAGAGGTGAAAGTGTGACAGACATTTCTTGCAAAATTGGTGCCAGGAAGAAGCGCAGATGGAGTGTAAATGGAACGGGGGAGAAGAGGAGAGGTCGAGCAGGCTTGCCTCCATGATATTCTGCCTCAGCACAGTTTCTCCCATGAACATACCTCTGATGAGTTAATTCCTTTTAGACATGCTTAGAAAATGTGTAATGGAGAGACATTTACTAACTCGGTCCATACAAACAGGTGCTATTCCAATATCCCCTCCCCACGTCAGTTTACTGCTGTGACTCTGTGCACCCTTGGAACTTGTGCAAACTTCGCCAGCCGGTGGTGCGCCAAAAAAAAGCCAACCAAGGCTGGGAAGCACAGGAAGTGCCTGCGCCCCTGGGGCCTTGCAGGACTCTGACGTTCGCAAAGAGCAGGCGAGTCGCCGATGTGCGTCAGTGCCTGCCTCAGCCTTTGCCCTGTGAAGTTGAAATAATAGGAAAATGCAGTTTTCTTTCCTCCACATTATATCTGCAAAAATGCTATTTTCCTTCAGAACCCCGTTTTCTAGTCAGCGAGGACTTTGTCTCTAATATTCTTCCAATTGTTAATAACAATCAAATTCATTGATTAACAAAAGGGGGGACGCGGGCGGGCTAGTTTAACGAGGTCCAACGTACAAGCCCGGGAAGACTGTTTACAAGGTGGGGTATGGAGTTCCTCAAAGGCAAATAACAGAAGAGAGGAGATACTGTGAGGTGTGAGTAGTAGTAGTATTAAGGTAGCTACTTGCCAAGTCAAAGGAAAAGGCAAACTAAGGGGGGCAACCCCTTGGTGGAACTAGGGCTCTCACACACCCAGCAAGCTAGGTGTCATGCTTCATCATATGAGCCTGCCCCTCGTCCAGTCGGCGCTGCAATACCGGACGGGCTCCCAAACCGGGGCTCTTTAGCGGGGATCTTCTGTTCCTGCCGGTGGGTGCAGTGGGAGTAAGAGGCCTAGTGTGTGTAGACGTGAGAGAGAGTAGTGAATTAAAACAGGTCAGTTAATCCTAGCCATGATTTAATTTTTAAGGTAAACCGCCTGGCTAAAAATATATAGAGAGGGACAGTGCACTAGATGTAATGTGTCTAGTCATATAGTCCTGCTCTCAGGTGATCGACATGTTTCGTGCCTCTAATGTCAGGGGGATCTGGGCACTTCCTCAGGATCAGAGTGAATAAAACTATCTACACTACGTGGTTAAGTGACATCTACCTACCACGTGTTAAGGTCGATGACCTGTAAAACAAATAAACAATAAACCTCAATCAATCACAAGGTCAATCAATCTCAAGGTCTCATTGGCACTTGTATTTCATCGTATCTCATCAACTATTAAAACAAAGAAAAAAGAAAGAAAAAGAAAGATGGAGAACCTTATTGCACGTACTAGTGTGTAGTTAAGCAGGTTTATATAAATAATAAATAAAATTACTGTAAAAATGCACTAGTATCACCATGTTGTGCTCTTGAAACTATTATAGAACATAATGTGATCCGGTAGTGCATAGTACTAAACATATAGATACCCATGGTCGTGCCTGTTAAACTAATAGCGATAGAGAGAGTTCAATGACTCACCTATCCTGCTGTCTAGAATTGCTAGCAACAGTACCGGCGGTAATGAAATGGACACCGTTGTGGGTCCTGTAAAGGCAAGTCAGAGGATGGGCGTTATGGCTGGCAGTGGAAAGAAGGCCAAAGATGGGGAGACAGAGGGCCCAGCGGGGTCAAACCAGCATTCAGATGCTGCAAGGAAATCAAACTAACCCCATGTGGTCACCCATATTACTAAAAAGTTGAAGGCCCACAGGACAAGACGTGTCCACATGGTGACCTCGGGCATCCAAGGAATGGCCCAGCTCAGACAACTGTCTCAGAGGTAATAGTGCTGGGCTAGTATTGGACCCAAAGCAGAACAACACTCATAGGCAGCGACGGGCATAGGAGGAATCAGGATGCTCTACTGTAAATAGCAATGCCGATATGGAGCATGAGAATCGGCGGAGGGGACCACACTGGCAGCCGAGATCGAAAGCTGCAACTAAATAGGCTTACCTCAACATTGGAGCGATCCGAGGTCCTTGGTAGCCACAGTTTGCACTAAGAAAATACTCACCCGCGTGTGGCCACGCCAAGCCTGCGACCTACCCTGCCGCCGGAACCGGGATGGTAACTGGTTGTGGGACTGTCCGACAGATAAGGCAGTCGCTCGCTCGGCGGTGGGCGGAGTCACGCGAGAAAAGCGTGATCTCGTGTGGCTGGGCAGGGTTCGTGAGGGCCTGCACTGGGGACTGGAAAATGAGGCGGCCATATTGGAATGGACCGGAAACGATGGGAAACAGCGCTGTGAGTGGTGAAGCGCCTATTCTTACTATTAGGACAGGGATTGTATGAATTTAGCCAGTCCTATAATAGTGTAACCAATAAGGAATGTATATACGCATTACCCACCATATCAGTGAAGCCAGCCTGTGAGCACAGCAACTGTTCTAGAGATAAGGCCATCGTTCGCTCAGTGCTGAAAAAAGTCACGTGATGGTGTGTTTGATCGGCAAATTAGAAAATGGGATGGCCAAGTGGAAACAGACCGAAAATATATTGAGAGTGCGTTAGTAAGGCGCCAGTTCCGCTCGATGTATGTGGAAGATAACCAGTCAGGTTATAATGGAAATTTAAAGAAATATACGTGAATGTATCAATAACAATAATAATATCTATATGAACATCCAACAAGAATACATTACACCATGTGCACCAATGTGATGCACCATGCTGGTGAGATCCACCTACTGCCATGACGGGATCCCTTGTAGGAAGCATATTGGGGATCAGAGGGTGCAGGGGGGGACAAAGGAATACAACCTGTATATGGCACCTAAAGATCAAAAGAAGAGGTGCAGGAGGGGCACAAAAGCAGCATGAAATCACTACACATAGTTATATGATTAGATAATGTGATTATATAATAATATAGTACAGGTCTAACAGTGCATCCTCCTATATGGTTAGTATACATGATGGTGGTTCAATAATGTCTAGATAAGTGAACCCCATGGGATGTCATCATTCAGCCCCTCAATATGTGTAGACAATCTCAGCACCCACCTCTGCTCGATTTTAAATAGTGCTGATTGTGAAATCTGTGGATGTGCTTCCAACACAATCCAATGCAGTGAGTCAGGAGGGTGTGGTGTCTCTTTGAAATGTCTGTATAGTCTAGTGGTGATTCTTTGGCAACGTATGTTGCTCCTGTGTTCGGTTATTCTGGTTTTGACTGTCCGCATGGTCATCCCTATATACTTCAAGCCACAAGGGCAGGTGATCATGTATATGCACTTTTTGGTGTTACAATTAGTGTGTTTGTTTAGGGACCATTTGAAATTAGTCAATAGGCAAACCTCTTTGGTTGCAGTAGTGAATTGGCACACTGTACAGGAGCCACAGGGGTGATGTCCTTTCACAGCTGGAAGACCCCACAAGTTCCTTTGTGAGTTGGTCGTGTGCTGTTTGGGTCTTGTGTGTATTAGAATATCTCTAAGATTACGAGTTCTTTTGTATGCAAACCTTGGCTTAGGTATTTGTAGATCACCAGTGCCAAGAATGCCCCAATGTTTCAAAATGATCTTTTTGGTTCTAGCTGAATTAGGTGTGAACGTAGTAACACATGTTAGTATATCCGTCATGGGTTTTGGATGTACCTCAAGCAGGGCTTCTCTGGGGTTATTTCTTGCTCTTTTCATCGAGTCACTGAGTATTTTGGCAGGGTAGCCTCTGGCCTTGAGATTGGTTGCCAAAACAGCTGCTTCTCTCTTGTAATCAGTCACCATCTTACAATTGCGTCTAATGCGCAAAAACTGACTGAAAGGTAGATTCTCTTTTAATGTTTTCGGGTGGTGACTTTTGTATAGGAGTAGGCTGTTGCGATCAGTGGGTTTCCTATATAGGGTGGTGGTAATAGTACCCTCACTCAGTATAATGTTGAGATCAAGAAATGGGACAGTCGTTTCTGAAATAGTGTGGGAAAACTTAAGAAACTCATTCTGGTTATTTATCCACTCCACAAATTCTTCACATGTAGTGCGGGGACCATGCCAGAATATAAGGATGTCATCAATAAAGCGTTTCCACAATATCAAATTATTGTGGTAAGGGTTATTGTTATTATTTACCACATCCTTTTCAAATGCTGCCATGTAGAGGCAGGCCACACTAGGAGCAAATGTACTGCCCATCGAAGTACCCTGGCTTTGATGGTATAGTTGTTGTTTAAACTCAAAGAAATTCTCAGTCAAAGCCAGGGTGGCGCACTCCATAATAAAGGAGATGGGTGTTGATGATGACCACTCTAAAGAGCTTAAAGCTGACTCTACAACTGTCAATGTAGCTCCTTGGGGGATGTTAGTATATAAAGCCTCAACGTCAAGGGTGACCAAAAGGTCAATCTCTTCGATGTTCTGTGTTTCTTCAATGATTCGAAGGATATCAGTTGTATCCCTTACATATGACGGTGTTTCCTTCACCATTGGCTGTAAAAAATGGTCACAGAACTTAGAAAGTGGCTCGAGTAATGACCCAATGCCAGAAACAATGGGACGGCCAGGAACCGGGGTAATACCCTTATGTATCTTAGGTAGAGTATAGAAGTAAGGAACCCTGGGTTCCTTGGCAATCAGGAAATTAGATTCTTTGTGACTAATCAAATTCATTGCACACGTTACAGGCGGCACGCGGTTGGAGCCGATCCCTGGCTCCACATAATATTTAATAATTCATTAAAGGATGGATGTAATGAGTTGGAAAAGGATCCGACCACACTGAGACAAACAGGGAGATAGTAAGGGCACGCCAAACACCTAAGACTTTTTGAGTTGGAGCCCAGTATGTGCCCAATACTAAAAGACCAGTCTAGCAAAGTCCTGCCACATGGTCTGGCTTATGGAAGTGTAGTCCGTGTAAAAAATGAACGATGAATAGACAGTGCTCTTGTCTTCTCTGGTTCCATGCCACCGTCTTCCTTTAGCTGTGGACAGTCCAGTGCATGAGCACTCAGAGCAGTATCTGCAGAACTAACCAACTAGCCTAAGACCCCCAAAACGTACTAAGGTCCCAATCAATCCTTCACCTGGGAAAATGTATCATTTAAAATGGTAAATAAAGAGACAAAATAGGAAAATCAAAAGAAATATATATTTCAGAATAACAGAACGGTAGCTGACTGCTAGTGACTGAAATTCACAGTAAGGCGGTGTGGATGAGAGCATCCAGCCAGAATCACAATAAAGACTAGGGCATTGAAAGCTGGTAGGCACAGTCATCTTCCTTCAGAGAATCCTCCACTCCAGGAACGCCCCACACCCCAGACCTCACAGGGCTGGCAATGTCTCCATACAGTTCTACGTAAAATGGGTTGTTTTTCAAACACTACACAGTATTAAAAGCAGAAGTCCCAATAGAATGAACGCATTAGACATTAATAGAGCTAGGCCTTTAAGAAGAACGCTTTTTACAAGGATGTGTTTAAAACCACAAGCAAAAATCCTAAAATACTACCTATTCACCAACATTCTTCACATACCATTAATTATCCAAAGTGAAAAAAATGTAATGACAAATATTACCGACAAAGAAAATATTAGCATATTACATATAACCCTGGTGTGATATCACGGACATATCGATTCATAAATATTTAGATCGAACATGACAGCATAATTAGGTGTCGCGTGGCCAGAGCATCAGGGTGCCACGATGACAATGTCGGATGAATGGGCATTAAGACTTCGATCTAATCTCACATCACCTGCAAAATGCAGCATTAAAGGTACCATGCAGCCCTAAAGATAGTAATAACAATTTTTATCAAGTGTTTTATGTCATTTGTGAGTATTGTAGTTACTAATACCAGCTTAACGATTCTCAGTTAACTGGTCTCAGTAAGAAACAAGAATGAATTATCTTTGTGAGCATTTCAACTAGTGACTTGCACACCACTGCAGCTGTCATTGGCGAGCGTTTTTACTAACACTGAGCCATCCTGTGGTACGATCCTGACAGCACAGATGATACCACATACATCACACATGTTATAGGCTTAGGTGCTATAATTGTCACATGTTGCAAGATTACTTTAAACCTAAGTGCCACTCAGAGTACTGTTTTAGTGAATGTTAATGTCATGCACGCCATTTATAACCAGGATTATCCATAACACTTCGTTAACTAAAAACGTTTCAATGCATTTTATATACTCTATGGTGTACTTTGCTACCAATAGGCCTCGTTCAATTTTACATCAAACATAGCTGTTTACTGACTACAATTGTTTTTCCAATTTGAACCATGAATGTAGTGAAGTACACCAATATGTTCTGTGCAATACGTGAGTCAGGGCTTTGACGCAGTTTGGTGCTTACTTTACCTCCATGTTAAACAATAGTAGATGTTTGAGCACCCAGGCTAATGTGCTGTATAGCTAAATACATATAAGGTCCCAAAGGCGAGACCGATTGCATTGCAAATGCTTGTTTATACTGAGTATGAGTAGTATACTGAGTAAAACCAAATACTGAGTAGTCTTTGCACTGATCCTTTGATCCTCTGGTGTCTGCTTTTTTCCTGGTTGGCAGTGAATTCACCACCATTATCGCCAAAAGGTCCTCTTTTGAAAGACAGAAGATGTGTCTGTAACTTTGTGCCAACATTGAGTCTCTACTCCAGAACTGCTGCCACTGCAATGGCATACTAGTGGTCTGCATCAGATGCTTTGGACCACAGAAAGATGGGGAAACACTGTTGTAAGGCAGTGTTCAGCCCCTTTTGAAATTTGCCTACACCACCCGAAAAGATTCTTGTATGGCCACGATCCTAGAGCGGTAATCATTCCCATTAAACAACAAGGGTGAAAAGTGGGAGCGGCAATCCCCCAGCAACCCCCCTTCCTCTGGGAGCAGTGGCGTAACAAAAGCCCCCGCAGCCCCCATGATGCATGGGGGGCAGCTCCAGGGGCACACCTCCGGCACCATGCACTGGCAGCGGGCCCCTGGCCTGACAGCTCCTGACTGGGTCCGGAGCATGGGGGCCCCCCTCCATGAATTTTGCAGGGTGGGCGCCTCAGGTTTTGTGACACCACTGTCTGGGAGAAGGGCCTTGCTTGTGGAAGTCACCAGAATATTTCCAACCCGGTGTCTTCTTGTCTGGCTTAGTAATCCTGGACAGGAAAAAGAAGCATTTGCAATGCAATAGGTCTCGCATTTGCAAGAGTTTAGGCTATTGGCATTGTACATGACAATGCCTTTTATTTCTGTTTTGATAATTAACACATAAATAAAAGGCAGTGTCATTTACAATGCCAATAGCTCAAACTCTTGTAAATGCAAGACCTATTTCATTTCAGAGAAGCGGCCGCCATTGTCCCGGGCTGCTTGGAAAGTGAAAGTGCGCATGGCACGGTGAATGTTGCAGGAAAGCATGTTGTGACTGCAGTAGTAGAAACTCATTAAAGAAAATAGTGCTTACAGACTAAATAAGACATGCCGTGCAACAACAGAAGTAAAAGGGCCAGTCCTCATGGCAGGTTACCAATGAAGACACGTCGGTACTAAGGAGGGACTGACAAGCCTATTAATGAATCAGAAGCCAGCGTTTATAAAGGACAATGACACAAGCCAATGAAAATATGGGCGGAGAGTGGGCGGAGCTTCAAGTCCATACTCGAATACAGCTTGCTTTGCAGAGCATGCGCTGCCCAGGCTCGACTTAAAAATCAATGGCCAACGTTTAGGGAGCAACTACCCTGCATGTCAGTTCAATAGAGATTTTGATTTGCAGAAATATACACACACTCTCTATGGCTATTTTTCTAGAAAACACGAAACAAAACTGTCCTGTTCCCATGACATCTCCTACATTACTTTTTTTTTTTTTTAAATGAAGCACTTTTGGCAAAATGACCACCACCATCACAGAGGGCGATGCAGCAAGCGCAAGGTAAGTGGTTTTATTTATCTATTTCTTTACTTTCACCTTTCCCGTCAAACTCCACTACCGCCCCACCCCGCTCCGCCCCCGCCCCGCCTCACCGCCCCACAGCGTTACCTGTGTGAGACACCACTGGAGCCCTGGCATTGCTCTTCTAACCCCTTCGTTAAGAAATCACAAGTGAAAGTTTATTTCCTGCAGTCCTTGGTCAGCAAAGCAGACAGATAAAGGAGGAAATGAGGACATTTGTTATTCTTTACCAGAAGAAGGAAATTCACCTGCCATGCATTTGATATGGGAAGAGACCTGCTGCTCATGCAGAGGTATGTGTAGTTCATCAAGGTGCGATGCAAAGTGTTTTATAGTTTAGAAACAATGGTTAATAAAGTATAAAAGACAGTCCCTTAATTCTTAGCAATTGTGTAAGCTGCTGATGACATTTGTTCAAATTATATCTTGAAGCACGAATATTAATTAAAAAAAAACATCTGCAACCACCGAGTGACACTAGTGAAATGCTCTTAAAACCAAGAACAAGGCGTAATTTTTAAAACTTGGATTTTTTTTGAAAATGCTAATTAAATCTGAGTGCCATTCTCTCAATTGTTCAAGTGTTAGGTTGCACTCCATCAAGGGACTAATCGTGGCCTTAACTGGGCACCAGGCCTAAGTCTCAACTTGTCTGTTTTACTGACGGTTCTGTTGAAACAATGGCTATTGGCATGCCATTAACGTATATGTCAAGTACACTGGAAAGGATCAAGACTATTTTATTGGGTTGCAATTATAGCAAATTGATCGAGGTTAACTTTGGAGCTAATATGTTGTGCTTAGGGAGTTACATTTCATGCTTTTTGAATTAAGTGTGCATATGCATACACATTTGCAAATGCAGGAACATTCCATTGTGACAAACTAGGCTGTTTTGAAACCCGCTAGGCGTCACTGTTTTTTTGTTTTTTTTAATACTCAATACAATGTTTGAAGTCGAAGATAAATTGTCTTTCAATATCGTGCTTGGTACTTGGTATAGTATTTTGCATCTGTTTCAGCTAGACAGTATGTTAAATGCTTGAGTTGTCATGTTGTGCATTTCTATAACTGAATACTATGCATGGGTCTCAGCTTTACTGAGGGTACCACTTGTACTGAATTGTTGGTCCAATTTAAATTTATTCTTAAACGGCACTAGAATGGGAGATGACTGATTGAGAGCCACAGGGAGAACCACACACTTTTTAAAACTAAAATTACCGTAAAAAAATTCACAAAAAGAGTTGGACCCCCAGTTAGCTTAACTTGAAAGTGAGCGTCATGTTCCTAAGATGTTGTCTCCTACCTACTTCAGAATGGCTAGAATTGCATAGGAATTGGCAGCTCCTCCACTAAGGCAGAGGAGCGTCACCCCACTGCTTTTAAGCAGTCTGACAAAGGATAAATAAAATGATAATAACTTGTTGCTATTATCATTTTATTATTTCCAGCTTCTTTGCGAGCGGGTGGGCAGGCAGAGCTGCTCTGCTCTCAGAGCAGTGCAGGGGAGGAGTGGTTTGCCCAATCCAAGTGCGCATGAATGCTTGGCCGGCCCTCTGGGGCCGGCCAGCATCCATGCGCACTTTGCATGTTCCCCACCAGGCTGCATTACAGCCTGCATGGAGAACATGCCCAGACCCCCGGTCTCCGTCTGAGCGCCGAACCACAGCGCTCAGATCAATCACAACGTTGATTGGTCAGGGGAGCTTGGGTGCTTACCAATCATGATGCTGCATTGCAGTGTTGTGATTGGTCAAGGGAGCCTGTGTGTGCTTCCTGGTTGCTGTTCTGCCAAGTCCTATGGAGGAGAAACGGAGCAGAGAGGCAGAACGTGGCGTTAAGGTAAGTGGTTATTTTTTTTATTTTTTTAGCATTCCCCTTCCTCCCATCACTCCCAAAGCCCTGCCACCCCCGATCCGTGTCAGCCACCACTGTACAGTCATTATGACAGTGACACTACGCACTGACAACAAGTCAGAGGTAATGTGATGCCATTTCCTATGAGGTAATTGGGTCAAAAGTTCTGTGATATTACTTCCTGTGATGTCATCGATAGGTCAAAGGGCATGTGACGTAACTTCTGCTACACCTGACTTTTTTGTGAATCAATAACAATGGAAACATGGCAGGAGGTGCTCCATTGAGCGAGCAGAGGTGAATGCAAAATGGCTGGCTGGTGGTCCAGCAGCCAGCGTCTGAATTACCCTTTAGGTCTTGCTAAAATACAAATATCCAGTAAGTAAATTCGTAATTTAGCCTCCTTTTACAATCCATACTTCTGTTATTTACAGACGTTTTTGTCCACGCATTTCACAACTTTACATTAATAAAACAACATAAAATCATAGGTTCTTGCAAATACTTTAACAGAAACAGCTTTATTTATTTATGTAATACCTTCCTCTGAAGAATCCAAATGTAAACATACGTAACTTTCCTTTAAAGTGAAAGATGCGAGGGGCGTGGCCAAGATGGCGGCGAGGTGAGACGCATTCTCCCGTCTCTCCCGTCGACCGCCTCAGGGAAGCACTATCTCAGGCCCTGTCTGATGGACCCCAGGCTGCGCTTTCGAGGGTGAAGCAGCGCAGCTACCCGGCGACCTCCCACTGTGGCTACATTAGCCTCGGACTGCGACGCAGGGCGCCGAAACATCGCCCGCGGATGCGAGGCCTGCAGCGGTGAGCGGAGCCGCGACCTTGCGTAGGGCTGAGCGCCGGGCGGCGCTGCTCCTGCCCGCCTACTGGACTGAGGGCTGCAAGCGGAGCTGCTGAGACACGGAGCCCCGATCCCCCGAGTCAAGAGGAGCTATATGCGGAGCGGCACCCGGGGCCCTGGCTGTGCCTGGAGTGGACGTGTGCACTGCGGTGGGCCGCTCTGTCCCAGGCGGTAGCAGCGTGCACGGAACCTGGGGGGCCCTCGGAGCCTGCCTGGCGGATCACGCTACTGCACCTGCACGTGGGGGCTGCCCCTAATCGGTCCCACCGGGGGCCCCACGGTGACCCGGCCGCAGCCTGAAGGTGAGGAGGAGCGCTTACAGGGGACTGGAGGGACGGAGCGCTGAAAGCCCCCCCTCCTTGGTGATACCACCAGAGTGATCCTCGACTGGGCCCCATTGCAGACGCGAAGATGGTATAAGCGGCCCCAGGCCCACGGGCCGGACTGAGCCGGGCGGGCTCGTCCATAGGGGAGGAGTTGCACCGTGTGCACGAGGCTCCTGCCCCCGCGGGAGTGGGACTTCAGTAGCGGTGCTTCCTGGGCCCCCGCTCGTGTCCGGTGTGGCGGCGCACACCTCGAAGGCCGCCCTGTCCCTGGCGGTGGCAAGGGGAGCAGAGCTGGAGACCCCCGAGGCCTGACCAGGAGCTCGTGACATGCGTGACCGCACGCAGAAGCTGCTACTGCTTGGCCCCGGCCGAGGATTCCACGGGGACCCGACCACGACTTGGAGGTGAGGAGGAGCGCCTGTTGGGGACTGGAGACGCGCCGCATAGAGGGTTCTCCCCTCGCTGGGGACACATTCCGGAAGATCCCTGATCGTGCTCCACTGTTGGAGCTCGGACGGCACGTGCGGCCCTGGAGGGCCCCCCGGCTGGGGGGTAACAGAGCGGACCTGATTGGAGGTACCGGCCCGACAGCGGGGTTGCAAGTTCGGGGTCCCAGCCCTTAGCTACATCGATGGTCCTTACCCAGTAGGCGCAGTGCGTGGAGGTCGGCCTGCGGAGACTGCACGGACCTGCCCTCATCCAACCCCTTGTGCGGTGCCTGCTGCCGCCTGCCTCGCGACGCCGAGGGGGTGCAGCCCGAGAGACCGGACTGGTTGATATCGCGTGGGACCGACCCCGGCCGATATTACCGCGGCTACCTCAACGCGTTGGTGTACTCATAGGCCCTCTCTGGATTTGTGCTTCAACACTCTCCTTGCAGGTCGGACTGCGCATTGACCTCTACGCGGGGCAGAAAGGGTAAATCTCTCCAGGAACTGTTTGCGCGACCGCAGGGGGGTACACCACCAGACTCTGCTAAACGGGCTGCTACCCCCACGATGCTCGGGAGCAACCCCAAGGAGGAGCCGGTCACGCGGGCCTTCTTGGAATCTCTGTTTTCAACTCTCCGTGATGACCTACAGACGGTGAAACGGGACCTCACCGCGGAGCTTAAGGATGTCCGCAAAGATCTGGATGACGTGGGCGATCGGGTGGTTGCCCTGGAGGACAAAAGCGACACAAGAGATGAGGAGATCTCCTTTGTACAACAGGAACTACTACGCCTCCATGAGCAGCAGATGGTCCTTCAGTCCCACCTGGAGGACCTGGAGAACCGCTCCCGCCGTCATAATATACGGATTCGAGGGGTGAATTCACACGCGGAGGCGGGTGACCTCTTCGCGTTTGTGCGCAGGCTCTTCAACCACATTCTGGGCCGCCCCCTGGACACAGACCTCCGCATTGACAGAGCGCACAGAGTGGGCCCCCCCCGCCCCTCCACGGCCCCTCCCGCAGACATCTTAGTCTGCGTTCAGGATTACCGCACTAAGGAGGAGATCCTGCAGAAAGCCAGGGCACAACACCCGATCGCGTTTCGGGACCAATCCCCGGTCCTATATCAAGATCTAGCTGCCCTCACACTTCAAAAGTGCAGGACCTTCCGCCCGATCACGGCGGTGCTCCGTCAACGCAACATCACATATTCCTGGGGTCACCCCTTCCGCCTTATATTCCGTTTGGATGGCACCCTTTATCAACTTCGGTCTCTGGCGGAAGCTGGCAAGGTGTTAGGGGTTGACCTCCCTGAAGATGGAGAAGGTGGCGACACCTCAGAGACAGGGCCTTCCAAGAGACAGCCGAGGTGGCGGCGACAGAGAAGCCGACGCCGCCCTAATCGGGCACGACGCCCGGACCCTGGTGAGATCGCGAAGGGGCAACAAGAAGCTCTAGAGGCACTGCTGATGGCCCTAGCTCCGCAGCAGCCTGGAGGGCACACCTGAAGATGGTTCTTTAGGCTCACATCCCTGGGGAGGCCCGGGGAGAGGGGGGAATGTTCTTGGCCACCCATGCCCGTATTGTTGTTTCTCCTGATCTTCCGAGGAAGATGGACTATTTCCATGATTTTTGTTTTGAGTTGGCACCGGTTGTGCCGGGGCTTTTTTTTTTTTTTTTTTTTCTCTTTCTTTCCGGGGCTCTTTCTCTTCTTTTCTTGTGTTCTGTCTCTTTCCCAGTTCCCAAGATGGCTCCTTCGGACCTCTGGTGTTGGCAGTGGTTACTTCCTGCGCTCCGACCCTCACTGCAGCAATGTGCTCCGCTACGCGCCCTTCTATACGCACATCCCCACTCTGGCCTGGCCCGTACTAGACGGGCAAGATCTTTACCTTGATAGATGGCTCCCCTGAGCCTTAAAGTCCTCACGCTTAACGTGAGGGGACTTAACAACCCTGTCAAACGTAGGGCAGTCCTCGCGTACTTGTCAAGCACGGGGGCTGATGTGTGCCTGTTGCAGGAGACTCACTTACTGGCCAGGGACTGTCACAGATTACGATCCCGTGCTTTTCCGACCCAGTTCTTCTCCTCTGGTCCCTCCAAAACAGCAGGGGTGGCGATTCTGCTCGCTCGGTCTTTCCCGGGCAAGGTCGTGCAGAAAGAGGCGGAAATCAGGGGCAGATTTCTCTCCTACCAGTTCACGATGGGGGCACACACTGATCCTGGGGTCTCTTTACGCACCCAATGAAGGCCAGGAACGCTTCCTACACGACGCTCTGCTTGCGGCCACTGCGACACCTGTACGTCACTTGCTTTTGGGGGGCGACCTGAATCTGGTTCTGGACAACGAGCTGGATAGGTCAGCGCAGCGCTATGGTCAGGTGGGTGCCCTTTCTCAGGCTGGACACATACGCCTAGGGGAGTTGGGACTGACTGACATTTGGAGACACTACCACCCACGCGCCAGGGAATATTCGTACTATTCCGGCGCCCATAAGACCTACGCCCGGCTAGATTATCTGCTGGGTTCGGGGCCCATCACCGCCATCACGTCCTCGGTAGACATTATGGTTGCAGCTCTATCAGACCATGCTCCGGTGGTGACTACTTTGATATTCCCACCGGTGCAGTTACCCGTTAGGCACTGGCGCTTCTGCGATTCCATTTTACAAAGAGAAGGTACAGTCGCCCAAATCCAGCGCACAATCGCCGATTACTTATCACATAATGATAATCCAGACACATCCATCTCGACCAGGTGGGAGGCCCTGAAGGCAGTGGTCCGGGGTGAGATTATCGCTCTTTCCTCCGCGGACAACGCGGAACGTAAACGTAAACGAGAGGACCTTACGCGGCAGGTAAGGGAACTGGAGCAGATACATCGCAGAACGTGTGCTCCACGTATCTGGCGTCAATTGACTGCAGCCCGTAAGCAGCTGGCGGCCATAGACCGAGACACAGCCGAATATGCGGCTTTGCGGTTGCGGTACGCCTTCTATAGCAGCGGGGACAGGTGCGGCCGACTCTTGGCGCACAAACTGCGAGAGACTCGGCTACGGGAGGGGGTCCAGAGGCTTGAGGATTCAACAGGCAAGGTATGTACTGACGACCTTGACATTGTGAGGACCTTTAGGGACTTTTATGAACAACTCTACGACGCCCAGCACTTAGAGCCGGAGAACATAGAGACATACTTAGACCGGGTTACTCTTCCTAGCTTATCCCAGGTGCAGTCCGACCATTTGGAGAGGGAAATTAGACCAGAGGAAGTTATTTCGGCCATCTCTCGCCTGAAATTGGCTAAATCCCCCGGCCCGGATTGCTACACAGCGGCCTACTATAAACAATTCTGCCCTATCCTTGCCCCGTTTCTCACTCGGCTTTTTAACGCCTTGGTCCCTGCGTGCCCGGCATTGTCGACCCCGACCAGGCTGGTTTTATCCCTCAGAGGCAGACCAGTGACAACACGAAGCGAGTGCTCCATCTTATTGAAAAAGCCTCCCGTATACCGGGGGAATTCATGCTTCTCGCCGTCGACGCCGAAAAGGCCTTCGATCGCGTGCACTGGCCCTACCTGGAGCGCGTCCTGATGCGCTTTGGCCTGGGGGAGAAGATGAGGACCCGCATTCTCAACTGTTATTGGGGCCCTACGGCTACGGTGCGCGTTAACGGGTATACGTCGTCCCCCTTCCCTATCCATAGGGGTACGCGGCAGGGGTGCCCCCTGTCGCCACTACTCTTCGCTCTTTACATGGAGCCTCTGGCGCAGAGGATTCGGGAGCACCCCCAAGTTACAGGCATCCGCTTAGGGGGCGATGTTCATACCATCAGCCTATACGCGGATGATGTCTTGGTCACCCTGTCCGATCCGACGGCAGCGCTGGGCACCCTCCTGGAGGAGCTGGACTCCTTTGGAACAGCGTCGGGGTTTAAAATTAATGCCTCAAAATCCATGGCTCTTAACGTCTCTCTCTCACCCCAGCAACAGGCGGATCTCCAGGCGCGGCACCCTATACAATGGTCCACTGACTCAGTGCCCTATCTGGGAATTCAGTTAGCTTCCACCTTACAGGCAACGAGGTCCATTAACTATGGCATATTACAATCCCACGTCCGAGCAGAACTGCGGCGTTGGAAACATTATCCTATCTCCTGGCTCGGCCGTATCGCTGCTATTAAAATGACGATCCTCCCCAAGCTACTTTATCTTTTTCGAGCGCTCCCTCTTACAGCCCCTATTGGTTGGCTGCAGAAAATCCAATCGGAACTTTCTCAATTCATCTGGCAGGGCCGAAGACCGCGGATGAAGAGGCTGGTCAGTTTTCTCCCCCCCCCACGAAGGGGGCCTGGGGATCCCCGATCTCACGCTCTATTTCAAAGCTACCCAACTGCGTCAGCTGGTGGAATGGAGTAGAGCCGAGTCCGAGAAGCACTGGCTTTTCCAGGACCGTGCTGTGGCTGGCACCTCCCTCATGAAAATACCTTTCTTATGGAAACGCCAACGCCCCCCCAATCTATACACCTCCCATGTGACTCGCTCTGTTATGGTGGCTTGGGACCAGACGAACGTGCGACATGGCTTGACTACTTTCCCATCTCCCCTTACTCCTCTCTTTGGTAATTCTGACTTCGGACCGGGGCTGGCTGAGACCTCATTCCCCCTCTGGAGAACCACGGGTTGCCAGGCTCTAGGTACCCTATATGATGTAGAGGGAGTGGTCCCCTTCTCCCAGCTCAGTGTCGATTATGGCCTCCCCGAGTCTGAACGGCTGCATTACTTACAATTGCGACACTGGGCTTCCCACCCGGAGGTTAAATCGCAAGCACACAGACGTCTCACTCCCTATGAGCGTTGGCTAATAACGCGCACATCGGATAAGGGCCTGATCTCGGATCTATACAAAATGCTACTGGCGCGCTATACTCATGTGGTTCATGCTGGCCGAGAGCGTTGGGGAAGGGACCTGGGGCGCGATCTTACGGATAAGGAATGGGAGGGGATCTGCTATAGGGCGAGACACACGGCGACAAAATTGGCATACTATTGGTACTATACTCCCGAACGACTACACCGCTTTGATACCACACATAGCCCGAATTGCTGGAGGGGTGTGGGAAACTGGGCACGCTTACACATCTCCTATGGGACTGCCCAATGCTGACCATCTACTGGACCCAAATCCTTGATGAAATTGATAAATACTTAGACACAGAGCTCCCTCGGCTTCCGGAGTATGTGCTCCTAGGGGTCCCCAATCCACTTACCTATCCCTTGAAGTCTAGGCGGGGAAGGCAGATTGCGCTTGCGTTGGGTTCCGCCACACAAAATATCCTTTTACATTGGAAGTCCACACGTATTCCAACACACTCTGGGTGGCTGCAACGGTTATGGCACATACTGGGTATGGAGAAGATTTCGCTCACAGTAGCTGGTAAGGGCGAGGAGTTCGGTGACCTTTGGCAACCTTTCCTGTCCCTCCTCGCACAGGACTTTAGGGAATTAACATGCCCGACATATCTCAGATTGTTACGCCTGACAGCACCGATTACCCCTGCTGCTGAAGTGGTTTCCACTCCGTAGATTGTACTACCACACTGGGGACTGGGTAGGGTGGGGGAGGGGGGCGGGCTGTATTCTTTTCCTGTTTCTTCTACCTCTCTTTTTTCGGGGATAGGGTGGGGGGTGGTTTTTCTTCTTCCAGTACTTTGAAACTGTTTTATTTGATTTCCTTGTAAGGCTGGAAGTCTGTATATTGCATAATGGCCCTGCGCGGCCTACGTTGACGCACAATTTCTTGCTACTTTCCGTAACTGACTTCTGTTTCAATAAAAAGATTTAAACCATAAAGTGAAAGATGCACTTATAATCTTTCCTTTAATTTTGTATTTACAAGCAGATTATCGTAGTTTGTTTATTTATAATATAATATTAAGGAAGACATATTTTTAAAATAAAAATGTAATTATAGGATACGTCCAAACGATAGAGCCATAATCCTATTAAAATTCAATGAGGACTGGCAGCCTAAACCATGATCCAACAACACTGTAGGCATATTTTCTTTGTGTCGGGAAGGAGTTCTGTGTCAGCATTCTAAGCATAAAAGGAAGCAAATATAGAGGAAGGCCTTTGAATGAAGTGCTATAACCGTGAAGGCTGCGAGAGATAAATGCATGGCCAATCTTTTGAGCACTGGGATCAAGGATAAGTCACATACAGAAAATATTACACGTGGGCTCCAGCAGATACACAGATGTGAGAAATGTGAATGGGCAAGAGGTCAGGGTCGGAAGAGACAGCACAGGCCAGTTTTATCAATGTCTTGCTGTGATGCAAAGCTGCTGAAAAATACAATGTGTATCTGTGATGCACTGAGCATTGTGACTGAGCAGTGATGTCAATGCTCTCTGCAGCAAAACTAATTCCCATTTAAGTCTCTGTCAGTGCAGTTCTTACCCCGTTTAACCGATTTACAAACATTAATGAATTAAATAGATCATGTATATGACTTGCTTACAATTAATCAATCAATCAGGTTGTTTGTAAAGCGCGACTACTCACCCGTAAGGGCAGTGGTTCCCAAACGTTTTTGACCCGCGGCTCCCTTGACCCATTGGCCATTGCCCATGGCTCCCCACTGTGACTTTTTTTGGAGGGTGGGGTGGATGTAAGCCCGGCCTCGGGAGTACTTGCATTTTTCTCCCTGAAAATAATTGGGATGAAGATGATGAAGGTATTATAATCATATACGCAGGTTGTTTCGTATTACTAAGGCGGTGCCTCTAATAAAATATTCCTAGTTACACTTCTTTGCCCATGCCTTTTTTAGAGTACCCTCTCAAACTTTTTTATCCCACTTACAGTGCTAGATAGCACCCCTATGCATGTAGGCCCCATTGCCAAAGTGTTTGTGCGCTTGAAGAATATTTGCATGCACTTCCATTTCTACCCATGTAATACGTGCCAACACACCTCTCTCAGGAGGGTGACTCGCGATTTTTAAAACCAGATACAGCTTTATTTTTGCTGTCTCCTCCCTAAAATTGCCTCGAAGTCAATGGTAGTAAAATGAATTCCTCAGATTTTTTTTTTTAAACGTCCCTCTTTCTTGCTTCCAAAAGTTGGCATTATGCCATATATGGTGTTTTACTTTCCTGTGTTCAAGGAGAGAGCAGGCCTGTCTGGAAATGTGTGTGTACTGAAAGAAATGTGTACTGGAAGTACCTATGATTCGAGTACAAATGCCAATACTTAATAATACTTAGGGGCCGATTCCGATCTCGGCCGGTAGGGCTCCGAATCGGATTCGGCTTTACCGGATCCGATTCGGAGCCCTGTTTCCCGACCGAACCGTACGCGGGTCCGGCCGAGCGAGTACGATGCGAATTCGCCGACCGACTCGTCCGGGCGTCCCGACCGCTCCGACCGACTCGCTCCCGGCTCGAACCGCTCCGACCGACTCGCTCGGACTCGACTCGCACCGCGCAATGGAGACGTTTCCCGGCCGGGTAAGTACGATGCGCGCCGCGAGCAGTCCGACCGAGCCGCGCACTCCGGCTCGAAAGAGCTGTCGGAGCCGTACTTTGGGGGTCCGTGTCGGACCCCCCTGTACGCGTAGCCGCGCGAGTCGCACACAGGGGGGACCCATGGGTCCCCCCTACCTGTGCGTGTACGGCGCGAATCGCTTCGCCGCGTACCCGCTGTAGGGGGCGCACTTGTTCGCCTCGCACCCATTGAGTCAATGGGAGCCCGCGTACGCGTTGTACGACCGGCTCCCATTGACTTCAATGGGAGTCCGACCGACTCGAGTCCGATAACATACGGACGCATCGTACTCGTTCGGTCGGACTGCACGGGTCCGATTCGGTCGGAAATCTCTCCGGGTCCGGCTCGGTCGGAGAAATTTCCGGCCCGAATCGGAATCGACCCCTTAGTGTGTTTAATAGACAGGACACCTGTACTTTCCTGATAACTTGCATTGGTGTAAAATGCATTTGGAAAAAAAACGAAACTATTAACAAGTCTGACAAAATTAATCAGGCATCTTCCGCTTACTTTGGGAGTGTTGGAATGTGGGGATCCAGTGAAATATGGAGGTCATCTCCCTCGACATGCCATCAATTAAGCACTACGTTTACAGTTTTAGGCGTGTCACTTACAAATCATCGACATCATGTGTTTAAGTCTAATTAGTTTAACTGAAGCCAACAGACCCTTCAACATTAGATGCATTAAAGTGCTTGGTGCACGGCTCCCCTGGCTAGGTTTGACGGCTCCCCAGAGAGCCACGGCGCACAGTTTGGGAACCACTGCATAAGGGTCTCAAGGTGCTCAGGGGGGAGATGCTGGTCTGTTGAAGGTGCTGTGGTTCAGTCGAAGAGCCAGGTCTTGAGGACCTTCCTGAATTGAGGCTGTGATGGTGATTGCCGGAGGTGGAGAGGCAGGGTGTTCCAGATCTTTGCTGCGAGGTAGGAGAAGAATCTTCCACCGGCTGTGATCTTGCGGATACGTGGGACGGTAGCCAGGACCAGTTGGCTTTAGAAGATTGCCATTGTTGTATTCCCCAGAAAATTAACACAGGCAGCGTAAAATTACTGCATTGCTTTTAAAAGTTATTATATGTGGTGGCGTGGCCAAGCGCGTCAAGATGGCGGTCGCACTCTAGGAGTGCTCAGGACCCCTCCGTCATCCGCGCTAATATCCTCCATCATCAGCAGCCCTCCTTTCACCTACCGGGTGTCTCCTGTGTCGGTCCTGGTAGGCGCTGCCCGGCGGGGCGGTGGGCGCCGTCTCGTCCGGACTGGGCAGAGAGATCCGAGCTGTGGCCTCCGGTGCGCCTGACTCCAAAATGGCGGCACTGGTGCACTGAGGCTCGACGCCCTGCCGATTCCCGGCGTTGGGGCTTGCTCCCATCGCCACCGCGAGCCTGCGCTTGTGCCTCCTGAAGGCTTGGGGACGCTCCGGCGGCACCACATCCGGGCGTGGAAGTATTGAATGCAGCGTCCTGAGGACCGGGTTCCCCGGCCCCCGCTGTACGGATTCCGGAGGGGCCTGCTTGAGCCTGAGGGGCCGCGGATGTTGGCTGGTGGCAGGACTGTGCGGCGGTAGGAGGTTCGGCCGACCGGATCGGGCGGCGGGTCCCCCAGGTCGGGGCCGCCTCCTGCCCCCTTTAGGCATCGTGGGGCCTGAGCCTGGCCCTCGACGGGAGCCTGGCGGGCTTGTGACATCCCCTTGCGGCCCTTTGCGGGACTGGGCAGGGCCTGAGGTTGTCCGAGGCCTTGCAGCGACCACCCCTCAAGGCCGGCCCGGGTCCTGAACAAACGGTGACCGCTGGCACTTGGTTATCCGCCTGGGACCACAGCTGACGAGACCTGCTCCCCGTAGGGGCTACTGTGCTCCCTCCGGCCCACCCCTTGTGCCCCTGCGGTGTGGGGCCTGATATGGAAGGTGTCGCCGGGGCCCATCTGCGGCCAGTATCCAGCCTCTGAGACTGCCTGGAGCCGTAGACCCAAACCCGGTGGGGTGGAGGTGGGTGCTGGCCTGCCTGCGCGGGGGCCCCTGCTTCCATCTACACGGCCCCCCCTCTCCTCTCAAAACACCAATTCGGCGGACTCGCCCCTGAGGCCTGGGGCCGGGCTCTGTGGTCCCCTTTGCCCCCCGCTTGTGGCTGTCCGTAGGTGCCGGTGGTGTTCGGCTGAACTCGCCTGCAAGACTCGGCATGGGCGTGAGTCGAGGTCTGGCTGCCTGGGGCGGCGCTGCTGGCCCTGCGACCCGGCCGGCGTGGTGTGTCTGGGGCCGTGGTCCACCTACTGCGGGGCTGGATTCAGCCGCATATACCAGGCGGCGTGGGTTCCCGGGCGGGGCCCCCTCCACCTCTCCTCCTTCCTGAGCTGGCCCCGGTGTGACTCTGTGCACCCCTCTCTCTGGCCCGTGTGCTGCCCCCCCTTCGAGATCTCAGCACCTGGGGCCCCCACACTGCAGCAGGTCGCCGGCAGGAAAGGTGGCATCGGCCGTGCCTATCGGGCGGCGCGGGTCCCTGGCAGGGGGCCCCCACTACTCCCTCAATCCTGCATTGCCCCCGAGGGGCTCGTCCCCTGTGCCCTGGGATTCATTTGGCCGCCGCCGAGGGTCCTGGCTGCCTCTGCCGCTTCCGGGCCTCTGTGCCTGACATCTGAGGCCTACCTGGAGGCCTGCTCCTCCCGTGACTACTGCTGCTGTCCGGGCTGCCGCTGCGGCTTAATTGGTCGGACCCCTGCCCTTCTCCACCGCTGACCGGAACTCGACGGAGGGAGCCACTGGTGGTTCCCCCTCGCCGGAAGAGACCTCTCGACCATCCTTCAGGCTATTTGCACCTCTTAGGCCTCGGTGGAGGGCAAGATCGGTGAGGTGCAGGTGGACGTGGCCCTTATCCGCCAGGACCCGCACTATGCC
Organism: Calotriton arnoldi; assembly: GCA_963921515.1. Taxonomy (NCBI): domain Eukaryota; kingdom Metazoa; phylum Chordata; class Amphibia; order Caudata; family Salamandridae; genus Calotriton; species Calotriton arnoldi. Next base: position 5,221 of record CAWUFW010017755.1, on the reverse strand, counting down.
ACAGCGAGAATCTCAGAGGCTGAATCGCACCTCTCCACGGTTGAGGACGAGGTGGGTCAGTTAAAAACCCAAGTGATCCGCCTGCAGACTCAATCCTCGGAGCTACACCGACGGGCTGAAGATGCCGAAAACCGCTCTTGACGGAACAACTTGCGCCTCATAGGTTTCCCATAAGGAGTTGAACTGGGGCAGGCGGACACCTTTGTGGAGACTTGGGTGAAGTCATGGATACCCAAAGAGGCTCTCTCTGCGTGGTTCGCAATCGAGCACGCCCACCATTCCCTGGCACCCAGGCCTCCTCCCGGGACGCCGTCTCGTCCGCTCATCATCAGGATCCTTAACTTCCGGTTTGTCCGAGGGCCTTACATTTAGGCCAGGTCTCCTGCTGTATGTCGTTGATGGGCTTGATATAATGTGCATTTTTATGCTGTCTTTGTTTGTTTTGTTCTCTCAAATGCGAATAAACTTGATTATCAACAAAAAAAAAAGTTATTATATGTACTCACTACAGGGAAATGTAATATAACTGCAAGAGAGGGCTGATAGGGCAACCCGCTAAGGTACCTCTTGCATTCAACATGGTAGGCAGGAGGTCTTTGCATCTGTGTGAAACTGTTGCACAGTGACTCATTTTGTGTAAATGGATATGTCGGTAAGTTGGTCCCTATACTACAGTGCCCTTCAAGGTCGTTGTGATAGGGAAGCAAGTTCACTGACCCTCCCAAATATGCATGCACAGTAAGCAGAAAAAAATAGTCTCTGATGCTGGCACCCAGTGCACCCGACTAGCTCTGAGGTGCTGCTGGCCTAATCCACAGCCCACTTGCCTGGGTTCCCAAACAGTGCACCCTTTAGAGTGACAAGTCAAGCACCTAAGCATGGCACATCAATTGCACGTGGCAAGCTCAGACAATAAAGACAATATTTACCTTTCAAAATGTCACTCATAAATATCAACAAGCATTGGCAAAGTCAAGAATTCTAATTTTTAATTTGGTAAAGTATAGAAACACAAGCATGCTCAAATGGTGTGTTTGTGGTGAATTTGGCAATGTTCGTGGTGGTAATGGTGATGTTGGTAAACATTGTGTTAATGGTAGGAACAGTGGTGGTAGTGATGATGGTTGCAAAGGTGGGAGTGGTAAAGGCTTGCTCCTGAGTCCTGATAAAAAGATTAAAATGGCTACTACAATAAAAAGCAAGATTTGGCAAGGGAAATAGAACTGGTTTTGCCCTCTGTAGTGGTTATTGTTTTTGGCATTTATACTGTCACAAAATAAAAAATAATAAAAGATCCTGCGACCTTAGCATGGCAGCCAGATTGCAATACAAAAATGAAATTTAAATAACAACCAAAACTTCCATATATAGGGTCTCCCTGCAGTCGGAGCCTTTCCGACCGACATCATAGGTTTCACTTTCGACCACCGTATTACTTGTCGCGGTCGTAAGTGAAACCAGCTGGTCATTCCGGCTGACTTCCAACGGGCTCAAGGAGCCCGTCTGCCAGTCGGAACCGGCATGTAATTCCTTCAACACAGCATTTCTGCCGTCGGGATTACAATGTCAGTTTCACACAGACTTTGCGTGTCGGGCTTTCTGACATGGAAAGCCTGTCGTAAAGCAACTTTGGGGGCCCCTAGCAGAGCCCCCTTCTCCCTGTGGCCTCGGGTTGGGGGTCGAGGGGGAACCTATGGTGCCCCCCCTGTTAATCCATGCACCATATGGCAGGCACCATGAGGTGCCTGCGTCGCGGTGCAGAGATTAACAGAAACTCCCATTTCTCTATGGGAGCTTGTGCTGCGGCCAGTTTACAGCAGCAGCACAAGCTCCTATAGAGAAAAGGGAGTATGTGACCGCACCATGTGCGGTCGCATTGTAATAGTGGTGTCGGGAGGCTCATAATGTTAAATAAAAAGTAAGGGACTGATTGAGACCACAGAAGATGGGACTTACTCAAAACCAGGACTCTGTTTTTGGAAATACAAAAACAAATGACCTCCACATCATGGGAGTTGTTTCTCATTTCGCAGTTCTCACTGCCCCTTCCCTCCATGTGACAGTTAGTGAAAACTGGCCATTTGACCAAGGAACTAAAATCTGGCAGGCTGTCAAATGGACAATCCTCTGACACCCCTTACTGTGCTGGGCTGTTGGAGGTATATGTCAGCGGTGCAGACAGAGTAGTATCCATTTCTGACATACTAAAATTCCGCCCAAATCTAAATGAGGCAGGCAGAACTTAAGTTTGGAGGAGAGAGGACTCCGTTGCAACACTCTTTCTGCCAAACTCTAAATCAGGGCCCAAGTCTGCTTTCCTTAGAGTACGTATAGAAACCTTTTTTAGTTTTAACTCACATTATAGAAAAATATTATTTTTTATTGGTGCAAAGAAAGATATTATTAGCTTTGAATTAATGACAACATAGTATAAACATACAAGGATAACTGAAAAAGGATAAAGAATTGAAACAAAAAGCACTGAAAAGATAAAGTATAACTGAACTACTGAACTGCCAGCCCTCTAAAGGAAATGCACTCGGCAGATGTGCATATTCAATGAGGCACAATGTCATCACTCACAGTGGAAGAGAGTCAGCGAATAAGGTGAGCTGACCCATTGACCTGTTCTGTATGCTGTGGTGGGTAGAAGCAAAATGTAAATGACAGTTGAAGTGGATGAAGAGGGGTGGACCAAATTCCCTTTATATGCATGTGTGTACTTTTTATTGAGAATTTACATGAGAATGGCAAGCAATTGAAGCTGTCTGCAGGCCAGAATATGAACAACGATTGCTTTCTGTGTACATGGAATGTGTTATGATTTAGAGTGTTTTTCAGATTAAAATGTTCCCTCATGCATTGCAAGCACTCCATAGGAAGAGAATGATACACAAAACAGTGAATAGCACCAGGTGAGTAGCAATTTTTCTCTGGCTGGAGTCAAAGTCCACAACATGCATATTTTAAAGATCTGGTAATAAAATGTCTTCAGACAACTGTGCTGTCAAGCCAGACCTAAAATGGCTTAATCCATGTCTGAATGAGAGCCACTGATCTAAGGTTGTCGGATCTGGGAAATGTTTGCCTTTTGTCCACAGGGATCACAGTGTAAGGCCACCAGAACACAGTAGAGCTTTACATGTGTCACTAACGTATTTCACTCTTTAACTGCTGCCCAACTCTGGCAAGTGCACTTCCTGACCATGGTGCACTCCCTACTCACCCAACCTGAAAGCCATTCCTAGGATCAACCTCATGTTGCCTCAAACCATCCGCACTTCACTCTTAAAGATTCATTACCTCTCAAACTCACCATAACCTCACCATAGTCTCACCTTATCCTCCATGCTACACTCTTAATGTTTCCATTTTTATGTTGTTTGACATTGAATGTTTAATAATTTGGAGTGTGAATAATAAATTCGAAACCCTACTCCCAGAGACGAATATTTTCTACATTGGTGCTTATTTTGCATTGAGAATAATGCATTTGAACCCATCCCCATCCAGAATCCAACACCTTTCCCAGTTTTGTTTAGTTTGTAGCATAAATAGTAACTCTGACCCGCCCATATGTGTTAATTTATTAAAAAATCTAAATGTATTCACCAAATGATTTTACATTTTCCTACAATGATAAGAAAATATTTTATAATTTTAAAATTATAGAAATAAATGTATTCATGAAGTTACATAATTATATTTTAATTTTCACATAGATGTTTAAAAAAGTATTATTAATTTATCTCTGTTTGTAAATTAAACATTTTTATTATAAACAAGTTACATTATTTTTGATTATTTATAGTCCAAAATACACCTTTTAAATGATGAATTACTTAGGGCCTGATTTAGATCTTGGCGGGACTATCGCCGTCCTGCCACAGCAGTGTTCCCAAGTACTACGTCCAGCTGACGGTAGACTGCCCTTGATATTTAAATGTTGTAGCAATAGACAGGACACCGCCGCAGCGGCAGTCTTCTCTGCTGGCTAACAGTACTCCGTCGCCGTTATGCCGGCAGGTTTGCGCCGAGCCAATTTAGAGGTTCCCCTTGTGCTGGCGGTGTCTGGTGGAGGTGTCCTGACAAAGTGAGACCACCGTGGTGTGGAGGCAGGTAAGTGCTACTCATCATTATCTTACTACACATATTTGTTGTGAATGAGTCATAATGTATATGTAGGTAATGCTTTATGCCCCTTATTGGTACATATTGCATGCCACACAAACAACATACACACACTATTGAATGCACACCCACAAGCACCACAACAATATATTTTTTTTAAGAGTCAATACAGATATGTTAATTTTACAATGTTGAGTAGGAAAATGAATACTACTGATGCATAAAAGAGCAACGCAGAAGTACACGAGGTTACAGCAATTGTCAATACATGATACATACGACAATTGTAAAAGTAGCTTACCGTAGATCTCGTCAACAACTGAGTGGTGTGGCATTGTGGTGGAGTCAGTGCAGCAAAGGAGGGACCTGGACCTGGACGATGGGGTACAAGATAGAAACAGAAGCGGGAAGCAGAAAAAAGTTTTTACCTCATTTCCTTCGATTCTGCCAACTCGAAGTAGGAGGGATTCCCGCCACAGTTGCCACAGTGGAAAGGCACATCGTAATCTGGACGGTGGGAATCTGGGGTGGAGTCCCGCCGACAGACGATTCTGCCTATACCGCCGTTGACGCGGTTGAGAATTCCTGATGGAGTTGGCGGGACTCTGACAGTCTTTCGTCTATGGACCCACCAACATCTAAATAGAGCGGGTGGACCGCCAAACCAGCAGGCAGGAATACCGCCAGATGAGCAACGGCTGGACGCGATCCGTGGAGATCTAAATCAGGCCCTAAATAAATTATTTTTAAATATATATAATATATAAATTAAAATGTATGGCAACTTTTTTAACCTAACTTATTTTTATTTGAGTCCATTTTCTTTAATTATATTATTGATTTTTTACACCACATTTTGTTTTTCGAATGTTAATTTTAATATTATTGTAATCTATAAGCAATAATATTATTGTATATTCCCCCCAAAAAAAAAAATGGTATGAGATATTTTTTTATTTAAGAAAATGTTGTGTTCTTGACAAAGCGGTGCCAGAATTTCTCAAAACGTTTTTGGGTGCATTGATCAAATGCCATAGTTACCACCTGAACAGAGCTCAATAACTCAATAAAGTTAGGGCTTACATTATTA
>CAWUFW010017754.1:0-249027 GCA_963921515.1 Calotriton arnoldi | reverse complement strand
CTGGCAGGCTGCTCCTGTTGAAATATAACAGGAAGATATTTGAGATCACACTTGAAATATGTCCTAATTTTTCTTTCTACAGCACTAACCATAATTTCTATGACAAAATGAACCCCATCATTTTGTTCCTTTTTAAATTAAATGTTTTAAGTGTTACCAGTTTATTCCAATCAAGATGGCTTCAGGTGTGCCATACTTTTGTCATAAGTAAGGCTGTTAGCACTCTAGTTGTTCTTTAGAACACTCTGGGAAGCTGCAGTAAAACACAAAGGCATCAACTGGCAGGCTGCTCCTGTTGAAATATAACAGGAAGATATTTGAGATCACACTTGAAATATGTCCTAATTTTTCTTTCTACAGCACTAACCATAATTTCTATTGACAAAATGAACCCCATCATTTTGTTCCTTTTTAAATTAAATGTTTTAAGTGTTACCAGTTTATTCCAATCAAGATGGCTTCAGGTGTGCCATACTTTTGTCATAAGTAAGGCTGTTAGCGCTCTAGTTGTTCTTTAGAACACTCTGGGAAGCTGCAGTAGAACACAAAGGCATCAACTGGCAGGCTGCTCCTGTTGAAATATAACAGGAAGATATTTGAGATCACACTTGAAACATGTCCTAATTTTTCTTTCTACAGCACTAACCATAATTTCTATGACAAAATGAACCCCATCATTTTGTTCCTTTTTAAATTAAATTGTTTAAGTGTTACCAGTTTATTCCAATCAAGATGGCTTCAGGTGTGCCATACTTTTGTCATAAGGAAGGCTGTTAGCACTCTAGTTGTTCTTTAGAACACTCTGGGAAGCTGCAGTAGAACACAAAGGAATCAACTGACAGTCTCTGTCCTTGTTGGATGTACATGTTTTACTGAGAATGTCAGACTTCATTCTCACATGAGTGAGAAAGATAATGTGAATTTACAGAAAATATGCTCTCATTTTAGCTTCTGGAGCACCTTCCAAACCTCCATGGGACAAGCATGAGAAAATAGTGTTCTCTCAAACATGATTCATGATATCCCAGCAGAAGGTTTTTCACATGGTAAAATCACCTTAGAATACACCACAATTCCTAAAATTAGTATGGTACCATCAACAAATAAATTCTAATGTAACTAAAGCCTGTTATCACCCTTTATAGTTCTCCTTTTGGTGACCCTCAAAATCTTCTATTCACTACAATGCATTTCAATGAGGTACTATCATTTATATTGGTCCCAAGATGGCTGCCAGCAATTCCAGGATGAAGTGCTGACAGCCAATCAGATCTCACGATGACATGTGTGGTTAGGCTCCGCCCAGATATATATGTGACTTTACTTTTGATTTTCTCAGGAACTACTGAACGGATTTACACCATTTAAGCAAAAGGCACGACACTGAACCAAGGGCTACCTCTTTGCCAAATTTGGTGTAATTCCGTTCAGCAGTTCGGGCTGTAGCTGCGACTAAAGGTTCCTATGGAAAAATGAATGGGGAAAACGCGTTTTGGGACCCCCTTTTTCTCGGCCCCGCTTGACGTATCACCCCGAGACTTTCAGGATAGGAGCGGACCGGAGCGCCCCAACAAGTTGGAAACTTTCGCGAAGATTCGTCAACCGGCGCCAACGTTATTTCAAATAGAATGTCACGGATTTCCTATGGATAATAGGTTTTAACTATAACTATCTACTGGCGACCGCCAGTAGATAATATATATGTATATATATATATATATATATATATATATATATATATATATATATATATATATATATAATCTACTGGCGGTCGCCAGTAGATAGTTATAGTTAGGACCTATTTTCCATAGGAAATCCGTGACATTCTATTTGAAATAACTCTTGCGTCGGTTGACGAATCTTTGCAAAATTTTCAAACTTTATGGCCCGCTCCGGTCCGCTCCTACCCTGAAAGTTTCAGGGTGATTCGTCAAGCAGGGGCCGAGAAAAAAGGGGGGTCCCAAAACGCGTTTTCTCCATTCATTTTCCCATAGGAAACTTTAGACACGGCTACAGCCCGAACTGCTGAACGGAATTACACCAAATTTGGCAAAGAGGTAGTTCTTGGTTCAGAAAGAACCCTTTTTGTTAAATGGTGTAAATCCGTTCAGTAGTTCCTGTGAAAATCAAAAGGAAAATCACATATATATCTATGGCCGCGTCGGATTCGCGCACCCTCCCGATCACGAGCTGCATGCTAATTGGCTGTCAACACTCCAAATCAGGAAGTGTTGGCAGCCATTTTGTCCCTCGGTAGAACCGAGGGACAGAAACAAGTGCGCAAAGCGCAAAAATGGGGCAGGGTAGAAACACCCTGACCCCCTAGGTCTGATCAGGGGGTCCCACAAGGACCCCCTGGGCAGAAAAAAGCATTTTGTTTTTTAAAAATTGGCGGGATGCGCTTAGGGTGCGCGAATCCCGCCGAGGAAAAAAAAAAATTGCAAGTGTGCAAACGCACAAAGGGGGCAGGGTAGAAACACCCTGACCCCCTAGGTCTGCTCAGGGGGTCCCACAAGGACCCCCTGGGCCAAAAAAAGCATTTAAAAAAAAAAAAAAATCGGCAGGATGCGCTCAGGGTGCGCGGATCGTGCCGATAAAAAAAAAAAAAATCGAAGCGCGGTCTCCCGCGCTTCGATTGTATTTTGCCCCTGGGTGGCCCAAGTCCCGGGGGCATGCGGGGTTTATTTATATAATGCTGGGGGGCCTCTAAGGGCCCCCCAAGCCCCGGGGACCGCCACCTCCCCGGGGCACTAATAATGTAAATGCGGGGGTCCGTAACGGACCCCCGAGCCCCGGGGACCACCACCTCCCCGGGGCTTTAAAGACATGGGAGGGGGGCCGAGTGGCCCCCCCCCTGGAGCCCTTGATGGCCCTGGGGACCGCCACCCCCCAGGGCCGGCTCCTGCAGTGTCCCGGGGTGCCTACCCACGGGACACTGTAGTTTGCAATGACAGGACGGGAGCCTCGCGGCTCCCGTCCTGTCATTGCAAACTGCTTTGGATATTGGAAGAGAGAGCAGGAAACCTGCTCTCTCTTCCAATATCCAAAGCACATTGCTTTTCCACATGGGGAGCTGCATGTTAGCAGCTCCCCATGTGGAAAAGCAATGCCGGCTCCCAAGGGACGCGGGGAGCCGGCGGGGCTGTGGGGGGATTGGGGACCCCCCACAGTCCCCAACGGAGAGGGCCAGCCCCGGGGGATGGGGTCCCCGGGGCAAGTAGTGGCCCGGGAGGGGGGCCACGCGGCCCCCCTCCCCAAATTAAAAAATAAAAATTGTGGAAAAAAAAAAAAATGAAAGGCCGGGCCCGGGGGATGGGGTCCCCGGGGCCTTAAATGGCCTGAGGAGGGGGGCCACGCAGCCCCCCTCCAAATATTTAATTTTTTTTTAAAAGAGGGCATGCCTCGGGGGATGGGGTCCCCGGGGCCAATATAGGCCCAGGGAAGGGGGGCCACGCGGACCCCTTCCCGTTTTATTTTAATTTTTTTAAAAAAATGAAAATCCTCATGCCCTGGGGGATGGGGTCCCCGGGGCCAAAAGAGGCCAAGGGAAGGGGGCCACGCAGCCCCCTCCCATACAAAAAAAAAAAATACAAAAAAAAAGACCGGCATCGTGCCGGAGGCCCCGCCCCTACCCTGCAGCAGTCTGCAAACGCGTCCCCTGGTGCGTTTGCAGATGAGGAACGATTTCCCCTTGAATACTGGGGGTCCCTGGGGGCCAAGTAGCCCACCAGGAACCTCCAGTATGCGCCAGGGGGTTGCGTTGCAGAGAGGTGTACAGAGGCCACGCCCCTTTTTACACCTCTCTGCAATGCAGCTCTGTGGCGCTTTTTGGAGGTACATGGTGGGCTAGTTGGACTCCAGGGACCCTCAGGATTCAAGGGGACTTAATCCCCCAACTTAAAATGCGCCACGGGGCGCGTTTGCACAGTGGTGAAGGGAGTGGGCGGGGCTTCAGGTGACATGTATGCAAACAGGCCCCGTGGCGCATTTTAAGATGGGGAATTAAATCCTCTTCAAACCTGAGGGTCCAACAGTTAGCTGATAGTGCAAAGTATAGTAGAAGCAACAGAATGGAATATGAACACTCAATTAAAATGTACCACACACAGCTTGAGGAATGGAAAGAAAGAGGATTGTTAGAGAAGGATGAGTTTAATTTTTTGTTGTGTAAATTTCCTACTTTACCGGCGTTATACCTACTGCCTAAAATTCATAAGGACCCGAAGGACCCCCCTGGCAGACCGATTGTTTCTTCCAGGGGGAGTTGTTTGGAAAATACGTCAAGATACGTTGACTTTTTCTTACAGACATATGTGACACAGCTACCTTCATATGTTAAAGACACGGGCAGTTTTTTAAGACGCCTAGACACTTTAAAATGGATGAGCGAGTACTCTCTACTCACATTAGATATAACAAGTTTGTATACTTGTATCCCCCATGATTTAGGACTGAAAGCCTGCAGACATTTCCTTAATGAAAGATCTATATCATACTTTTTCCACACGGAAATGTTGATGGAAATGATGTCAGTGTGTCTGAAACAAAATTATTTTATTTTTGACAACAAAATATTTAAACAAACTCTTGGGACTTCGATGGGGACGTGCTTTGCCCCATCGTTTGCGGGTCTCTATCTTGGATTTTGGGAAGCAGAGGTGGTTAAAAATGTTAGAGCCTTTGATAACAAAGTGGTGATGTGGACTCGCTACATCGATGATATTTTTGTGTATGGAAAGGTGACGAGAAAGAAGCTAATGAGTTTGTTGAAACTCTGAATATCAATAACTTCAATCTACATTTCACAAAAAATTGGTCAAGAGAGACTCTAGAGTTCTTAGATTTGAAACTGTCCATTCATGACAACAAACTGGAAAGTTCTCTTTTCAGGAAAACAACAGCAGGCAATAGCTTGTTACATGCGCGTAGCTGCCATCCTAACACATTGATTAACAGCATACCTTTAGGTGAGTTGATACGAGCTAAGCGCAATTGCAGTACACAAGAAAGCTATGTTAATGAAAAACAAGTAATGAGGCAGAGATTTCTAGAGCGAGGATATTCTGTATCAGTCATTAATAAAGCAAGTCTAGAGGTAGAGAACCGGTCAAGAGAGTCACTTTTGGTTGATAAAGAGAGGAAAGATGTTAGTTCTGACCAAAAATTAGATTCATCACCTCATACCATAGACAAGCCCAAGAAGTTAGTAAAAGCATCAACAAGTACTGGCCAGTCTTACAAACTGACAAAGATTTAGCAGACAGTGTGGGATCCTTTCCGCAGATCACGTTTAAAAAACGAAGTCACTGAAAGACACTTTATGCAGGGCAGTTGAGCCGTCACCCGTGAGAACTTTAGGCATTCAGGGATTTTTACGTGTAGAAACTGTAAAGCCTGCAAAAACAGTAAAAACCGTAAGGAATGCAAATTATCTCCAGAGTGTAAACCTTATGTGATAGCTAAACATACTACATGTAATACTGACTATGCTGTTTATGCTTTGATTTGTCCATGCCAGAAAGTGTACATAGGCAGTACCATCCATAAGGCTAAAAGAGAGTCCTTGAACATCTTCGTGCAATCAAAAATGGCGATAAACAATATCCTGTTGCTCGCCATTTTGAGATCCACCACGATAAAAATGTCAACTTATTGAGTTTTTGTGTTTTGGATACTGTTAGAACTAACGAACGAGGTGGCAACCGAGTGCAGGAACTGCGACGATTGGAATCAAGGCTTATTATTCAGTATAGAACATTGGTCCCAATAGGCCATAACTGCGATGAGGAATTAGCAGTTCATCTAGGCTAGCATAATTTGCGCTATGTATGTCTCTAGATTGCAAATAGAGAATAGGGACAAGGAGAGTCTTCTTGTTTTCCCTTAAAGTTTTGCCATTGCAGTGACTGTTCTTAATCAATATTGTGTGTTTTTAATGTGAAGGGATTAATTTTATGTTTGTGTTTTTTCTGTTACAGTTTTGAACGTGTGAGTGAAGGTCCTTTTGAAGAAGGCAAGAAAGCTAAATTATCTATTTGGTGGTGTCACCATCACGATTGAATATGGCAGGGTTTGTCCGCAACATATTGTTATCTGCCCACTGGGGCGAATGTTGTTCATGTGCAACAGCTTTATTGAATCAATGACGGTACAACAATGTCATAATATTGATGGAGCATTATGGATTTTAGTTGCAATGTATTTGCCCACTTGGGCTAATTGACGTGATGCTAGTTACTATTTCTAGCTGGATTCATTATTTAATTTTTGGGTCTATTGATTATATTATTCAGTTTATTAATGAGTAATGGCCATGAAATTGACACATTGCAAATACGATGTATTTTATAATTATTTTTGTTATTATCGGATAATTTCAATATGAAGTATATATATTTTTTCAGTCTTGCTTTCAGAGACCTCAGTAATAATGCGCTCATTGTTCTGGTAAACTATGTTCAAATTGATTTTTTTATTTACACTCATTAGTAGGTTTGTATAAATGTCTGTAACTAAGAGTGATTCAACTCGCCATATAGTCTGTTGTCACTTGCTATTAAAATGTAATCACGTGTTTATTTAAACCAGGAAGTTAAGTCACACATTACTCGTGAGCAAGGGAGTGTTTCCCGAAACGCGTCGAGCTGGTGATTGATTCATTAAACTGCTTTCTTAAGGAAACTGTGTCCACAGTAGCTGTTCTTTATCGGAAATGGCGTTTGTTGTGATATATATATATATATATATATATATATATACATATACCAATAACATAAAATCTAATAAAAAAAACCATTCTATTATAAATTAAAACATTAAACTATTTAAAAATCTTTAAACTTAAATTTACAGCTCCAGTCAGTGCAACAGTAGGGAAAGTGTTGGATAGCGGACGGGTAAAAATTACTATTTCCACTCCAATGAGTGCAGCAGTAGGGAAAGTGTTGGATAGCAGAGGGGTAAAAATTACTATTTCCACTCCAATGAGTGCAGCAGTAGGGAAAGTGTTAGATAGCAGGGGGTAAAAATTACTATTCCCACTCCAGTGAGTGTAACAGTAGGGAAAGTGTTGGATAGCGGAGGGGTAAAAATGACTATTCCCTCTCCAATGAGTGCAACAGTAGGGAAATTCTTGGATAGCGGAGGGGTAAAAATTACTATTAAAACTCCAGTCAGTGCTTCAGTAGAGAAAGTGTTAGATTGCGGAGGGGTAACAATATTATCACTCGAGTCACTTCAAAATTAAAAACAAACATAATATTAACAACAAAAATATTTAAAAAACAAAATAAATAAAAAAATATATAAATATGTTAAAAATTAAAATGCAAATATATTTAATATATATATTTTTTTTAAACATATCATAATGTTGAATACATATGACAAATACCTACACATATTATATTAAATAAAATAAAAAATAATTTTCAAACAAATAAATATTTTTAATTAGAAACTATTTAGAAACAAAAACATTAATTATTACATAAATTTACTTTTTTTATTTCCTACTCTATAATACCACACAATTTACAACCCACATATAAATTTAAAAACAATGTACTTCCATAATTAACATAATTAATTACCAATTAAAGAAATATTAATAATTAAAAAACAAATTAAAACTCATAAAAATGAATTGACTTCCCACACTTTACCCCTATAATCCCCACACCCCACAGCTAAAATTAAACTGTAAAAAAATGTATTACACAATTAAAACTTATTTTCAATTAAAAAACTAATAGTATTTACAAACTAATTATAAAGTAAGTAAAATTAATTTACTCCTCACCCTTTACCCCTATAAAAGTAAAACCCACACACAAAAAATAAACAATTACCCTAATTAAATATCAATTAATTAATTAATATTAATGATCAACTAATTATTTATTCATTAAACATAAATTACTTCCCACCCTTAACCCCTATAAACCCCACAACCCACACCTAAAATGAATTACACAATTTCCATATTTAATGTTCAATTAATTAATTAATATTAATTAACAACTAATTATTAATTAATTAAACATAAATTACTTCCCACCCGTTACACCTATAAACCCCACAACCCGCACCTAAAATTAATTACACAATTTCCATAATTAATTTACAATCAATTAATTAATATAAATTAACAACTAATAATTAATTAACTAAACACAAATTCTTCCCCCCCTTTACCCCTATAAACCCCACAACCCGCACCTAAAATTAATTACACAATTTCCATATTTAATATTCAATTAATTAATATTAACAACTAATTATTAATTAATTAAAAAGAAATTACTTCCCACCCTTTACCCATATAAACCTCACAACCCCCACCTAAAAAGAAATACACAATTACCATAATTAATTACCAATTAATCAATTAATATTAATTATCAACCAATTAATAATTAATTACAAATAAATTACTTCCCACAATTAAAACTATAAAATCTCAATTAAATAAATATTAATAAATAAAATAATCATTAATTTATTATATTTAAATTACTTCACACCCATATCCCCGATAAACGCACAACCGGCTACGGAACTAAAAATCGCAAAATTTAATTAAAATAAAATTGATAACTACTAAAAATTTAACACATATATTAAAAAACATCAACAATACTTATACAAAAAAACATACATCACATGCATTTAAAATATAAACTAAAATACATAACACTAATTAAAAAATCGATATTTTAAACAACTATATTTTTTTAAACGATATTAATGACTTCTATATTTTTTTAAACTATATTTCTTACCTTAAAATCGATATTCTTGACCACAATATTCTTGCTGTCAAGGTTTCTGTGTCACGATATTTCCGACTCGATATTTGTGTAAGTCGACATTTCCAACTCGATATTCTGTCTGAATACCTGTAGACCCACACCTGTTCTTGACATGAGGACGCAGTCATCTGCGTACATTAGCACTGGGATGGATCTTGTCCCTGCCCTTAGTGGATCAGCCACAATCTCTCCTAGGTGTTTCTCCAAACCGCTGCTGTAGATACTGAAGAGAAATGGGGCAAGGACACAGCCTTGGCGTACTCCCTTCCTGATGTTAATTGAAGGGGTACACTCCCCTTTAGGGCCGTACCTAACGCATCCCCCCACATCCTCATGCAGTTTGCTTAAGATTTGCACCAACCCCACCTCCACACCCAAGTCCAGCAGTTTGGTCCAGAGTTTACCTCTGTCAATGTTGTCAAACTCTGAACTTAGGTTCATGAAGGTGAGGTATAGTGGGCCTTTCTTAACCCGTACATACTTGCAGTGAATCAGAAAGAGATTTAAGCATTGGTCGATCGTTCCTAATCCCTTCCTAAAGCCAAATTGGGCTGAAGTCAATATCTCATTATCAGTTGCCCAAGTCTCCAGGCGCTGCAGTATTATCCTGCTTAATACTTTCTCTGTGCTATCTATAAGCGAAATTGGGCGGTAACACTTGGGGTCCCCTCTATCGCCCTACTTAAAGATACGTTCTATGATGGCATTTGACCAGGACTTGGGGGGCCCACACATGAAAGCACTATTTAAGATATTAACAAATATGGGTGCCCACAACTCAGGGTTATTCTTAAAGAGATCAATTGGCACCCTGTCAGGCCGCAGAGCTTTGTTGTTTGGGCATCTAGATATTGCTAGGTTGACTTCTTCTAATGTGATGTTCAAATAGTAAGCACCTATCCCCCTATCCAGGTTCAAGTTGTTGATCGCTTGCTCATTATTTGGATGGAGAATATCACTAAATGCATGGGTAAAGTGTGTCACCCAAGTTGTGGATTGAATGGATATGTCTGTACTGCTGTCGTGACCGCAGACAAAATAAGGGGAATTAACAATTTTCCAAAATGTTTTCGATTCTTTAGCCACACAGGCCCTTCCAGCTGCTCCCATGCTTCCATCCTTAAGCTTGCTTTCCTATTTTCAAGCGTGGCCTTATAGCTGCATCTGCAAGAGCGTAAGGTCTCTACGTCCCTTGGAGAGACTTTCAGAGCTTCCTTCAGCTGACTGTGTGCTCTAGAACAGTGGCCATCAAAACAACTTCTTAGCCTTGGACGGGCAATTAGGTAAAGTGAGTGTTAGTTGTTCAGCTGTTCGCCTACATATTTCTGTGAATGCCCCCACAACACTTGATGGAGAGGCATCGCAGTCCAGGCAGATGTCTACTTCACTCTTACATCTTCCCAACAGGTGTCTCAAAAGTTCTCCTGTATCTATCTCCACCCACCTACGCCTAAGTCCCTGATTTTTAGAATGGGCTAGACTGGGTGCAGACTGCGTGGTTACCCTTGGTGTTAATTCCAGTTGTAGGAAAAGGACTTGTGGATTGTGATCACTCATTTTGCTAGGTAAAATGACGTAATCAAGAACCTTTGCCCTTATTTCCATCGAGGCTGCTATGTAGTCTATTGGGCTTCCAGGGCCTCTCCCCGTGAATGAAACTTGCGATAGATTCACCTGACAAGTCAAAGGTAAGCTTTAAATTGTGTTTTAACAAGAGAGTGTTTAGAGCAGTGCCACACGTGCTGTGATTAAAATGCGAGAGATCCAGGGAATCCGTTTCCCACAATCCACAAACATGTCTGCTGGTAATTCGACACAACCTCAAGTTAAGATCACCCCTCCACCCCCCCACAGAATATGAAAGTCCCCTGGGATAGTTCCAATAACTTTGTTAAGAGCAAAACCCAAAGAGTCTGATTGTGCAGTCACTTGTGTCAAAATTATTATGATAAAAGTTCATCAAAATCACTGGGGACATAATTCCTAGTGTTATACATATAATCTTAAAGAATGGGGAGTCAATCAATCATGGGTTTGTTGAGCGCGACTACTCACCCGTAAGGGTCTCAAGGAGCTGGGGAGGGGGGAGGTACAGGATCCAGTTCATCAAGGAGGAGGTCTATCGAAGAGCCATGTTTTGAGGTTTCTCGTGAAGATGGGGAGTGATGTCGTCTGTCTGAGGTGGAGCGGTAGGGCTTTCCAGGCTCTGGCCACGAGGAAGGAGAAGGAGCGACCTCCCAATCTGGACTTCCTGGTGCGGGGGACCATGGCGTAGGAGAGCTGGGCTGATCGTAGGGTCCTTTGGGGTGCGTGGAATTCGAGTCGGCTGTTCAGGTATGCTGGTCCGGTGTTGTGGAGGGCTTTGTGTGTGTGGGTGAGGATCTTGAAGGTGATTCTAGCCTCGATGGGGAGCCAATGGAGTGTGCGCAGGTGCTGGGAGATGTGGCAGTGTCTTGGCAGGTTGAGGACCAGTCTTGCGGCGGCGTTCTGGATGTTTTGTAGCTTGCGGGTGAGGTTTTTGTTTATTCCGGCATAGAGTGCGTTGCCGTAGTCAAGTCTGCTGGTGACGAGGGCGTGGGTGACGGTCTTTCTGTGTTCGAGGGGATCCATTTGAAGGTCTTGCCTAGGAGGCAGAGGGTGTGGAAGCAGGAGGATGCGATGGAGTTGATCTGGTGGTCCATTTTGAGTTCGGAGTCCAGGATGATTCCGAGGTTGCGTGCGTGGTCTGTGGGGGTGGGCGGGCTTCCGAGGGTGGGGGGCCACCAGGTGTTGTTCCAGGCATCGGGGTGTGGGCCCATGATGAGTACTTCTGTTTTGTCAGAGTTGAGTTGTAGGCAGCTGCTTTTCATCCATTTGGCGACTGCTTCCATGCCTTCTTGAAAGTTGTTTGGCTGCGTTGGGTTCGTTGGATAGGGAGAGGATGAGTTGGGTGTCGTCTGCGTATGAAACAATGTTGAGTCTGTGGGTTCTGACGATGAGGGCGAGCGGAGCCATGTAGACGTTGAACAGCGTGGGGCTGTGGGAGGATCCCTGGGGGACTCTGCAGGTGGTCGGTGTGGTGTCCGAGAGGAAAGGAGGGAGTCTGACCCACTGCGTTCTGCCGGAGAGGAAGGAGTGGATCCAGTCGAGGGCCTTGTCCTGGATCCCTGCGTCATGGAGTCTGTGAGTTAGGGTGCAGTGAGAGACTGTGTCGAAGGCTGCTGAGAGGTGGAGGAGGATGAGGGCTTCTGTCTCTCCTCTGTCCAGGAGGGAGCGGATGTCGTCTGTTGCGGCGAGGAGGGCGGTTTCTGTGCTGTGGTTTTTACTGAATCCGGATTGGGAGCAGTCGAGGATGTTGTGCTCTTCGACGAAGGTGGCGAGTTGGCTGTTGATGGCTGACTCGATGACTTTCGCTGGGAACGGGAGCAGGGAGATGGGTCTGTAGTTTTTGAGGTCGGAGGGGTCCGCTGAGGGCTTCTTCAGGAGGGGGTTGATCTCGGCGTGCTTCCAGTCGTCGGGGAAAGAGGCGTTCGCTGGGGAGCGGTTGATGGTGTGGCAAAGCATGGGTGCGATGGTGTCGGCGGCTATGTTGAAAATATGGTGGGGGCAGGGGTCCATGGGGGACCCGGAGTGGATTGACTTCATCGTCTTAAGTGTGTCTTCGGTGGTGAGGGCTGTCCAGCTGTCGATCTTTGCCTTCAGGGTGTTGGGGGTGGTTGGTGAGTGTTCAGTGTGTTGGCTGTCTTCGTCAAAGTTGTCGTAGATGTTCTTGATTTTGTGGTGGAAGAAGGTGCTGAGTTTGTCGCAGAGGTCTTGTGAGGGAGGGATGTCTGTAGACTCGCTGGTGGGTTGGGTGAACTCCTTGATGATGCTGAAGAGTTTTTTGCTGTTGTGCGCGTGTGTGGAGATTCTGTCTTTGATCGCTGTTTTTCTCGTATTTTTGATGAGTTGGTGGTGTGCGTTGGTGGCGGCTCTTAAGTTGTTGTGGGCTTCTGTGGATTTGGAGTTCCTCTAGGCCTTTTCGATGCAGCGGCATGTGCGTCTGGACTCTTGAAGTTCGGTGGTAAACCATCTGGCTTTCTTGGCATGTGTGTTGTTGTTCTTCTTGAGGGGGGCTATGGTGTTGGCGCTGTCGGAGATCCATCTGTGCAGAGTTCGGGCTGCGGTGTTGGGGTCGTTGTCTTCCGCGATGGTTGGGGTGGAGCTGCCGAGTGAGGACGTGAGCTGGTCGTCGGTGATTTTGGTCTAGTTTCTTTGTGGGAGCAGGTGCTGGGTTCTGCGGATGGTGGGAGTTCTGAAGGTGAAGTGGATGCATCAATGGTCTGTCCACGGGAGTTCGGTGGCGTGGCTGAAAGTGATGGAGTTTCCTGTTGTGAAGAGGGGGTCGAGGGTGTGTCCTGCTGAGTGCATAGGTTCGGTCACGATCTGGCAGAGTCCTATGTTATGGAGGTTGTCCAGGAGGGATGTGGTGTTGGGGTCTAGTTGGTTGCCGAGGTGGAAATTGAGGTCACCCAGCAAGGTGTAGTTGGTGGATGGAATGGCTTGCGGGGAGATGATGTCCATGATGGAGTTGGTGAATGGTCCGTGGGGTCCGGGGAGTCGGTAGATGAGGGTTCCTCGGAGGGTGGTGTTAGGGTTGGCCTGTATCTTGAAGTGTAGGTGTTCCATCAGGTCTGTGGGCTCGTCGGGGAGTGTGCTCAGCCGGAGGGTGGATTTGTGGACGATGGCGATTCCCCCTCCACGGCGGATGGGGCGGTACTGCCGGGAGATCTTATATCCCCGTCTGGGCCCGAGGTGGTGTTGGTCCAGGTTTCAGTGAAGAACGCGACGTCCGGGGTGGTGCTGTCGAGGAGGTCCCAGATTTCGGTGGCGTGTTTGTGGACAGATCGGACGTTGAGGAGGATGCATTGCGGGGTCTTTGGTGCGGTTGTGTTCTTACAGGCAGGTTGTGTTGGATCCGTGGTCTTGGCAGTGCTGCAGGTGTGCCGGCAGCGGTGACAGCTGAAGGGTCCGTGGGTGTCAGCTGGTGAAGCTAGCGTGCAATTGTTGTTGCGACATGGGTTGAGTGCGTAGAGTGCCGCTGGGTGGTAGCGTTGGCGGCTCGGAGATCCAGGGTTCCTGGCGCTGGTCGCGTTCGGGTCGCGGACGGGCGCAGACGGGCCTGCCTTTGGCGGGCCTTCGGCGTGCCAGCGGTGCGCCCGCTGCGCGAGTCAGTAACCATGTCCGTTATTTTGCAAGGAATGGTTGTGCTTATCAAAGTTAGTAAGCCCCCACTATTGTGGCCAGATGGAGCTGATACTGCTGGGGTCAAGGTAGTGTGAAATCCATTCAAGAATATACGGTCACTGGCCCAGGTTTCTTGTAGGCAAATAATCAGGTATTCTCCAATCATATCTAGCCATTCTGGATCTTGTAGTTTACGCACAATCCCTGAAATATTCCAAAATAAGACTTTGTATCACACCCTTTGTGTACAGCTAATAGAGTTGGGTCTGCTGAGGACCGGGACTCTGAGGCGGTAGTATTATGCAAAGCCTTATTATTATTCCCTACTATTGTAATGCGTATTTGGTACCGCATTTGCCAGTCAATCGATTTCTGCCAATACTAAAAAGCGGTTATAAGTTGGTAATGGATCAGTGGTAATTTGATGGTTAGGGAATGAAAGCCTCCCAGTATCCGGGTATAGATGTTCCAAAATATTAGGTCTGTAAAAGTAGCTAAGTGTAAGCGCTTTTACACATTGGTGGTGGTTATTACAGGATAGTCTTGCTGTGCGTTGGTGAAGTTGGCAATTGTGCAGTCCCCTTGCTCCCCTTTTGGCATATTGCCTATCCATTGCACTCTGCGGATGGTGATAATATTGTTAGAGGCGAAATTGCTTCTCTTGTCTCTTAGTGATGAACATAGCCAATGAATGACCTTGTTCTTGAGTTGTTACTCAATCTCTGGTTGACCACTTAGCAAGGGGGTGTTGTATTCCGCTTTAGGTGTCCGTATATAGGTTTTCCTGAATCATGCCTTATATAGGCACAATTCGCATTGCCCTTATATAGGCATAGAATCCCTGTCCTTATTTAGGCATTAACCGTGCACTCCAAATACAGGCATGGTCACCGACATCCGTCCACCCTAACGTCACAACGAGTTCTTAGAAACCAGACCCTTAAGCTTCGGGAGTTCCCCTAGCACAGGACTATTGATTTCTCCAAGAACTCATCTATTATGTATGAACCGTTATACCTTAAGGGTTCATTCCTGACGTCTTCCTCTGTCCGACTTCACGTCAATGCTAACATTTCAAGACACCTACCAAGTATAAATATACCTTCCCTTGCCCAAGCAAGTTAGAGGAGACCTCGACTTCAGAGGAGCCCATATCCCGGCCTGATGCACTGAGAAGACGCTGTCATTCCTGCACGCAGACGAATCCAGCTTCCAGTGTTCTGACTCCCTTCGCGGGGTGTTAGAGTTCCAGATCCGGCAAGAGATTCCCAACTCTCTCATTCTCAAGGTATGGAGCTGACTAGAACCTAGAGGGACTCTTGGCATACTTGGCGTACTATACTTAACATACTCTTAGTATACCAGACTAGAGAATACTCCACCTACTTTTACCTTTCCCTACACCTAGACTAGGTTAGGTACATTGGGGTAGAACTAGCTTAGAGACGCATCGTATGAGTACTCGCATTTTTAGCTCATGTTATTTATGTACATGAATATATGCTAAAAGATAATGCTAGCGCAGTATTATTTATTTCTACTGCTTACACTGTACATTATTTATCTTGCATACTGTCTTGTGATCATAACAGCACATATCTCTTACACGAGAAACAAGACTGTTCAATAAAACCTTTTATTGAAACGCCCGTCTTTCCTTTCTGTGTAACTCTGTAGAAACTAAGCATGCACGATTGACTGAGTGAAACTGTTATCTATTGTTTCCACGATTCTGAGACGTGTTCCGATTCTAAAGGGAAACAAAGTTGTCATGTTTTTCGGTTGCCAGAAACTACTCCCTTCTTGTTCTCAAGGAGTTTCTAGTGGCCTCTGAGCTAGCTGACACAAGTAATTAAGTTTAATATACTCGATAGGGACATACCGACCTCATTCCTATGTCAAGCCTATAGGTTATATTATTCCAATGCGCAGAGCCTATTAGGGAAATAGGAACTACACTAAATGGCGCCCAAACGTTTGGTAAGGCAGTAATTTAACGCTAGATACTGAGTAACTCAGTCGTGCTTTTCTCAGAGACCCCTACTCACATACTCCATAAGACGTCTGGAGTGGGTAGGGTTAAATATCCGCCATAACTAAATAGGATAAAAAACCCTATATATTAGTTGTTTGGTTTGTTTAACGTTGAAGGATACAGTGTTCCAAAATATTGTGCACCTTATCTTTTGTTTCCTTAAAACTTGTTCTACATTTTTCAAAAAACAAATGTCCACACGGGACAATGCCACTGAAACCGGTGGAGCTACGGCTGACCCAGCCGTAACAGTTTTTAACTTTACAGGTTTAAATGAACCTGAGGAGGGTGTTATAGACATCCATCCGAACTTAAGAAGAGCCATCACTCTAAAACTTATAAAACACGGCCTACCACCAAGAGGCGGTAGAGCAGTTTTCGTGATAGAGGCACACAAATCTTCTCAGACAGAGGTATTCTATTCATGGATAATATTCCCTGAATCAAATTCAGTAACAAGACTGTTTCACTTCTACAAAGAAGATGAACCACCAGAGGAATATATTCCTTTCGAGGATATTGAAATTCCACTAACATACCAGGAGCATCAGCTCTGGTTTAAAGGCGCCCTAAAACATCACAAAAACATTACCAGGCTCGGTCCACTAGGTAGACCAGGAGCAACATGGCCGATTCTAGCCGGCTACACACCTCATCCTGACATTGAAGAGATGTCAGATGAGGATTTACTTACTCAACTTACAGAGTTAATAAAAATGTACAGACAATTGGTCCAATATGTCATGCGGACTTTCACAGTCCAACCACCATTAACCATTCCAAATCAAACTCCTCAACAGGGGAATACACTAAAAATTACACCACAGACTCTATACGCAGTCATGGGATAAATGCCCACAAAACGTGAGCAAATTCCATTCTGGATAGCTCAAAAAATTACTCTACTCAAATAGAAGCAGTATTTCCAAATACTAGCCCTTATGAGAAACACAGAATCCTAACAATCTGTTTACCAATGGGGATCACACCACAACTGGAAGACTGCACCACTTGGGGCTCAGTCTTTGCTGCCATCTATACTAAAACACATGGTATTCCGTCAATTGCAGTAATACCTGATGTCCTGAAACAAATTCAAAACAAATACGGGGCAGAGCCTGCTCTGAATTTAGGTATGAAATTACTGAAAAATTTCGACCAGGTCTCAACAATAATATTATCTAATATTAAAGGGGAGGCAGCAGCAGTGACGATCCGCCAACGATTAAGGGAATTCGATGTTACAGAACATCAAACAGAACTACCCAGAATAATAGAACAATCTTATGCAGAATTAGGCAGAGATAGTTTGGGTGGAAGACCATTGAAGCCAAAACTATCTGAAAGTCCTAAGAAGGACTCTAATAAACAAACTCCTACATCTTCTAAAAAGAAGTGGGAAACTAATAAACAAAATTCAAACGAGAAACGTTCTCAATCCCGAGGTAGGTCTCCTCAAAAGGAGCCCTCTGAAAGGAGGTATAACCTCAGGAATAGGGATAATTTGAAAAAGCCTGACAGGTATCAGGATACTGATACACGTTCCTCTCGTACCTTTCAGATATCGTCACAGACATCGGAAAGAAGAGGACGGTCAGAACATAGAGAAGAACGCGCGAAATCGAAAGACGACAAACACGTTCCAAAAAATAAATCTAAACCTCAATTCTCAAAAAAAAAGGTAGCAGGTCAGACATGCCGAGGATACTGAGAACACAACTCAAGAACGGAGAATGGGCTCAGACAATGCTGGACTGTGCGGCAGAGGTCACAATAGCTCGCCAGAACCTGAAGGAACTTCTGGAGATAGTGGACTTGAATGAGTACATTACAGTTGAGACTGTAGACACCCGGGTTAGTACTCCACAAAAGTTATATGAAATAACACTCCGGATGGAGGGAGACATACCAAGAAAGGTGAAAGCACTCTTTTGGGAAAAACTTTCAAGGGGTTATGATATACTTCAAGCAGAAAAAGACTGGCCACCACAATTTGTCAGGGAGTGCCCACATGGTGAAGACATTATTATGCCTGCCTTCTCCAACCATATTCCAATTCACATAAAATATACTTATGCCAGGAAATGGGCAGTAGCCCAGGCCCCAGCATTATATAAATCATGTAGGATGGGATGAGGACTCACCTCACCATAAAATACATCTAAAAAATGAACCTACTGCACAAAGGCAGTACCCAATAAAGCAAGAAGCTAAAAAACAGGTCAGGGAGATCTTAGATCAACTTGAATACCAAGGGGTGATTGAAACATGCACCTCTTCAATGAACAATCCTTTGTTTCCTGTCTCCAAACCAGACAATACATATCGTCTAGTTTTGGATTACAGACACTTAAACACTTTTTCAAAAACATTTGCAGTGCAAAATGCACATAGTACAGCATTAATGAATAACATTGTGCGTAAAAAATATAAAGCCACATTGGATATCTCCAATGGTTTCTTTTGTCAAAACATAGCACCTGGAAGCAGGTACTTAACAGCTTTCTCAATAATGGGGACCCAGCGTCAATTTTGTCGACTCCCACAAGGGTTCAAGAACAGCCCGGGGTTATTCTCAGCGAGGGTAACGGAGTTACTACAAATTTATGATAATGAGGCATTGTCATATGTCGATGACATCTATCTGACAGACGATGACCTGGACAAACACTTGAACAGGGTGAGTACCATTATATTGGGCTTCGCCTCTGAGGGCTATAAGTTTAACTTTAAAAAATCCAGAATTGCCCATCTCAATGTCCTCTTCCTAGGATATGAGCTTTCAAGCGAAGGCAAGAGCCTGGCAGCCAACTTTTTAGAAAGGTGTGCGCTGCTCCAACCTCCAAAAACGCTGAAAAATTTACAATCCATACTGGGTTTCCTAAATTTTGGAAGAACATACATTCTAAATTACGCAGAAAGGGTAAACCTCTCTACGCATTAATCAAACCTGATTTTTCAATCAAAAATTGGACACAGGAACACACAGAAATCTTGCGTTCACTCCAAGCTAACATGTTAGCAACAAATCACTTACAAACACGCGTAAGTCAACGCAATTTAGTGATCCGAATAATTTCCGGGTCAATGCGGATTCACCTATTTAACATTTAATGAGGGTGAAAAAGTACCAATTGCATACAAATCACATTTGTATACACAAACAGAAATGCGCTTCACTTCAACTGAAAAAATACTGACAGCAGTTCAAACTGCAGTAGCAAAAGAAAGAGCTCTAGCCCAAGGGAAATGCATTATTGTCATAACCCCAGTTCCGGCCTTAGAGGCGGTAACAAAAGCGAGCATTCCAAATGCTAAAGCATTACATCCTAGATGGATACAATGGGTTAATTCTCTTGCTGCAACAGATGTTGAATATGTTTTTGATCCTGATCTAAAAACACAAGCGTTCCTGCAATATGAACATGAATGTCCTCTGCCCACTGAGATTCTGCCTCTCGATCAGTACGAATTCATAATTTACACTGACGGATCCGCACAACCCGCAACAGGGCGTAAGCAAGCTTACAGTGCAGCGTGCGCAATCGTTAAAGGTTGCATGCGAGATGGCAACTTCAGACCTATGGTCACAAAAACCCAATCTCTAGGAGATTGTACAGCTCAGCGAGCTGAACTACAAGCATTCAAACTGGCACTTGAAAGTACAGATCGAGAATTCCCCACACTAATAGTGTGCGATTCTTTCTACTGTGTGCAGTCGTATAATGAATATATACAAACTTGGCTTGAAAATGGGTTCAAAGATGCAAAAGGTGGCACAATAAAGCATAAAACGCTTTGGGAACAAGTAGTTCAGTTAAAAAACGAACTACCAAAGGCTCACGTGATCCATACACTGAGTCATCAACGTGATGGCGTTCACGTTGCAGGGAATTCATTGGCTGACGAAGCCGCAAAGGGGGCTGTTCAGACGGCTTCCGTAGCTGCGATCACTCGTTCAAAAACGAGAATAAACAGTGAGATAATGTTGGCTGTCAATGCTACGAGCAAAGGCAGTGGTGCAGCGTTACCAAAAATGTTTCCACTCAAGTACTCTTAAGTAATTGATGCGAACAACGTTCCTTTTGCTCGAATCCCTGAAGTGGGGGATAGGGTAATTCCAAACATGGAACGTAGAGCAGCTTTGATTTATGAAACACATCTGGGGAAGGGTCTGTCACATCAAGGGATCTCTAAAACAATATTGACATTAAAAGAGATGTACTGGTGGCCTGGTATGAATACACAGATTCACATCTTCATCAATGACTGCATAGACTGTAAGGTACAGCGAGATGCAGAACACCATCAGACACCATGCTACGAAGTAGCCTGCCAGGGACAGACACCATTGTTAGACAACATTAGACTATCTATGCACAGGCGTCCTTGTGGACAACTGCAATCCCACAAATTCTAAGTCAAGGTTCCTATGGATATGGCCTCAGCGCTCGGCTGACGCTCGAACTGTTATAAAAGATTTGCGAGTCTTTATCGGCACATACGCAATAGGCACGCTACATTCTGACCAGGGCCCTGCGTTTAGCTCTCGGGCTTACAATGAAGCCATGGCCAGTCTGGGCGTTGCATTGCGGTACTCCTCTCCATTTCATCCTGAGGGAAATTCTGTTGTGGAAAGGAAAAACCGGGACATAAAGCAGTCTATAACAGCTAGGGTATTAGGTTCGGGAATGGGTGGGTCAAACATCTATATGGGGTCCAACGGTCATTAAATAATTTGCCAAGAAGTTCTCTAGGGGGGGGTCACTCCATATGAGGTCCTATTTGGGACAAGAATGTGGGTGCCAGATCTAGAATGTAGAGGCACAGTGGTGGAAAATAAACCCTTTGATATCAAAGATCGTTTGGCTGTTTTACAGGATCTAAATGAACTAAGATCGAAACAAAGCAACGTATTCCTGCAGCCAACCACCACTGGGGAAAAACCGGCGGTCCCAGCAAGGCCTGTCGGGATTCCAAAAGTTGGGGATCTAGTCAGAGAGAAGATTGCGGACAAGAAGGAATTTGGACCTTCTTACAGACAACCAGTACCTGTCCTAGCCGTACACGGAACAAGAACAGTACTTTTGCCGCCCCTTGCTGGTAAAAAGGAGAAAAGATTTGTGTCCATCGACCTCATCAAACCACAGTATGTGGCCAATACTAAATAGTAGGCCTCGTGGACTCCGACCTAGTAGTAGACACACTCCTGTTGCTACTATCCAAGAGGTTCAGACTGAAAGACTGATAACCATCGAGAATTCAGCAGTAACAGATGAAGGACTGAGCAACAATGCTATGGAACTCATCCCTCTTGAAACTCAAGTAACAGTTCGTCCAAATACACCTGTCTACACCAATGTGACAAGTGATCAACTGGTTCCAGCGATTTCTACAAATCCTGATGCAATTCCAACAATTGACAGAACTGCTTCTGGCTATTTCATTAACTTTGATACGTTTTCAGAGGATCCAAGTGAGCCTGAGACGTTGCCAGCATCATTAACTTTCAAACAGCAAGTACAAGACTTTCTTCATTTTCTGAAAAAGACTTATCTGGTTTCACCATGGATTGACCTATGGATTATTTCTGGAATATTTTTCTTTATGCTGTGGCTAGCTTTGGTTATGACTATGAGCATGCTTATAAATGGCAGATATATTCATGTGAACACTGAAAGAAAAGAAGTGAACTTACTTTTAAAACCTCACAAATCATCCCAACGTGAAACAAGAGACTTGTCTGCAGTGAACATCACAGCCGTTCCTATACAGGATGGTATAGTGTGGGACAAAACAGATTTCGATATTTTTGGCCCTACTGAACATTTGAACATTCCACATTTATTTAAGATTTCACTAAGTGATTTTGTTTCATCCAGTACCTATTCTGATGATTGGGACTTTGAGACTGTAAATTACATGATGTTTGACCTAGAAAGGTCTGCTGCATTTTCTAACAAAGAATATTTAGAGGGTTCATCAGACTATGAACAGCTGTATTGCTATAATCACTATGGTCATAATTTTTTGCATAAATCTGCAACACCTAGAAATGTGTTTATGTTTCACCAATGGGAGCATTGTCCAACACCACCAAAAGGTAGTTCAAAAACATTTGCTAAAAAGTTTCCATATTTTTCAGGATACAATACATCTGATCCAGAAACATTTTACTATAAAAATGTGAACAAAACAGGACTAAAAATTATTTAACTAATACAAAACAGATTTACTCTGCAGCATTTATTGCCCAACTGTCTAGACATGGTTTCGATTTGTGGAAAGACACAATAGACACAAAATCTGTCTGGGGTACTAAAGATTGGCAAGTGCAGGGGATAGAAGCTTTGTTTAGAGCCTGTATCGTCCCTCAGCAAATAATGTTTTTGAATGACACTGTGCAACAAATGTCTTGCCTTGGTTTAGCCAAGATTAAAGACATGAAAACACCTTCTGTACCAACACCTGCCAGTAATAACAATACACAGGCAGCGGTTACAGTTGACACAATACTACAACTCAACAGAACAAATCCTGATTGGAGAAAATGGTTGATCTGGCCCACAGACACAAACAACTGTCAGGAAAGATTCCTGAATAAAACTCGGGGCTTTACTATTCATAGGCCAGACCCACGATATGTCCAAGGACCGCATCCGGGGGTAGTAACAACATACAGTGTAGGAAAATTATGCCTCGATTGGCTGCAAAAATCTACACTTAAGGATGTGAAACAACACTTATCTTTACTTAAAGAAGACGCAGACCTTAGGGAATTCTTGCTTGGACCAACAAAACCGCGTCAAAAACGTTTCATATATGCCGGCATCTATGCTGCTTATAGTGAAGCATGGAAGGTGTCACAGATGGAGACCGCAGAACGAATACCTGAACTTGATCGTATTAACTTAGAGAAAACTCTCACTGTGGTCGACAATGGGTTAACAACTTTGTCCTCCAGAATTTATTCATTGGACAGTATTGTATCCTCTGCTATCGACATACTGGAACAAGATTTAGCCATGTTGCAACAAGGCCAATCTCAGTTACGTTCTATTATGTTATTAAGCTGGACGCTGCAATCTTTGCGTGCGGGCTATGTACCTTGGCGTTTTATCAACACGTCGGCTCTGTTTGCAGAATACAATCTAACTGATAAACAGATCGAACTGGCACAAAGGGGAGCAAAGTATACAGTACTGAGCATTGAAGAACTTGAGAAATTACCATTCACAGTGGCAGAAAAACCAGCTACAGAATGGCTTATTCATGGCAAAATTAGTCTACCTGTGACTTTCTTTCAGTTTCAGTATTGCCTCAAACAGATGCAAGCAGGCAAATATGAAAGGTTGGGTAAAGAATACATTAAGACATCCTGGAATTTACCTTACACATATAGATGTTGGAGTGGGGATCGTGAAGTGTTTTTGAGCGGTACACACTGTGAAAGCGCACTAAGCGGTTCACTAATTTGTCAGGACATATCTTTACACGGGGCTTGTAATGGTTCTGTGGCAAATTTGTCCTGCCACCAGCAGAGTACACCAGCTGCTGTGATTAATCCAACGTTTGGCCAACTTTCTAATGGGAGTTACCTCATGTTGAATGATCAGAGTTGCTGTGGCATGTTGCCAGGCATCCCATATCTAGTAACTGTCAACTCCAGGGTCACTTGCTGTATGCAAGTATTGTTTGCCCTAATAGACACAGTCAGGGAGTCACCTTTGTGGCCTTCGTTGAATGTCTCTTTTATAAGATTTGATACTTTAAGCAGAATGAAAGCCATGCTTATACAACAAACAGTGCCTTTGACCTCGGCCAAAGAAACCTATGATCTACAAGTCGCAAGGACTTCGGCAGAGATACAGGCTTTAATTCATACAAACTGCCCTATACATTTCGTAGAAATGATAGGACGTATCTTTAACATGTCTGATACAAGCGGAATTGTACATGTATTTAAGACCATCTGTTCCGGACTATTAGCACCTTTCCAGGCTGTCCTCGGAATCATCCCAAACTTCGCACATTTGGTGTTTGGTGGTGTGCCTTTAATTCTCGCACTTGTTGCAGGAATTCTGTTTCTATTCCTCCTACTACGCTATGGCAAGCCTATTCGCCAACATCACTCCGAGCGATGTGGAGAAATCTCTCCTTGAACGGATATGCAGTGAGCGAATAGTACAGCTTTTGGGCATGCCTCGTCTACGGGAACTTAATACAACGTGGTTCCTGTCATTCAGACCAATCTGGCAAGATTGCATCTTACCTGTTCTACGCTGCCTGTTTTGCGGTGAAGAATGCGTGCTAGGCACCTGTCTAACACTCCCATCAGTCATCCCAACGGATATCGATACTCTGCTGGACCCGATAACAGCCCATGCTCTGTGTTGTCCCCAGAGGCTACCAATCCTGATGACGGCATTCATTGAGATCTCACAGACGCTTCCGGCAGCTGCTGATGTACGAGATGGATCAACAGGCACTCAGGTAACAACGGACGCGAACATTGCATCTTCTGCTGAAGGCGATGTTTCTCATCTCTGTGCAATTAACCTTCTGAACGAGGTGTTCCAAATGTCACCAACTTCGGTGGACGATATTTTGGCTATGGAAATAGATGATCTAATGTTTACGCCAGACCCATACACTGACTTTGATTCGGCTCACAGTGTACCAGGGCAACAATGAAATTTGGCCTTCATATTTTCAAAACTTGGAACTTTTCCCAGAAATTGAACTCTTTTCTTTAAATTTTTTTTTTTTTTTTTAAATTACATGGCAAATGAACAATCTGCTTACAGTAGAACTAGTCTTATAAAACGGACTTCTTTGAATACTTCCAGGGACACATTGTCACCTTACTTGTCTAACATTTCATTTAATTCCATGATATGCAATGGCTTTGATATTTTTAACCTTATCGACCATTTCATCATATGTATATATTTCTGGTTATTCATTCATGTTGCATATACTTCCATTATATGATTAGAATGATAACGATGCTTTAAATGTACAGTACCTATTGCATTTCTACAGTTTTGAGCTTCTTTTAATATGCTTTTAGAAATGTTTTTAGCAATATGTGGTACTCAATTTTATGTTTAGCATTTAAATGTTTAGCATTTAGTATTATCGTTCATTCGAAAGTGGAGTGGGTGTTGTATTCCGCTTTAGGTGTCCGTATATAGGTTTTCCTGAATCATGTCCTTATATAGGCACAATTCGCATTGCCCTTATATAGGCATAGAATCCATGTCCTTATTTAGGCATTAACCGTGCACTCCAAATACAGGCATGGTCACCGACATCCGTCCACCCTAACGTCACAACGAGTTCTTAGAAACCAGACCCTTAAGCTTCGGGAGTTCCCCTAGCACAGGACTATTGATTTCTCCAAGAAATCATCTATTATGTATGAACCGTTATACCTTAAGGGTTAATTCCTGACGTCTTCCTCTGTCCAACTTCACGTCAATGCTAACATTCCAAGACACCAACCAGGTATAAATATACCTTCCCTTGCCCAAGCAAGTTAGAGTAGACCTCGACTTCAGAGGAGCCCGTATCCCGGCCTGACGCACTGAGAAGACGCTGTCATTCCTGCACGCAGACGAATCCAGCTTCCAGTGTTCTGACTCCCTTCGCGGGGTGCTAAAGTTCCAGATCCGGCAAGAGATTCCCACCTCTCTCATTCGCAAGGTATGGAGCTGACTAGAACCTAGAGGGACTCTTGGCATACTTGGCGTACTATACTTAACATACTCTTAGTATACCAGACTAGAGAATACTCCACCTACTTTTACCTTTCCCTACACCTAGACTAGGTTAGGTACATTGGGGTAGAACTAGCTTAGAGACGCATCGTATGAGTACTCGCATTTTTAGCTCATGTTATTTATGTACATGAATATATGCTAAAAGATAATGCTAGCGCAGTATTATTTATTTCTACTGCTTACACTGTACATTATTTATCTTGCATACTGTCTTGTGATCATAACAGCACATATCTCTTACACGAGAAACAAGACTGTTCAATAAAACCTTTTTATTGAAACACCCGTCTTTCCTTTCTGTGTAACTCTGTAGAAACTAAGCATGCACGATTGACTGAGTGAAACTGTTATCTATTGTTTCCACGATTCTGAGACGTGTTCCGATTCTAAAGGGAAACAAAGTTGTCATGTTTTTCGGTTGCCAGAAACTACTCCCTTCTTGTTCTCAAGGAGTTTCTAGTGGTCTCTGAGCTAGCTGGCACAAGTAATTAAGTTTAATATACTCGATAGGGACATACCGACCTCAGTCCTATGTTAAGCCTATAGGTTATATTATTCCAATGCGCAGAGCCTATTAGGGAAATAGGAACTACACTAGAGGGGGGTACATTTTTCAAGACAATGACATGGGGGGATGCCTCTGGCGGCAATTGTATGATAGGCAGTGCAGAAGTGTGAGGGGCGCTCACAGTATCGGATTGGCGTCCATCACATGGTGCTGTTTTTGTGTTTACTTCGAGTGGCACTATTGGTGTTGAACTATTTCATGTCCCAAGCCGACAGTGCTTTGGAGCAGTCTTGCTGACAGCCCCCTTATTGTCATCATCTTGAATTCCAGATCGTGTCCCTTGAACTCCACCGAGATTATATTGGTCAAGTGATGGGCTCTCGTGTTTGTGATGGGATGCCCCCCTCCTGTCGATTTCCCGATGGTTTTGTCCATAAGGTCAGTTAACTGTCCTTAGATGTCCTTCATGGCTTGTACAATCCCTTTTAAGACAGAGAGTACTGGGTTGAAAAATTTGGCACAAACAGCCTCCATTAAGTCAATCTTGCCCTCTGGGACAGCAGCCGGGGTCGGTAATGTGGTAGCTGCACTGTAGCTATTTGCCTGGTGTAAATCCTTGCCCATTGCTTCCTTCCTACCCATAGTATTCGCTTTAGTCATTTGGGTTGTGACTTGTTTGTTTGTTTGGTTTGTTTTGTGTGATGTTTTTTCCTTTTGGTGATTGCAAGGCTATTAGGAGCTGGCTCAAGATGTGTCACCCTCTCGAGATCCTGTGAGACCCCCAGGGTACCTTTAAATATACACGGGTTGAATACCCTATTACCTTCGACAGAATGATTTTTGTCCTGCTCTTTGCTCAGGGTCAGTCGACGTGAGGGGCCTTCTTTGATAGCTGTATCAGTGATGGCATCCCAAGCAAAGTCTGCCACAGAGGTACTGCCTGTGCTGGCCATGGCTAGTGCATTTTTTGTGGCATCCAACCTCCCTTCCACAATCCCATTTTCATTATTAATAGCCCCCATAGCATGTCGAAAAACATGCAATAGTATTAACTGCGTGTCGTTTCTTACTTGCCGCACCAGGTGCAGTGGTTGCATCAGATTTCCTCTTCCCCATTACAGCAACGTGGATACTCCTTCTTCTTCACACCTCCCAGGCGAAACGGGCTTCACGCAGGCCGGCACAAATGTCTGTCCCTCGCTGCGGGAGTGCAACGCTGCCTTTGACGGCGTTGGGAGGGCTGGCCCCGCCTCCTGTGCCACACGGTATCCTGGGGGACAGGAGTCCCACCCCAGCCAGGTGCCCGAGAGACTTGCGGTGAAACGGGCTTCACACTGCCCAGCACCAATGTCCGTCCCATGCTGCGGTAGTGCAACCCTGCCTTTGACGGCGTTGTGAGGGCTGGCCCCGCCTCCTGCACCACACGGTATGCTGGGGGACCGAGTCCCACCCCAACCAGGTGTCCAAGAGACGTGCAGCGAAACAGGCTTCACACGGCCCGGCACAAATATCCACATATATTCTACTCAATTGGTAAAGCTATCCCTGTTATTTCTATATTTCAGTCAGGACACCCACCTCTAATTATCCTTAAATCTTGCACTGGTTGTGCCTATAGCGTAGATTACCACCACCTTTCTGAGTTTATCTACCTTTTTTTGGTCTTCAGCAGCCTCCCATTGGTTCTTCTTAGCAAGGCTTCAAGGTACCCTGGTTACTCTATCAGAGTGATCTTTCATTTATGAATATTTTCTATTGTTGGGAAGAGAGCACTGTGTTATAAACAAATGTGCAATTATACTCTTATTATTACTACACATCCCTCCATCACTAGAACTTACTTCTAATGGTACGAAGGTCCTCAGACTCTGCAGTCTCAGTCCTCCTCTGAGCTCCCTGCAGCCTCAGTGCTCCTCAGTCTGAGCTCCCTGCAGCTCCTGTGCTCCTCTGAGCTCCCTGCAGCCTCTGTGCTCCTCTGAGCCCCTGCAGCTTCAGTGCTCTTCTGAACCCCCTGCAGCCTCAGTGCTCCTCTGAGCTCCCTGCAGCCTCAGTGCTCTCCTGAGCCCCTGCAGCCTCAGTGCTCCTCTGAGCCCCCTGCAGCCTCAGTGCCCTGCTGAGCTCTTACAGCCTCAGTGCTCCTCTGAGCCTCCTGCATACTCTGTGCTCCACTGAGCCCCCTGCAGTCTCAGTGCTCCTCTCAGCGCCTGCAGCCTCAGTGCTCTTCTGCCCCTTGCAGTCTCAGTGCTCCTCTGAGCCCCGGTAGCCTCAGTGCTCCTCTGACCCCCTTGCAGCCACAGTGCTCCTTTGAGCTCCCTGCAGCCTCAGTGCTCTTCTGAGCTCCATGCAGCCTCTGTGCTACTCTGAGCTCCCTGCAGCCTCAGTGTTCCTCTGAGCTCCCTGCATACTCTGTGCTCTTCTGAGCTGCCTGCAGCCTCAGTGCTCCTCTAAGCCCCCTGCAGCCTCGGTGCCCAGCTGAGCTCTTACAGACTCAGTGCTCCTCTGAGCCCACTACAACCTCATTGTTCCTCTGAGCTCCCTGCATACTCAGTGCTCCTCTGACCCCCTTCAGCCTCAGTGCTTCTCTCAGCGCCTGCAGCATCAGTGTTCTTCTGCCCCCTTGCAGCCTCAGTGCTCCTCTGAGCCCCAGCAGCCTCAGTTCTCCTCTGACCCCCTTGCAGCCACAGTGCTCCTCTGAGCTTCCTGCAGCCTCAGTGCTCCTCTGAGCCCCTTGCAGCCTCAGTGCTCCTCTGAGCCCCTTGCAGCCTCAGTGCTCCTCTGAGCTCCTTGCAGCCTCAGTGCTCTTCTGAGCCCCTGCAGCCTCAGTGCTCTCCTGAGCCCCTGCAGCCTCAGTACTCCTCTGAGACCCCTGCAGCCTCAGTGCCCTGCTGAGCTCTTACAGCCTCAGTGTTCCTCTGAGTCCACTACAACCTCAGTGTTTCTCTGAGCTCCCTGCATACTCTGTGCTCCACTGAGCCCCCTGCAGTATCCGTGCTCCTCTCAGTGCCTGCAGCCTCAGTGTTCTTCTGCCCCTTGCACCCTCAGTGCTCCTCTGAGCCCCGGCAGCCTCAGTGCTCCTCTGACCCCCTTGCAGCCACAGTGCTCCTTTGAGCTCCCTGCAGCCTCAGTGCTCCTTTGAGCTCCCTGCAGCCTCAGTGCTCCTCTGAGCTCCCTGCAGCTTCTGTGCTCCTCTGAGCCCCCTGCAGCCTCAGTGCCCAGCTGAGCTCTTACAGCCTCAGTGTTCCTCTGAGCTCCCTGCAAACTCTGTGCTCCTTTGAGCCCTCTGCAGTCTCATTGCTCCTCTGACCCCCTGCAGCCTCAGTGCTCCTCTGAGCTCTCTGCAGCCTCAGTGCTCCTCTGAGCTCTCTGCAGCCTCAGTGCTCTTCTGAGCCCCTGCAGCCTCCGTGCTCTCCTGAGCCCCTGCAGCCTCAGTGCTCCTCTGAGCTCCCTGCAGCCTCAGTGCCCTGCTGAGCTCTTACAGCCTCAGTGTTCCTCTGAGTCCACTACAACCTCAGTGTTTCTCTGAGCTCCCTGCATACTCTGTGCTCCACTGAGCCCCCTGCAGTCTCCGTGCTCCTCTCAGCGCCTGCAGCCTCAGTGTTCTTCTGCCCCTTGCAGCCTCAGTGCTCCTCTGAGCCCCAGCAGCCTCAGTGCTCCTCTGACCCCCTTGCAGCCACAGTGCTCCTTTGAGCTCCCTGCAGCATCAGTGCTCCTCTGAGCTCCCTGCAGCTCCTGTGCTCCTCTGAGCCCCCTACAGCCTCAGTGCCCAGCTGAGCTCTTACAGCCTCCATGTTCCTCTGAGCTCACTGCAAACTCTGTGCTCCTTTGAGCCCTCTGCAGTCTCAGTGCTCCTCTGAACCCCTGCAGCCTCAGTGTTCCTCTGAGCTCTCTGCAGCCTCAGTGCTCTCCTGAGCCCCTGCAGCCTCAGTGCTCTCCTGAGCCCCTGCAGCCTCAGTGCTCTCCTGAGCCCCTGCAGCCTCAGTGCTCTCCTGAGCCCCTGCAGCCTCAGTGCTCTCCTGAGCCCCTGCAGCCTCAGTGCTCCTCTGAGCCCCCTGCAGCCTCAGTGCCCTGCTGAGCTCTTACAGCCTCAGTGTTCCTCTTCGTCCACTACAACCTCAGTGTTCCTCTGAGCTCCCTTCATACTCTGTGCTCCACTGAGCCCCCCTGCAGTCTCCGTGCTCCTCTCAGCTCCTGCAGCCTCAGTGCTCTTCTGCCCCTTGCACCCTCAGTGCTCCTCTGAGCCCCGGCAGCCTCAGTGCTCCTCTGACCCCCTTGCAGCCACAGTGCTCCTTTGAGCTCCCTGCAGCTTCTGTGCTCCTCTGAGCCCCCTGCAGCCTCATTGCCCAGCTGAGCTCTTACAGCCTCAGTGTTCCTCTGAGCTCCCTGCAAACTCTGTGCTCCTTTGAGCCCTCTGCAGTCTCAGAGCTCCTCTGACCCCCTGCAGCCTCAGTGCTCCTCTGAGCTCTCTGCAGCCTCAGTGCTCTTCTGAGCCCCTGCAGCCTCAGTGCTCCTCTGAGCTCCCTGCAGCCTCAGTGCCCTGCTGAGCTCTTACAGCCTCAGTGTTCCTCTGAGTCCACTACAACCTCAGTGTTTCTCTGAGCTCCCTGCATACTCTGTGCTCCACTGAGCCCCCTGCAGTATCCGTGCTCCTCTCAGCGCCTGCAGCCTCAGTGTTCTTCTGCCCCTTGCAGCCTCAGTGCTCCTCTGAGCCCCAGCAGCCTCAGTGCTCCTCTGACCCCCTTGCAGCCACAGTGCTCCTTTGAGTTCCCTGCAGCATCAGTGCTCCTCTGAGCTCCCTGCATCTCCTGTGCTCCTCTGAGCCCCCTGCAGCCTCAGTGCCCAGCTGAGCTCTTACAGCCTCAGTGTTCCTCTGAGCTCCCTGCAAACTCTGTGCTCCTTTGAGCCCTCTGCAGTCTCAGTGCTCCTCTGAACCCCTGCAGCCTCAGTGCTCCTCTGAGCTCTCTGCAGCCTCAGTGCTCTTCTGAGCCCCTGCAGCCTCAGTGCTCTTCTGAGCCCCTGCAGCCTCAGTGCTCTCCTGAGCCCCTGCAGCTTCAGTGCTCTCCTGAGCCCCTGCAGCCTCAGTGCTACTCTGAGCCCCCTGCAGCCTCAGTGCCCTGCTGAGCTCTTACAGCCTCAGTGTTCCTCTGCGTCCACTACAACCTCAGTGGTCCTCTGAGCTCCCTGCATACTCTGTGCTCCACTGAGCCCCCTGCAGTCTCAGTGTTCCTCTCAGCGCCTGCAGCCTCAGTGCTCCTCTGAGCCCCAGCAGCCTCAGTGCTCCTCTGAGCCCCAGCAGCCTCAGTGCTCCTCTGACCCCCTTGCAGCCACAGTGCTCATTTGAGCTCCCTGCAGCCTCAGTGCTCCTCTGAGCTCCCTGCAGCTCCTGTGTTCCTCTGAGCCCCCTGCAGCCTCAGTGCCCAGCTGAGCTCTTACAGCCTCAGTGTTCCTCTGAGCCCACTACAACCTCAGTGTTCCTCTGAGCTCCCTGCAAACTCATTGCTCCTTTGAGCCCTCTGCAGTCTCAGTGCTCCTCTGACCCCCTGCAGCCTCAGTGCTCCTCTGAGCTCTCTGCAGCCTCAGTTATCTTCTGAGCCCCTGCAGCCTCCGTGCTCCTCTGAGCTCCCTGCAGCCTCCGTGCTCCTCTGAGCTCCCTGCAGCCTCCGTGCTCCTCTGAGCTCCCTGCAGCCTCAGTGCTCTTCTGAGCCCCCTGCAGCCTCAGTGCTCCTCTGAGCCCCCTGAGGCTAAGCAGTTAGCTAGAGTAGCATTAGATTTAAAATTTCGCCCTTTGTTTTCTTGCAATTTTAATAGTGATACACCTGCTTCAGAAAAAAAAAAAACAGACGTTTATCAGCTTCCTAATTTTCACAAACTGAAAGATAAGAACAAGCTGTGGGATACTATGATTACTTCCATCTGTTCTCTCCTCTTGTCACTTGGCACCAGATGACACATCCCTGAGTGAGAATCATAGAAACAAAATCGAACTGAGGGAAAGACTCAATGAGAGACTGAGACGGGCAGAGAAAGACTTACAGAGGCTGAGGCTGTATCTCGAAACTGGGCTGATGTGATTAGGATTTATGATTGGCGGCGGCGCACTGGACCAACTAGTTCACTAATAATAATCAGGAAACTGTACTGTACATTCATTCTCTGTGACTTCAGAGGTTAATATCTCAAGGGCAGCCAACAGTGACTTCCTTTTCTGTGTCTCTCCACTCCAAAATCACTCGTTCTCATCTAAGTTCTCCACTTTATTGCCACTTGGCTGAAAACAGCTACTTCCTTTCAATTGTAACGTTACAAAAATGCGTTTCTCATTCACAGAATTAAAAGGACCTGATGAACAGACCTGCAGCCCCCCAGCACCAGAAAAGTCTTGCGCTGCATCACAAGAAGAAAAACTTGTATCTGTGTGCAGAGTCTAACCAACGTCCACTGGAAGCCCGGCCCTGTATACACATTGTGCAGTTTATTCTGGGGAGAAACACTGACCTAATGTGAGTAAAAGCTTCATAGAGAGCTCATGTTTATGGACACTTTGAAGATCTGAACCAGGGATAATCTGTATCATTACATAAAGTGAAAACGTTTTACTAATTTCTTTTTATATGTATCATAGATATTCTGTTCTGTTGAGAAACCATATTAGTGTACAGATTCTAAGAAAAGCTTCACTCAGAGCTCACATCTGTACTTGCATCAGATGAACCATAATGAGACAGCCTCATGCAGTTGTACAAAGTGTCATTTTTTTCATTCTAATGTAAAATCAGTTCAAACATCAGAATATCCTCAAGAGACACAATACCAGTGTAAGACGTGTGAGTAAAACTTGACTCGCAGAACTTTCTGTTGAATTATCAGAGAATGCTTTCAGGGGAGAAGCTCTACCAGTATACAGAATATCGGAAAAGCTGCACTGAGGGATCTTTGCTGAACAGGACTGAAATAGTTATATCTGAAGATAGGTCACACCAGTGTAAAGAATGTGAGAAAAGCTTCACTGAGCCAAAGAAGCTGTGGAGACACCAGAGAGCCCATACTGGTGAAAAACCCTATAATTGTACAGAATGTGGAAAAAACTTTATAGCAAGACGCTATCTGTTGCTTCACCAGAGAATCCATACTGGTGAGAAACCCTATCATTGTACAGAATGTGTGAAAAGCTTCTCTCTGAAAAGAACCCTTTTAGAACATCAGAGAGTTCATACTGGTGAGAAACCATATCAGTGTATAGAATGTGAGCAAAGCTTCTCTCTGAAAAGAAACCTTTTGGAACATCAGAGGGTCCACACTGGTGAGAAACCATATCAGTGTACAGAATGTGAGCAAAGCTTCTCTCTGAAAAGAAACCTTTTGGAACATCAGAGGGTCCACACTGGTGAGAAACCATATCAGTGTACAGAATGTGAGCAAAGCTTCTCTCTGAAAAGAACCCTTTTGGAACATCAGAGGGTTCACACTGGTGAGAAACCATATCTGTGTACAGAATGTGTGAAAAGCTTCTCTCTGAAAAGAAACCTTTTGGAACATCAGAGGGTCCACACTGGTGAGAAACCATATCAGTGTACAGAATGTGAGCAAAGCTTCTCTCTGAAAAGAAACCTTTTGAAACATCAGAGGGTCCACACTGGTGAGAAACCATATCAGTGTACAGAATGTGAGCAAAGCTTCTCTCTGAAAAGAACCCTTTTGGAACATCAGAGGGTCCACACTGGTGAGAAACCATATCAGTGTACAGAATGTGAGCAAAGCTTCTCTCTGAAAAGAACCCTTTTGGAACATCAGAGGGTCCACACTGGTGAGAAACCATATCAGTGTACAGAATGTGGGAAGAGTTTCTGTTCAAACACAAACCTTTTAAAACATCAAAGAGTCCATACTGATGAGAAACCTTATAATTGTACAGAATGTGTGAAAAGCTTCTCCCAGAAAATACACCATTTGGTACATCATAGAGTCCACACTGGTGAGAAACCCTATCAGTGTACAGAATGTGGGAAGAGTTTCAATCAGAAGAACGACCTAGTGCGGCATCAGAGAATCCATACTGGCGAGAAACCCTTCCACTGTGGAGAATGTGGAAAAAACTTCAATCAGAAGAACAGTCTAGTGCGGCATCAGAGAATCCATACTGGCGAGAAACCCTTTCAGTGTGCAGAATGTGGAAAAAGTTTCACTCATAAGGAATGTATGTTAAGTCAGCAAAGAATCCATACTACTGAGAAACCCTACCACTGCGGAGAATGTGGGAAAACCTACCTTGATCTGGTGGAGCATCAGATAATCCATACTGGTGAGAATCCCTTTCAGTGTAAAAATGTGGGAAAAGTTTCACTAAAGGCATCAAAGAATCCACACTGCTGAGAAACCCTACCACTGCGGAGAGTGTGGAAAAAACTTCGGTCAGAAGCACAACCTAGTGGAGCATCAGAGAATCCATACTGGCGAGAAACCCTTTCAGTGTACAGAATGTGGGAAAAGATTCACTCATAATAAATGTAAGTTAAGCCATCAAAGGAGCTAAACTGTTGAGAATCCCTACGACTGCGCAGAATGATAAGAAAGCTTCAGTTTGAAGCAAAAACTAGTGGTGCATCAGAGAATTCTTACAGGCAAGAAACCCTTTTAATTTACAGAATGTGTAAAAAGCTACACTACAAGAGCAATCTGTTGCTACACCAGATAAACTGGTGAGAAACCCTATCAGTGTACAGAATGTGTGAAGTGCCTCAATCTGAACAGCACACACCGTTGAGACATCAACTAATACCATTCAAGGGAGAAACCATGAAAATGGACCGAATGTGGGAAAAGCTTCACTCGAAGCACAGGTCTGTTCCAGCATCAGAGGATCCATCCTCAGTAAAGGCTGATTTAGTGATGCAAATGTATGTATATCCAGAAATGTTAAATAAAATGTTATAGAAGTGAGTTATGCTACTCCCATATCATTTCCTACAGTTTTTAACTTTCAATTCTTTTTGTTTTGTGTGCTTTTTCGTGATGCATAATGCTTAAAAAGAGAATTACTGCACCAAAAACTGCTTATATGCATAATGATGTGCACGTAATGTGAGAAACACGCCCACATCTGCATATAATGGATCATTAACTGACCCTTCAACTGCAAACATTGAGCCATCTATAAACACATGTAGAGAACTTTGAATGTGTATCTTGCCTCTCTTCGGGGCAGAGCGATAAGTGGACTGTCACTGGTGCAGAGGCGGATCATCAGTGGTACACTCCAGTGCCTTGAAGCACATGGTGTCACCTCATTGCCAAAGAGGAGTGCCCCCCTGTTGTGCTCATGATCCGTGGAGGAGTTCCTCTTTTCTCCCTGACCCTCCAATGCTGGGATGGGCTACTGTCCTGGTGGGGGATGGGGGTGGGGGATCGCGCTGCATGCGTGCGTGGAACTGGTGGGTGCTGGGACATGGTAAGCAGTGACCTGGTACAGTCTGCTGAGAACCCACATCTAGAAGAACCAGAGGCGGAGAACTGCAGTATGGCAGCACTCACTGTTGTTGCAATGCACTACTCCACTGCCTGCAGGTGCACTGCACAGCAGCTGTCCCTGCTGATGCACTGCATAGTACCTTGTATCAACGTGGAAGTCAGTGCAGTGCACACCCGTTCACAGCACTGTTACTGTTAACTGACCAATAGAGTGCACAGCCGGCCACTAGTCCTTTATACCTGCAGCACAGTGCACGCTAGAACAGGTAAGGCCATACTTATTTGTTGAAAATTAAACCATGCTCCAGAGAGAAAAATTATTTTGGCTAAAGATGGGACAGTCTGAAGGTGCCACCAGGGACAGCAGACCACATGGCAGTGAGTCTATGCATAGGCAGCACAGCCACTGCACAGTGGAATTAATATGCTGTGTGTGTGCAGCATCATGTGTACGAACACAGCATAGCTACCTGAAGTAAGACAAAACAAAGGACCCCTAACAATGTGCCCTGCATCATAAATGTGATTGCCAGACAATAATGTTTTACTTTTTAAAGCCAGTAGTGCAGCAGCTGCTGGGGATTGTAGTTTCACCAGTAGTGCAATGGCTGCTGGGGATTGTAGTTTCACCAGTAATGCAACAGCTGGTGGTGGTTGTGGTGTCACCAGTTTTCAATGGCTGCTGGGGGATGTAGTTTCACTACTAGTGCAACAGCTGCTGGGGGTTGTATTTCATTAGTAGTGGAACGGCTGCTGGCGGTTGTAGCTTCGTCAATACTGCACGGCTGCTTGACATTGTAGTTTTCTCAGTAGTGCAATGGCTGCTAGGGGTTGTAGTTTCATCAATATTGCAACCGCTGCTGGGGCCTGTAGTTTTATCAGTAGTTCAATGGCTGCTGGGGGTTGTAGTTTCACCAGACGTGCAATGTCTGCTGGGGTTGTAGTTTCACCGGTAGCGCAACGGGTGCTGGGAGTTATAGTTTCACCAGGATTACAGTGGCTGCTGGGAAATGTAGTTCCACCAGTAGTGCAATGGCTGCT
Organism: Calotriton arnoldi; assembly: GCA_963921515.1. Lineage (NCBI taxonomy): Eukaryota > Metazoa > Chordata > Amphibia > Caudata > Salamandridae > Calotriton > Calotriton arnoldi. The sequence continues at coordinate 212,175 of CAWUFW010017754.1, read as the reverse complement.
GGGGATGTAGTTTTACCAGTAGTGCAGCAGCTGCTGGAGGCTGTAGCTTCACCAGTCGTGCAACGGCTGCTGGGGGTTGTAGTTTGCTCAGTAGTGCAGCGCTGCTGATGGTTGCAGTTTCACTTTCACATTAACATGATAGAGGGGGCAGCAATGCATGATCACCAAAGCATGTTGTTGACTGTCACCATAGTATACAGCTCACTACCAGACAAGCACGTACCTCATCCCCTACAGGTCTCATGCCACACCACTGTTTCTCACAACATCATGGCACAACCACGACACAGCTCTCATCACAGAACTTGCCTCACAGCGTCTTCTACAAGTGCTTGTCAGTCACTTCAACAGTTATGGCGCACTGAAATGGCACTATTCTCTGCAGTCACAGTGCACCAGTGCTGCTCTCCAGTGATTTACACCAGCAACACCTGTCACTAAACAATATTGTTTCCCCACTGCACCTGCTCCTACCAGTGCATTGTTGCTGCCAGCCTGCACCCCTTTGCTCTGTAGCCCACTCTGCATGTCTGTACTTATCCCATCACTCGGTGCATGTGTAGATTTTACCTATCACGCTGATCCTGCAATAGGTTCAGATTTGCACAGTGAAAAAAACAGAGGTTAAAATCAAGGCTGCGGCAGCAGGAGACATCTGGGAGTCGGATTGCAAGACATACATTCAAGGTTACTACCTATGATTCAGGGAGTGATGTGCATTGGTGGTGGATGTCGGTTTGAGTGAGTGATGTTCACTGGTACAGTCGGGCCAGTAGGAAGCAGCTGAAATGGTCCAAGCCAGGGCCATAAGTTAGCAAGTGTAATGGGACATGCTGGAAAGAGTTAGGGATTTGTAATGGTAAATTCTGGGGTCAGTAGCGAGAGATATACAATGGTACATTCCGTGGCCAGCAGTGAGCAATATACAATGGTACGTGCTGGAGCCAGCAGTGAGCAATATACAATGGTACATTGCATGGCCAGCAGTGAGCAATATACAATGGTACATGCCGGAGCCAGCAGTGAACGATATCCAATGGTACGTGCTGGAGCCAGCAATGAGTGATACACAATCATACGTACCGGGGCCAGCAGTGAGCGATATACAATGGTACATGCCAGACCCAGCAGTGAGTAATATACAATGGTATGTGCTGGGGCCAGCAGTGAGCAATATACAATGGTACATGCTGGAGCCAACAGTGAGTGATATACAATGCTTCATGCTTGAGCCAGCAGTCAGTGATATGTAATTATGACAAAAATGATGAGAACTATTGGCAGTCCCAAGAGGTAGTTCATATTAAGACAAATCTGCAATTTCACTAATGATAAGTCAGTGATGGTGCAAGTCAGGACAAAAGTGAAAATTTCGGAGTAGTGGTGCAAATCTGGGCTGGCCCTTAAGGTGATTGCACATTTGAACATGCTTTCAAGGTTAATGGATAAACATATCTGAACATGCAGTGAGGATTACTGATGATGGATTAAAAGTAAACATGCACTCTGATGCAACACTACCATCCAAGGAATACATTTCTTATGGTATCAAGAACTGGTCTGATTTAGGATATTGTGAAAGTATCTGGTTTCTGTGAGAGATTATATCAGCGAAGGACATTATACTGAAGAACAGAAACCCTCCATCTCTAGACCCGCACTGGGTGCACGGTAATGGATGTGTGTAACATACCACAAATAGAAAAGGTAACTTTTAGATTCATGGACCAAGTTGGTGTGTTCAGTCTGATGTGGGAAAGACTGGACCTGTAAGAAATATGAACAGCATTGATTAAAAAACTGTCAAATTTCTCACTTAGGGGCCGATTAAGATCTTGCTGGGAAGAGCTACAAACGGCATTCGCAACATACCAATCCGATTCGGAGTCGTGGTTTCCGTACGACTCGTCACCCATTCCCAATGAGCAAGTACGATGCCAAAAAGGCTCCAGTTTCCAATCGAGAAGCCTCCGTACGCGCTGATTCGAGTCGTCCGGAGGCATTTTCCAATCTGATTCCGGCTGGCCAAGTACGATGCGTACTTCCTATGCACCGAACGAGTCGCCACTTCCAGCATGTCACAGCATCCGGAGACAGAGTATTTCAGCTCCGATTTGGGCCACAACACAATTCCTGCGAACGAGACGGTGCAGCCATGTATCCTATTGCGCATGTCATCCCTATACTGTACGTCTATGGCCGATACTACAACCCCAATCGACGCGCACTCCGAAGACGGTAAGTCGGACACCTACCCCACACAAAAATGCTACTACCCCGCGAAAGCCAACACAATACTTAATTAATGTAATTTAATTTAATTGCATACACAGCTTGTGAGAAATCAGTCACCATTGCGGGGGGAATGCTTGCAGCAATATAGAGGCAACGGGGGTGGTGGATGCCTATCACTCCCACCATGATCCACCCCATAGGGAGGTGGATGCCTATCGCTTCAGTAATGTCTACCCCATAGGGAGGTGGATGCCTATCACTCCCAGTAATGTCCACCCCATAGGGAGGTGGATGCCTATCAATTCAGTAATGTCTACCCCATAGGGAGGTGGATGCCTATCACTTCAGTAATGTCCAACCCATAGGGAGGAGGATGCCTAACACTCCCACCGTGAACCACACCATAGGGAGGTGGATGCCTATCACTCCCAGTAATGTCTACCCCATAGGGAGGTGGATGCCTATCAATTCAGTAATGTCCACCCCATAGGAAGGTGGATGCCTATCACTTCCATTGTGAACCACACCATAGGGATGTGGATGACTATCACTCCCAGTAATGTCCACCCCATAGGGAGGTGGATGCCTAACACTCCCACCGTGAACCACACCATAGGGAGGTGGATGCCTATCACTCCCAGTAATGTCCACCCCATAGGGAGGTGGAGGCCTATCACTCCCATCGTGAACCACACCATAGTGAGGTGGACGCCTATCACTCCCAGTAATGTCTACCCCATAGGGAGGTGGATGCCTATCACTCCCAGTAATGTCCACCCCATAGGAAGGTGGATGTCTATCCCTCCCACTGTGAACTACACCATAGGGAGGTGGATGCCTATCACTCCCAGTAATGTCCACCCCATAGGGAGGTGGATGCCTAACACTCCCACCGTGAACCACATCATAGGGAGGTGGATGCCTATCACTCCCAGTAATGTCCACCCCATAGGGAGGTGGATGCCTAACACTCCCACCGTGAGCCTCACCATAAGGAGGTGGAGGCCTATCACTCCCAACGTGAATCACACAATAGTGAGGTGAATGCCTATCACTCCCAGTAATGTCCACCCCATAGGGAGGTGGATGCCTAACACTCCCAGTAATGTCCACCCCATAGGGAGGTGGAGGCCTATCACTCCCACCGTGAACCACACCATAGGGAGGTGGATGCCTATCACTCCCAGTAATGTCCACCCCATAGGGAGGTGGATGCCTATCACTCCCAGTAATGTCTACCCCATAGGGAGGTAAATGCTTATCACTCCCACTGTGAACCACACCACAGGGAGGTGGATGCCTATCACTCCCAGTAATGTCCACCCATAGGGAGGTGGATGACTAACACTCCCACCGTGAACCACACCATAGGGATGTGGATGCCTATCACTCCCAGTAATGTCCACCCCATAGGGAGGTGGAGACCTATCACTCCCAGTAATGTCCACCCAATAGGGAGGTTGATGCCTATCACTCCTAGTAATGTCTACCCCATAGGGCGGTGGATGCCTATCACTCCCAGTAATGTCCACCCCATAGGGAGGTGGATGCCTATCACTCCCAGTAATGTCTACCTCAGAGGGAGGTGGATGCCTAACACTCCCATCGTGAACCACACCATAGGGAGGTGGATGCCTATCACTCCCAGTAATGTCCACCCCATAGGGAGGTGGATGCCTATAACTCCCAGTAATGTCCACCCCATAGGGAGGTGGATGCCTATCACTCCCAGTAATGTCTACCCCATAGGGAGGTGGATGCCTATCACTCCCAGTAATGTCTACCCCATAGGGAAGTGGATGCCTATCACTTCAGTAATGTCCAACCCATAGGGAGGAGGATGCCTATCACTCCCAGTGAAGTCTAACCCATAGGGAAGTGGATGCCTACCACTCCCAGCAATGTCCACCCCATAGGGAGGTGGATGCCTATCACTCCCATTAATGTCTACCCCATAGGGAGGTGGATGCCTATCACTTCAGTAATGTCTAACCCATAGGGAGGTGGATGCCTATCACTCCCAGTAATGTCCACCCCATAGGGAGGTGGATGCCTATCACTACCAGTAATGTCTACCTCATAGTGAGGTGGATGCCTAACACTCCCACCGTGAACCATACCATAGGGAGGTGGATACCTATCACTCCCACCGTGAACCACGCCATAGGGAGGTGGATGCCTATCACTCCCAGTAATGTCCACCCCATAAGGAGGTGGATGCCTAACACTCCCAGTAATGTCTACCCCATAGGGAGGTGGATGCCTATCACTCCCAGTAATGTCTACCCCATATGGAGTTGGATGCCTTTCACTCCCAGTAATGTCCACACCATAGGGAGGTGGATGCCTATCACTCCCAGTAATGTCCACCCCATAGGGAGTTGGATGCCTATCACTCCCAGTAATGTCCACCCCATAGGGAGGTGGAGGCCTATCACTCCCACCCTGAACCATACCATAGGGAGGTGGATGCCTATCACTCCCAGTAATGTCCACCCCATAGGGAGGTGGATGCCTATCACTTCAGTAATGTCCACCTCAAAGGGAGGTGGATGCCTATCATTTCAGTAATGTCCACCCCATAGGGAGGTGGATGCCTATCAATTCAGTAATGTCTACCCCATAGGGAGGTGGATGCCTATCACTTCAGTAATGTCCAACCCATAGGGAGGAGGATGCCTAACACTCCCACCGTGAACCACACCATAGGGAGGTGGATGCCTATCACTCCCAGTAATGTCTACCCCATAGGGAGGTGGATGCCTATCAATTCAGTAATGTCCACCCCATAGGAAGGTGGATGCCTATCACTTCCATTGTGAACCACACCATAGGGATGTGGATGACTATCACTCCCAGTAATGTCCACCCCATAGGGAGGTGGATGCCTAACACTCCCACCGTGAACCACACCATAGGGAGGTGGATGCCTATCACTCCCAGTAATGTCCACCCCATAGGGAGGTGGAGGCCTATCACTCCCATCGTGAACCACACCATAGTGAGGTGGACGCCTATCACTCCCAGTAATGTCTACCCCATAGGGAGGTGGATGCCTATCACTCCCAGTAATGTCCACCCCATAGGAAGGTGGATGTCTATCCCTCCCACTGTGAACTACACCATAGGGAGGTGGATGCCTATCACTCCCAGTAATGTCCACCCCATAGGGAGGTGGATGCCTAACACTCCCACCGTGAACCACATCATAGGGAGGTGGATGCCTATCACTCCCAGTAATGTCCACCCCATAGGGAGGTGGATGCCTAACACTCCCACCGTGAGCCACACCATAGGGAGGTGGAGGCCTATCACTCCCAACGTGAATCACACAATAGTGAGGTGAATGCCTATCACTCCCAGTAATGTCCACCCCATAGGGAGGTGGATGCCTAACACTCCCAGTAATGTCCACCCCATAGGGAGGTGGAGGCCTATCACTCCCACCGTGAACCACACCATAGGGAGGTGGATGCCTATCACTCCCAGTAATGTCCACCCCATAGGGAGGTGGATGCCTATCACTCCCAGTAATGTCTACCCCATAGGGAGGTAAATGCTTATCACTCCCACTGTGAACCACACCACAGGAAGGTGGATGCCTATCACTCCCAGTAATGTCCACCCATAGGGAGGTGGATGCCTAACACTCCCACCGTGAACCACACCATAGGGATGTGGATGCCTATCACTCCCAGTAATGTCCACCCCATAGGGAGGTGGAGACCTATCACTCCCAGTAATGTCCACCCAATAGGGAGGTTGATGCCTATCACTCCTAGTAATGTCTACCCCATAGGGCGGTGGATGCCTATCACTCCCAGTAATGTCCACCCCATAGGGAGGTGGATGCCTATCACTCCCAGTAATGTCTACCTCAGAGGGAGGTGGATGCCTAACACTCCCATCGTGAACCACACCATAGGGAGGTGGATGCCTATAACTCCCAGTAATGTCCACCCCATAGGGAGGTGGATGCCTATCACTCCCAGTAATGTCTACCCCATAGGGAGGTGGATGCCTATCACTCCCAGTAATGTCTACCCCATAGGGAAGTGGATGCCTATCACTTCAGTAATGTCCAACCCATAGGGAGGAGGATGCCTATCACTCCCAGTGAAGTCTAACCCATAGGGAAGTGGATACCTACCACTCCCAGCAATGTCCACCCCATAGGGAGGTGGATGCCTATCACTCCCATTAATGTCTACCCCATAGGGAGGTGGATGCCTATCACTTCAGTAATGTCTAACCCATAGGGAGGTGGATGCCTATCACTCCCAGTAATGTCCACCCCATAGGGAGGTGGATGCCTATCACTACCAGTAATGTCTACCTCATAGTGAGGTGGATGCCTAACACTCCCACTGTGAACCATACCATAGGGAGGTGGATACCTATCACTCCCACCGTGAACCACGCCATAGGGAGGTGGATGCCTATCACTCCCAGTAATGTCCACCCCATAAGGAGGTGGATGCCTAACACTCCCAGTAATGTCTACCCCATAGGGAGGTGGATGCCTATCACTCCCAGTAATGTCTACCCCATATGGAGTTGGATGCCTTTCACTCCCAGTAATGTCCACACCATAGGGAGGTGGATGCCTATCACTCCCAGTAATGTCCACCCCATAGGGAGTTGGATGCCTATCACTCCCAGTAATGTCCACCCCATAGGGAGGTGGAGGCCTATCACTCCCACCCTGAACCATACCATAGGGAGGTGGATGCCTATCACTCCCAGTAATGTCCACCCCATAGGGAGGTGGATGCCTATCACTTCAGTAATGTCCACCTCAAAGGGAGGTGGATGCCTATCATTTCAGTAATGTCCACCCCATAGGGAGGTGGATGCCTATCACTTCAGTAATGTCCACCCCATAGGGAGGTGGATGCCTATCACGTCAGTAATGTCTACCCCATAGTTGGTGGGGTTTCTGGTGCAAAGCCCCAGCACCATTTACACAGAAAGTATCATGGTGGCTAACCCCCCCATCACCGTAGTGACAAATATGTTTTTTGTGTGCTTAAAACACCCTGACTGGTAGGGCAAATAGGTGTATTGGGGGCAAACCCCACCTGGTTTGTACTGACAAATATGGGCCTGTGGGGTTAAACCCCCTGCCCGGTAGGGCAAATAGGTGTATTGGGGGGCTAACCCCACCTGGATTGTACTGGCAATTATGGGCCTGTGGGGTTAAACCCCCTGCCTGGGAGGGCAAATAGGTGTATTGGGAGGGGCAAACCCCACCTGGTTTGAACTGACAAAAAGGGGGATGTGAGGGAAACACCTGCAGCACCACAGATGCTACACTTTGGGGGGGGAATACATACCATTAACCATGTGCTGCCAATCTTGGCTTTGGGGGGATAACACTCTGAGCAATGTGTAATTGCACAATGTGACATGTGACCATCCCAAATACCTCAACAACTACGTTTTTGGGTACAACCAGCAGTAAACACAGAGGATAGAATCACAATGATCCATTTCTGATGAGACACAGTATCACACTGTGGCAGCAACGATGACTGGTGAAATCTGAGGGATGTGCAGTGTGGAGATGTAGGAGCCCCAGGGCCATGACAGAAATAAACAAAGCACACCATTCACTCAATGCCCACCAAAGACATGTGAAATACACTTGTGAAGATGCACTAAGACAACCGCCCACCCACCCACTGCAGAACAAACACAACATGTGTGTCCGTGTGGAAGCTGCCTCAGCCTGGCCTGATACATACGAGGTTGGGCCGAACTCCATTGAGGCAGATGTGTGTTGAGTCCAATCAGGAAGTAATCCATATAGGCCTTAAATTGCCAATGTGGGCAATCAGGCATTGGTTGATGAGTGGCTGCAGCAAGGTCACATGCTGGACAAGCATGAGGGACCACCAAAAATCAACTCAAGAGACGAACTCACTTCCACAGTTCTCACTAGGACACAGCATTGTGGTGCCAGTATCCAGTCTGCTGATCCGCTGCGATGCAAATTGAGGATGGGCGTCAGTCTTTGGAGCTGACTCACTGTTGCACACTGTGTCACATGCCTTGTAAGGAGCACTGTCATCTCACATACCCAAACATGACTCCTAGTGCATGGCCAGTGCGGGGAGGCCGCATTGGAGGTAGGGTCCTTGCTGGGAGTTAATGCACATTTGGCCAGTCTAAACACCACCCCCCTCAATCTGCAGCATCCAGCCTCATCCACACATCACTCAAAATGTGACAGTGCAGAGCTCACCATGGCAGCGTGGAACACTGGGTGTATGTCGATGACTCCATGCTTGGCCAGCCATCATTGTGAGCCCAATGCAAACATGGGTCCATGTACTGTTCTGTATGATGAATGGGGGAAACTCAGCATCAGGTAAGTACACCCAGCACGCAACATAGTAGGCCAAACACACATTTGATGGTGGAACCGGAGGTGCCACACACACACATATATGTGACACAAAATCACAACATCTGTCCACCACAACACCGACTCAAACCCTGCAGGGCAACAGGACTACACCTACTCACAGAAGGATGAGATTGTGACGAGTCTGTGTACACTGACGCACAGAGGAGACTGTGCCCGACACCACAAAAGTACACAAACACACAAATTTTAATCATGACTCCCCCACTACAACAAACCAGAAGTGGCTGTGCCACAGTTCATTGTGCTACATTTGTAGGCCACATTCCCACTTGCAAGTGAGAAAAGCATGGAGCAACAACAATGTAGGAGACAGTCAGCATGTGTCGCATGGGTGTGTTGCAGCAAAGTAAAGATCTGAACATGCAGTCAACTTTGTTGCATGTCCCTCCAAGCTAATCTACATCCACCTACAAAAGCTGCAGTCTGTGCAGCTGATGACTTATGCCATTTTGCTCATGCAGATTGTATACTGCAGAGGAGTTGGATGACACATGAGTCACTGGTCAGAGGATAATACAACAGGGTTCTGTGGCCCCAACGCACAGCCAAATGTGTAAGAGAATCTGCATGCAATGGTGACGACGCCGAGGTGGTGGATGGGCCACAATCTGTGGCTCACAAACACAATTCACATAGCTAGACGCAAGCCATGGCAAATGGTCACATCCTGTGAGGATGGAGGACATGTGCTGAATTGAATCCTCATTTGCCACATTTGTTAGTTGAACACTGCCTCTATATCCTGAAATCTGTCAAGCACACCTACAACAAAGACATATTGAGCTCAGGCTCCAGGGCAGTGTACATTGTACTGAGTGGGAGCACTCATGGACACCTACAAAGACCACCCCAGCCAAAACAGATTACCTATCACAAAAATGCTAACAATGCGAACACCAATGGAACTGGCTGAATTGTTGCTGTTTCACATGTGAGTTGTGTCACAGTGCAGGCTGTTGGTCTCAGCACACCCAGGGATGTCATCACAATTATTCCACTCCCCTGCTGGCCACACACCTTGTCCTGTCAGAGTCTGAATGCCATGATTACCCACGTGTGTGTAGTCTACTTGTAAGCGCAGGGATGCGTTTATGGACTGTTTGGAACACAGGTTGTATATCAACACACTTAGCTACCCATTCACTTGAGGGCACAATACCCCGCTGAGCAATGGTCTGCCAGCCAATGTTCCTGCATCATGACTTAACATCAGAAGCAAACAACACCTACATCTAAGGGCACCATCCCAGGGCATTGTTGAACAATCACAGAACACCACTGTCTACAAAGGACAACTCATAAATCAATCCCACACACAACTCACAGCAGCCAAGGCTAGGTGGAGGCAACTCTTCCTGTGATGCCAATAGGTACAGCACACACCAGTGTTCTCACGGTGAATAATCCAAAAGGCATACATGACCATGAATTGGCAGACAGCAAGCTTCATCAAAACCGTAACTGCCACAGTTTCACTCAGGCAACTGTCACTCCACACTCACTTACACATGATCTACACATATGCACATGTCAACTTCACCACAAGTTCAGCATCAAAACATGCATGATTGTTACACACAACACATGTCACACTACATGCCCATCTCTCATCACTCCCAAACACAAAAGCACCTCATGAGACCCACTGGTGCAGCTAGATGGACAAGCATGTCCGCCCCATGAGCTACAGCCCAGTACACATAGCACAACAAACCAAGACATACAAGACCACATGTGTGCTGCACTTATCACATCCACACCTAACCTTGCAGCACCACTCTCCATCACCATGTACACAATGGCTCTCTGATACATGACATGCACACAATGTACAGTACACATTCCATCCTCAGTAGATGAGTACGTGACATGTCAGATGGTGAACTCTCTACACCAGTTGCACACTCAGTGATACCATCTCACAACAAGTCACATACATGTTGCTAAGGATGTGTACTCCGTCATTTGCACATCACTGCATACCCATCAAATACTTCCCAAGTACAAACCATTTGCACTTGAGAGAAAAAACATCCACACATGCAAACACAACATGCAATAAACGTACAACAACTAACAGTTCACCATCCAGCACACATGATCACATCCCTGGTGTACATACCTTCACATTCACAAATCAACTCTGTCCCATTATGACTAGTAAATCTTTGTCTCAATGTGTCACTGTCACATCCACATAGGTCCTCCATCACCAATATCCACATGGACTCATGCACAGTATCAACAAACGTCACTCGGACAGAACTGCTCCGTTACAGTCAAATAGCACAACTGTGCCACAGAGTACAACTCTCATCACATGCCACCACACAACCTTGTAGGGATGGATGTCCCCCTGTCACATCTACACATCCCTACCATACCTTGCGCAGGGTGGAGGCACGAAATCAAGCTCACATACTCAGAATTGCACCCCTGCATGACAAGCACTCACATATGGACAATGTTGACACTCCACGTCCCCTACACAGGAAATGATAAGGAACTTAAGTAACACCCCACACATCCTGGCACCATCTCAAATAGTCATACTGCCATCACATAGGAAAATACACGTCATGCACACTTACAATACACCAGTCTCCATCACATCTACCCTTGTATGTGACCGCTCAGCACATGCCACTTCAACCTTGCGAAACACACCTGCAGCTAGGATGCAACAAAACAAATGACTCATACTCCCCGTGTGCAAATTAAGATCATGTATGTCACACAGGCTCCAGTGGCGTCTGCATGCCAGATGGACACAATACACATCTGGGCACACACACTCCGCCATGTTCAACACATGTTGCACAGAGCCAAACTGCAGACCTCACTACATCCCTAGGCCAGCTTGGTGTGACCTGGTACTGCATCATGCATAGCTCAAAAGGAAAACATCAGTGGTCAAGCAGTAATCACTACCCTCACAGGAATCTCATGCCCAATTACATGAGGGATGTGGTTGAATACATGACGTTAGAGCACAGACAGACAGACCCCTCAATAAACAAGCGACCCCTGACCTTGACTGGTAGGTCACTCCCCCACCACACAGCTCCGTCTGTGTGCCCTGCTGCTGCCCCTGATTGTGCTCGTTTTTTTTTTTTCCTTCTGTGCCCCCTTGCTGCCCTGATTGTGCTCGTTTTTTTTTTTTTCCTTTCTGTGCCCCCTTGCTGCCCTGATTGTGCTCGTTTTTTTTCCTTTCTGTGCCCCCTTGCTGCCCTGATTGTGCTCGTTTTTTTTCCTTTCTGTACCCCCTTGCTGCCCTGATTGTGCTCGTTTTTTTTTCCTTTCTGTACCCCCTTGCTGCCCTGATTGTGCTCGTTTTTTCCTTTCTGTGCCCCCTTGCTGCCCTGATTGTGCTCGCTTTTTCCTTTCTGTGCCCCCTTGCTGCCCTGATTGTGCTCGCTTTTTCCTTTCCGTGCCTGTTTCCCGCCGCTGCGCCCTGCGGCCCCGCCCCTCACTGCCCATTCGCTGCCCCATTCCCTGCTCCTCCCTCCCACCTCCCCATTTATGGCGGCCGCTGCGTGGTGAAGAGAGCGACCCCTGACCTTGACTGGTAGGTCGCTCCCCCACCACACAGCTCCGTCTGTGTGCCCTGCTGCTGCCCCTGATTGTGCTCGTTTTTTTTTTCCTTCTGTGCCCCCTTGCTGCCCTGATTGTGCTCGTTTTTTTTTTTTTTTCCTTTCTGTACCCCCTTGCTGCCCTGATTGTGCTAGTTTTTTCCTTTCTGTGCCCCCTTGCTGCCCTGATTGTGCTCGTTTTTTCCTTTCTGTGCCCCCTTGCTGCCTTGATTGTGCTCGTTTTTTTTTCCTTTCTGTGCCCCCTTGCTGCCCTGATTGTGCTCGTTTTTTTTCCTTTCTGTACCCCCTTGCTGCCCTGATTGTGCTCGTTTTTTTTCCTTTCTGTACCCCCTTGCTGCCCTGAGTGTGCTCGTTTTTTCCTTTCTGTGCCCCCTTGCTGCCCTGATTGTGCTCGTTTTTTCCTTTCTGTGCCCCCTTGCTGCCCTGATTGTGCTCGTTTTTTCCTTTCTGTGCCCCCTTGCTGCCCTGATTGTGCTCATTTTTTCCTTTCTGTGCCCCCTTGCTGCCCTGATTGTGCTCGTTTTTTTTCCTTTCTGTACCCCCTTGCTGCCCTGATTGTGCTCGTTTTTTCCTTTCTGTGCCCCCTTGCTGCCCTGATTGTGCTCGTTTTTTCCTTTCTGTGCCCCCTTGCTGCCCTGATTGTGCTCGTTTTTTCCTTTCTGTGCCCCCTTGCTGCCCTGATTGTGCTCGTTTTTTCCTTTCCGTGCCTGTTTCCCGCCGCTGCGCCCTGCGGCCCCGCCCCTCACTGCCCATTCGCTGCCCCATTCCCTGCTCCTCCCTCCCACCTCCCCATTTATGGCGGCCGCTGTGCGGCCGCGCAGCGGACGTGCGCAGCGGGCGCGCTGCTGGTGCGCCGAAGGTGCGCCTAAGGCAACCCCGTCTGCGCCCGTCCGCGCCGGGACCACACCCAGCGCCAGAACCCCTGGTCCGGGCATCCCCCGTGCCCGCCACATCAACAGACGCCGATACGACGCCAGCACCCTCCACGCACTCAACCCCGGAAAAGATCACGCCTGCTACCGGGCCACCCCGAAGCGCACCCAAGGGCCCTTCACCTGCCGGAACTGCAGCTTCGCCAGCACCCGCCCCGCCAAACCACCGCCCAGGAAAGAACCCAACTACCTCAGATGCATCCTCCTCAACACCCGCTCCGCCCGCAAACACGCCATCGAACTCTGGGACCTTCTCGACTCAACCTCCCCAGACGTCGCATTCCTGATGGAGACCTGGCTGAATCCCGCTTCAGCCCCCGACATCGCCATTGCCATCCCGGACGGCTACAAGATCACCCGCAGGGACCGCACCAACGGAGTCGGAGGAGGCATCGCCATCATCCACAGGAACACCCTCAGAGTCTCAACCAACACCGACGACACCCTCAGCTCCGCCGAACACATGCACTTCCAGATCCACACCGATCCCAACACCACCCTCAGAGGAACCCTCATCTACAGACCCCCGGGACCTCGACCACAGTTCAGCGATTCTATCGCTGACTTCGTCAGCACACACGCCATCGCCTCCACGGACTACATCCTCCTCGGGGACCTGAACTTCCACCTCGAGAACAACAAGGACACCAACTCCACCACCCTGATCGACAACCTCGCCACCCTCGGACTCAGACAGCTCGTGACTACACCCACCCACGCCGCCGGCCACATGCTAGACTCCATCTTTTCCGCAAGCCCACATGTCTCCTTCAACCACACCTCCGAAATCCACTGGACTGACCACCACTGCATCCACTTCACCTACAGGAAGCCCACCACGCACCACCGCACCGAACAAATGCCTCGCTGCTGCTGGAGCAGAGTCACCGAAGACCAGCTAACCACAACCCTCGCCCTGAGCCCACCCGCCGAACCCTCCGACCCCGACACCGCCGCCCGCAACCTCAGACAGTGGATCAACGACTGCGCCAACACCCTCGCCCCGCTCAAGAATCCGCCCAACAGCCACACCAGCAAGAAAGCCACCTGGTTCACCGAAGACCTCCAGGCCTCCAAACGAACATGCCGAAAACTGGAGAAGATCTGGCTCCACGAACGGACAGCGGACAGCTACGCCGCCCACAAGAGCGCCACCCGCAGTCACCATCACCTCATCAGATCCGCCAAAAGGGCCTCACTCAAAGACCGCCTAGACAACAACGCACACAACAGCAAAGAGCTCTTCAACATCGTGAAGGAACTCTCCAACCCCAGCTCCAACACCAACGACATCCCGCCGTCGCGAGACCTGTGCGACTCACTGGCCACCTTCTTCCACCGCAAAATCGCCGACATCCACGACAGCTTCAACACCACGACCGCCCCGGCAACCACCGAGACCACTGCCCCCACAACCACCAACCGCCTGCTCTCCTGGACCAACATCAACGACGAGGACACCAGCGAGATCATGAACACCATCCACTCCGGCTCACCGTTAGACCCGTGCCCTCACCACGTCTTCAACAAAGCCAGTACAGCCATCGCGCCCCATCTCCGGAAAATAATCAACATCTCCTTTGAGACAGCAACCTTCCCGGAAAGCTGGAAGCACGCCGAGATCACCGCCTTACTCAAGAAACCCAAGGCAGACCCCAAGGACCTCAAGAACTTCCGACCCATCTCTCTGCTCCCGTTCCCCGCGAAGGTCACCGAGAAAATCGTCAACAAACAACTGACCCGCTACCTCGAGGAGAACAACATCCTGGACCCTTCCCAGTCCGGCTTCCGTAGAAACCACAGCACCGAAACCGCCCTCATCGCCACCACCGATGACATCAGGACCCTGCTAGACAACGGAGAAACAGCAGCCCTCATCCTCCTGGACCTATCAGCCGCCTTCGACACGGTCTGCCACCACACACTACGAACACGCCTTCACGACGCCGGGATCCAAGAGAAGGCCCTGGACTGGACCACATCCTTCCTCTCCGGCAGAACACAAAGCGTCCGCCTCGCCCACTTCCGATCCAAGGCCACCAAGATCATCTGCGGCGTACCCCAAGGCTCCTCCCTCAGCCCAACGCTGTTCAACATCTACATGGCACCCCTCGCCCACGTCGCCCGACAGCACAACCTCAACATCATCTCCTATGCCGACGACACCCAGCTGATCCTCTCCCTCACCAAAGACCCTCACACCGCCAAAGCCCACCTCCACGAAGGAATGAAGGCCGTCGCCGAATGGATGAGGACCAGCCGCCTGAAGCTGAACTCAGACAAGACGGAGGTCCTCATCCTTGGTTCCAACCCTTCAGCCTGGGACGACTCCTGGTGGCCGACATCACTGGGAACAGCCCCGACACCCACCGACCACGCACGCAACCTAGGGGTCATCCTCGACCCCACCCTCTCCATGACTAAGCAGGTCAACGCCGTTTCCTCATCCTGCTTCAACACCCTCCGAATGCTCCGCAGGATCTTCAAGTGGATCCCCACCGAAACAAGAAAAACAGTCACCCAGGCCCTCGTCACCAGCAGGCTGGACTACGGAAACGCCCTCTACGCAGGAACGACGGCTAAGCTCCTGAGACGGCTGCAACGCATCCAGAACGCCTCTGCACGTCTTATCCTCGACATCCCACGACGCAGCCACATTACACCCCACCTGAGAGAGCTGCACTGGCTCCCTGTCAACAAGAGGATAACCTTCAAGCTCACCCACGCACACAAAGCACTCCACAACTCCGGACCAGCCTACCTCAACAGACGACTCAGCTTCTACACCCCCACCCGCCAGCTCCGCTCCACCACCCTCGCCCTCGCCACAGTCCCCCGCATCCGGAAAACGACCGCCGGCGGCAGATCCTTCTCCCACCTCGCCGCCAAGACCTGGAACACCCTCCCCACCAACCTTCGGCAGACCCAAGACCTACTGGCCTTCAGAAGACTCCTCAAGACCTGGCTCTTCGATCAGTAGCAGCACCACCCCCCTCTTCCCCCAGCGCCTTGAGACCCTCGCGGGTATGTAGTGCGCTTTATAAGTGACATGATTGATTGATTGATTGATGATGTAGCCCGAAAACAGCTGGTTGGCACAACTCACATTAGGTTGACATAGCACTGTACTAGTCAGTCCACAGAAAGCTTGACAAACAGGAACATCTACAGGGACTGGAGTCTTAGGAGGCAACTTGATTTGAAGACTGAGATTCCTGGTCACCTCACACACCATGGGCTCTGGACATGTCACAGATGAACACACAGCCATGAGGTGATTCTCATACAGTGGAAGGCCACCTGTGTCAAGCTTGTCCTTGGCAGGGGGCTACCATGTCAGAAGGAGACACAGACATGTCTCTGACACTTCAAATTCACATCATAGTTTAGTACCATCACCCTGTGTACGTGGGTGGGTACAAAGGGCCCGATTCACAAAAGTAATCTGAGACAAAATCCTAACTTAAGTTTAACTTAAGTTAGGATTTTGTCTTAAGACCAAAACTTAAGACAAACTTAAGACAAAATCCTAACTTTACTACTCCTAAATGCCTTTTGTAAATACCGAAAGTCGTAAAGTTAGGATTTTGTCTCAGATTACTTTTGTGAATTGGGCCCAAAGTCACCACCACGTAGTCATACTCCATGGGTACATAGATGTACTTAGGAGACAGATGAATTGCTGTACATCACAAACCTAGAATGCATGCATATCCCAGACGGTTGCACTTAGAGAGACTTGCACAATGTCTACAAATGGCAGTACGACATATGTGCAAAAGTGTCAGAGAAACATGGAAGCTAAGCAAAATCTGGTCACCGTCATGGCACACAATTATGTAGATGATGACAGCCTGAAAATGGAGCCAAAGATGACTTGGATACAGAATGTGATAGGTCACACACTCCATGGACCACATGCAGTACATGACATTAGAACATCATTGCATGCCTACGTTGAGAAATGCACTTGTAGGACAGTTGACTTATGACCAAGTTGTGGAACACAGGAAGCAACAGTGCAAACAATGAAACATGCTTTAATAAGCATCTAGAAGAAAACTCAAACTGACATTTCACCAACAAAAAGGCCAATGGCCAGTCCATAGCATATATAGTCCAGGAGGGGTCAGGGCTAATCCCCATACATAACTTGCCTGCACTGCAATTGCAAGGGTACACCTCCCCTGGAAGGGGAATCTACGTGGGCATGGCAGGCACCGCAGGGACAGGTCTAGGGTGGACTGGGTTGGGTTGCAGGAGGGCTGGGATCTGTTGGTATGTGGGTATGTGGGTGTCCACTGCAGTGGACTGGCCAGATTGGGGGTGTCCACTGCAGTTGCCTGACCAGTTGGGGGGTCCACTGCAGTGGTCTGGGCAGATTGTGGGGGGTTGTGTCCACTGCAGTGGCCTGACCAGATTGGGGGGTCCACTTTAGTGGCCTGACCAGATTGGGGGGGTGTTCCACTGCAGTGGTCTGACCAGATTGTGGGGGTGTCCACTGCAGTGGCAGGAACAGACTGAGGTGGTGGGGCTGTTTGAGGGGGAGTGCCTGTGTGAGTGGGGGAGGGCACGACCTTCTTGGGGAGGGTGTAAAGGCAGAGAGGGAAAAAAAGGGATGGGGTCGTGGTGTGAGCTTTGGGAGGGTGGGCCTGGGACTGGGATGACATGGATTTACCTGGGGTAGTGTGGGTTGTTGGTGGTGGCTTTTTAGATTTTGGGGACTGTGAGGATCTTCGGGGGGGCTCTGGGCTCTTACTCTTAGGGGGGGGGCAGGTTTGGACCTCAGGCCTGGCCTGGTTGTTCGACTCTTCCTTTTGGATGGGGTGATAGATGGGTCACTGGGGAAGAGGTCAAACTCTTTTAGGAATAGTTTCTGGGAAGACGGTTTAGTAGGAGAGTCAAAGATAGGGGTTGTGGAGGCAGAGGGAGCTGAGGTATGCGGAGGGCCTGTGGATGCATGTTTGTCTCGTTTGGGCCTCTCCCTAGTGGGTGTGCTATCAGTCCCCTGAGTGTTTGTGCATGCGTAGTCAGACTTGTGTTTGTGTCCTGGATGTGGA
This sequence comes from Calotriton arnoldi, assembly GCA_963921515.1. Lineage (NCBI taxonomy): Eukaryota > Metazoa > Chordata > Amphibia > Caudata > Salamandridae > Calotriton > Calotriton arnoldi. Next base: position 193,922 of record CAWUFW010017754.1, on the reverse strand, counting down.
TGTTGCTGTTTGTGCAGGTGCCAGTTGGAGTGTGCTTGGGTCAGGTAGGGTAGTTGGGACTGGGGATGGGGCAGAGGAAGGATGGGGTAGGTACTGATGGAGGCGGGACACTGCTGCCTATCGTATGGACAGAATGTCAGAGAGGATAGATAAACACGCACAGCGGTTAGATATGACGGAGCGTCGTGTCTCGGAGGTTGAGGAGGCACAGACATCTCTTGACGCTGGCCACAAACAACTGGGTAGAGTGATGCAGGTTCTGCAGGATAAAACGGAAGACCTGGAAGCGCGGTCCCGGCGTTGCAACCTCAGAATTACGGGCCTTCCGGAGTCGACCCCAACTGGCAATATGGAACAATTTGTTGAAAAACTGCTTGTCACGCTACTGGGAAACGAGACCTTCTCACCCATGTTTGTTGTTGAAAGGGCGCACCGCTCCCTGGGACCTTGCCCGGCGCCTGGCGCACCACCGAGAGCCATCAAGGTGAAGCTCCTTAACTATCGCGACAGGGACTCGGCACTGAAGGTCGCTAGAGACAGACAACCACTGCAATACGAAGGCTCAATCATTTCGTTGTTCCCGGATTTTACAATGAAAGTTCAGGAGGCACGGCGGCAATTTGACCCTTTGAAGAAACTACTTAGGGAGAGTAAAGTTGACTATGCCATGCTGTACCCAGCCAGACTCTGGGTTAATCGCCAGGGACAGTCACTCATCTTCACCGACCCGAAAGCTTTGCAGAAGGCTATGAAAGAATGGACCAAAGACAAGCGTCGCAGCCCGGAGAGGGCCTCATCGGAGGGTGCGGAGGGTGGCAGCTTGGACAAACAGGACTGATAAGCCCGCTGCCTTATGAACAGATAAGATTCCTTCCTCAGGAGCTCTTTCTAAGGGCTTTAGTTGACCTATGCGAGAACTGTTCTCACTGACATGTCCTTATACCCCCCCATATAACCTTTTTTTTTTTTTCTTTTATCACTTCAGAGATATACAGAGATGTGTGGGGATTGGGGCTACGAGAATGCTGGGAGGGGGTATCTTTGCGATTCTTATTGCCATGTAACGCGCATTCGGGGTGATATTTGGTGATTATATGTCAATGTCAAATGCTTCATATTCTTGGATGGCTTGCGGGGTGGAGGCTTGGTCTAGACTTTTCTGAGATATTCTAAGCAAAGTACGAGCTACCTCTGCCTGCGAGTGTTACGCACATTTGGGGGACTTGAGTGTTGAGGGGGAGGAGGGGACTGGGTCCTTGTTTGGCTTTGTTGAGTTGCGCACGACTATGTGTTACTATAAGTTTGGGATGGCTTGGAAGGTCCGACTTCTAACTTTTCGTCTAGGCTCAGTTGGGGATTTGCCTAGCGTGGGAGGGGGTGGAAGGGGGGGATTTTCGTATTACAGGACACTGTGTATGAACGCTACTCATGTTTTTCTACACCAGTATCTGTGGTAGGTGCTTATAGCTAATAATGACAGATTAACATCGCACGAAACTAGTGCGGTTGGTGACTCTTCCCACAGTGGGATACCACAAGGCCGTATACGAGCCCTTACTTGGAATGTGAGGGGATTAAATGACCACAGGAAACTTAGACAAGTGCTGGCTTACTTGACGAGACACAACATTGACGTTGCTTTATTGCAAGAAACACATTTACCCATTACTAGCCCCATGCTTCAGTGTAGAGGTATTCAGGGCACTTCCCATGCTGCGGGCTTCACCTCGCATGCGCGGGGTACTTACATGGGTCCGCCCTAAGTCACTACTCGCGCTTGAACCCCTAGTTTCAGATGTTGATGGTAGATTTGTGATTTCTAGATGTCGGGGGAGGGGAATGGACATACTTATAGTTAATGTCTACGGTCCCAACTATGATTCTCCGGATTTCTACAAAGCACTGGCTGAGAGGGTGAAAGGATTTGCGGTGGCACAACAACTGTGGGGCGGTGATCTCAATTTAGTTTTAAACCCTGCTAGAGACCGATCTGGGGGCCGCACAGACATGTCACTGCAGCAGCTAGGGCGCTTGAAGGTATTATGCTACAAATGGACCTGCATGATGTATGGAGGCAACGGTTCCCTGATAAAGGGGGGTTTACACATTATTCAGCATATCATAATCTACATACACGTACAGACTACTGGTTGGCCACAGGACAGTTGTATGACCGTACGAGAACGTGTGAGGTGTTGCCCCGTACGCTTTCGGACCATTCCCCTGCAATGATGTCATTGGAAATCCCTCAGAAAACTATCCCCCCCTTCATTTGGAGGTTCCCCCATACTCGCTGTTGGACGAGGCTTTTAAGGCGGAGCTAGCTGAAGCGATTGAAACTTACTTTGACAAAAATGTGGGCTCAGTCGACAGCTTTCAGGTGTTGTGGGAAGCATTCAAGGTGTATATATGCGGAGTTACCATGTCTAAGCATTCAGGGGTTCTTAAGGCGCTGCACAAGAGGCTTACAGACTTAGAGGCTACTTTGTCAGATCTAGATGCGCAACTGCAACAGGGAGCTGGTGATGTGGTACGGAATACATTCAAGTCCCAACTGGAGGAATTCCATGACACGGCGGATGCTGAAATTAAGCATCTTGGGAAATATGCCACTGCACGCACTTATGGGGAGGGAGAGCGCCCAGGCAGGGTGCTGGCCCAGTTATTAAAGAAATGACGTGAACATGCTGCCGTGACGGAAATAAAGTCAGCGGACGGTAATCTCCTTACGGACGATAAGGCTATAGCTGAGAGAATCAAACAGTTCTATTCGAATCTATAAACTACATGTAGTTCAGGCACGGAGGGGGAAATTTTAGAATATTTAACTTACATCAAGCTGCCCTGGCTAACTAACACACATCGTGAGTTCTTGATGCGTCCGTTGGAAAAAGATTAGATACTCCTGGCTTTATCCAGTATGAAGTCGGGTGCTGCACCAGGGATTGATGGCCTGACTGTAGCCTTTTACAAGGCATTCCTGGACTTGTTGTTGCCACACTTAATTACGCTATTCGACGATATGTGTGTGTCGGGCACGATGCCCCCAACAATGAGAGAGGCAATAATAGTAGCTATACTCAAGCCAGGTAAACCCCCTGAGGAGTGCTCGTCATACCGGCCACTCTCCTTGCTTAATGTTAACACTAAAATTTTTGCCAAGATCCTAGCAAATAGGTTGGTCCCTCTGGCCCCGCTGCTGGTAGCTCCTGAACAAGCAGGATTTGTTCCGGGTCGCAATCTTACTTATAATTTGCGTACGGTATTTGGCGCCCTCCAACACACTAAACCAGACACCTCTGCGGTAGCAGTGTTTCTCGATATGGAGAAGGCCTTCGATTTGGTAGAATGGCCCTTTATGAGGCAGGTCTTACTTCGGATGGGGCTAGGGGAGGTCTTCTTGCAGTTACTAGGGTTTCTGTACTGTGTGCCTACAGCTAGAATTAAAATCGGCGACCTGGTCACGGACTCTATCAGTATTACTAGAGGCACACGTCAGGGATGCCTGCTTTCCCCAATTCTTTACGCCTTGGTGGCAGAACCTCTGGCCTGTGCACTTTGCGAATACCATAAATATAAAGGCATACGTATTCCGGGATATGAACTTATAGTGTCGACATACGCGGATGACACGCTTCTCTATATTCATGACCCCGAAAAGCACCTCTCCTCGGTGCTACGAGAAATAGTTTGCTTTGGGGGAGTTTCAGGGCTGCGTGTCAACTGGTTCAAGTCTATAATTTTCCCTCTGACCTCGGCCACTGTTCAGTTTGATCCTGATTATCCGTTACAATGGTCAAATGATTCGGTGCGGTACCTTGGGATCCAGGTGCACTCTGACTCTAAGATCGTTTTTAGGGAGAATTACGGCGTGTTGATCAACAAACTGGAAGATGAAGTAGACAATTGGATTCGTCTGCTGTTATCACTCCTTGGTAGAATCTCCATTATGAAAATGGTAATTCTCCCTAGGTTTCTGTTTTTATTTATGAATATTCCCATGGTGCTTCCTGGGGTGTTTTTAAGCGACTCAACACAATTATGGTCAAACTGGCTTGGGCGGGCAAACAACCGAGAGTTAAGTGGCAAATCCTTACGTTACCTTATCACATGGGGGGCTTAGGGGTGCTGGATTTTGATCTTTATTATAGAGCGGCGTAGTGTGCACACGCCTCCCTCTGGATGCATGGCTCGACAGACATCCCTCACCTTCGCATTGAAAGGGAGGTTACTTCCCCCTCCCCCTGCCTACGAAGCTTTTTGCTCCTCCTGACCGTAGAACTGGAATATTAGATTCGATTAATGCGACCACCCATGCCTGGCATCACCTCCTAAAGTTGCAAGCCGGGGCTATCTTGTATTCGCCTCTGACCCCACTGGAATGGTGTCAGTGGTTACCTCCATGTGAAGACAGGGGTGTTGTGAGTGCGCTTGCATCCCTTAAGATCATACAGTAGGAAACTTATTTGAGGGCGGCACAGCTAAAACCTGGGACACCGTAGCTTTGGGGGCAGACGCGCCCACTCTCCTAACCAGGTTTCAATTCCATAGGGCCCGGCATGCTCTGATTCAACTATTGGGGACTGATTTGGCGGAACCGCCGGAACTGACGGCACTTTCACTAGTAATAAAAACAAAAGTACCTGCTAGACTGGTCTCCAAAATTTATAACCACACTATGAGCTACAAGGAGAATTATTATACAAAGGCCCGATTAGCATGGCAAAAAGATTTAAATAAGGATATAGACGACGCTATGTGGTCATACTGTTGCACTAACACGAAAAAAGTCTCCCTCAATGGTAGACATCGATTGATACATTTTAAATAGCTCAATAGAGTTTATTACACTCTTGAGAGACTTTGTAGGTATGGAAGAATCAAAGTGCGAGCGTTGCAGTGAGCAAGTGGCGGACTTCATGCATTTGGCATGGTTCTGTCCGGGAGTAGCAAAATTTTGGGAGAGTGTGTTTTTAGTGATGTCTGAGATCACAGGGAGAGTGCTTGAGCCGGAGCCAGCCCTGGCATTGCTAGGATTCTCTAAACCTTTACCTGCAGAGTTACGTAGGTTAGTGGACATGGAGTTGCTAATAGCCAAACGCAGAGTGGCGATCTGTTGGTCCAAAGGGCCGCTTCCTACAAAGGCCCAATGGACATCAGATATGCTGTATTGCTGCACCCAAATGGAAACTTTCAGTGAGCTCCTACCTCCCCGTAGTAGACCTAAGAACTTTTGGGCGCTGTATAATGCGTATACTGCTGCCAGGGGGGGTGGTGACGAAACTGTGGGGGAATGAGACTTGCACTGAGCTCATACAATTCGGTGGTTAGGTTGCACCGTTCCTTACCCCTGACTGGACGACTACCTCATAGAGGGACTAACAGTAGTGTGTCTTGAGGTGGGAAGCGGGGTTGCTCTTTAGGCTTATTAATGATGATTTGTAGTTGGGGTATAATTTTTGTCTAGCGCCACGATAGTGGTAAGCTAGTGATTGTCTCGCCATGATGTACCTCCCTACCTACTTGATTATTGCATTGTGATATCTTGAATAGTAGAACTATTAGCAATTACGAAAATGTACTGTAATGAAAGCGGCAAAGTGTCCATCTTTATTGTACTGTCTTGACATGATGGTTTGAAATGTTAAATAAAGAAATACATTTTTTTTAAAAAAAAGTTAAGCATATTATAATTGTTTATTTTCTTGATTAATAAAACCCATTGCAAAACATATGATTTTGGAATAACCCCACAATGATCAATGCTAAAATCATTAAAAAAAATGTTTCCAAGATTTTTTTTGATTTTTTTTTAACTCATTGTTAATAATGAAGCTGGCGGCCACAACCACTATCAGCTTCCAGTCACTCAAACAATTGCATATTGTCTGGACTACCCCCGCACTTTATTATTATTAAATTAAATTTGTAAGGCGCACAGCTACCCGGAGGTTTCCCGGCGCCAACGGACACAGTACGAGAGAGAGGACAATATCTACTGATTAAATAGCTAGGTTTTGAGGCCTTTACGAAAGTTCTTGTGGCTGATTTCGTGACGGAGTGGTGTGGGAAGCGAATTCCACAGCACAGGGGCCAGATAGGAGAAGGACCGTCCGCCCGTATGTGACAGTTTGAACCTCGGAACTAGAAATTTGGCTTGAGATGAAGATCGGAGGGGTCGTATCGGGAGGTAAGTCTGGGCTAAGGCGCACAGGTATTGGGGTGCTGTGCCCAGCTTGATTTTATGCATATAGCATAAGGCCTTAAATTTAGTACGGTTCTCTATCCTGAGCCAGTGGAGGTCGCAGAGAGTGCCTGAGATGGGGGACATTTTCGGCACATGGCAAAGCAGTCTAGCCGCAGAGTTCTGAACCACTTGCAGTTTGCGAACTACCTCCTTATTGGCTCCTAAGTACAGGACGTTGCCATAGTCCAGCCTAGACATGATCAAGGCCTGAATCATGGTTCTTTGTGTGGGACCAGGTAGCATCCAGAGTATTTTACGGAGCCATTTTAGGATGGTAAAGCAAGTTGATGCGATCTTGACTACTTGCTGTCTCATAGATAGCTGATCATCTATGACCACGCCTTAATTGCGTGCTGATTGCACCGGTTGGGGTAGGTCGCCCATTTGTGGGGGCCAATGACAAGGGCCCCAGAGGTCTTTATTTTTCCCCAGGATCAGAAGCTCAGTTTTTCCGCCATTTAACTTTAGCCAGTTAGTGTGCATTCAGCTAGCTATTTTTTGCAGCCCAACCTGTAAAGGTGACACAGTGGATGGTACTTTGGAGGATAAGGAGAAGAGAAGCTGGGTGTCATCCGCATGAGAAAAGATAGACAACCCCGCTTCTTCCGCAATGGTAGCTAATGGGCTAACATAGAGATTGAATAGCACAGGGCTAAGGATAGAGCCCTGTGGTACTCCATACGGAGACGCATGGGTCTTAGAGCTAGCAGATGAGGAGAAAAACTGAAAAGTCCTTCCGGTAAGAAAATTTTTAATCCATTCAAGCGCTGAGCCAGCTATACCCAGGGTCTGAAGTACGTTTAAAAGAACTGAATGGGACACAGTGTCAAAAGCGGCACTCAAGTCAAGTAAAATGAGTACCATTGTTTCCCCTCTGTCCAGATGTTGACGTAGTGTTTCAGTAACTCCCAGGAGTGTGGTCTCTGTGGAGTACCCTGCTCTAAAGCCTGATTGTGACACATGCAAGATTTTATAGGATTCCACAAACTGAGTAAGTTGTTGATTCACGTGTTTTTCCAAGATTTTCTAAAAGGCAGGAAGCAGGGAGATCGGGCGGAAGTTTGAAGATTCAGCCGGATCGGCATTGGGTTTTTTCAAAAGGGGAAGAACCATAGCGTGTTTCCACGCGGCTGGTAAGATTGCTTCCCTCAGTGATGCATTAAGTAACTCCATGATAAGTTCCAAAGAGGTGGGTTCTAGTTTTTGGAGAATATGAACCAGGAGCGGGTCGTTAGGTGAGCCCGATTTAAGGCTATTTAAAATACGGTTAAATGACAAAAAGTCCAGTGGCTGCCAGTTTTGTATTCTATTAGTAGGCTCAGAGTCAGGTGTCCATAGTGGCGTGTTACAGCCTAATGTGGAGGGCGCGCTCTTTAATTGCTGTTCCACAGTGGTTGTTACTGTATTACATGTACACTATTAAATCTTTTGGTATTGAAGTGGTTAACTATGCAGATGATACTCAACTTGTCTTCTCTTTTGAAGGGAATCAAGCAGTATCACTGGATAAATTTCACAGCTGTATGCGTGAAACTGCAGGTTGGCTTAGGGAGAACTCGCTGCAATTCAATGGAGACAAGACTGAGGTTATATACTGTACAGCAAAGAAAATACCCCGTCCATTGCAAGTGGACTTCTGGCCGGTTTCTACGAACAATCCACCGCGGCCAGCCAAGACAGTGCGTAACTTGGGGGTGTTACTGGACAGTAATCTACAGCTAGAATCACAAGTGAATAAAACAGTGAATACATGTATTTCTCTACTCCGAGCTTTACGGAAAATACTCCCTTTTTTATCAATCTTGGCCAGACCCCAGGTGGTAAGGAGTATCATCATGAGTAGATTGGATTATTGTAATGCACTGCTTCTTGGAGCACCGGTGGCTCTAACAAAAAGGCTGCAAAGAATACAAACAATCGCGGCTAAGCTGGCACTAAAAAGACAACGCAGATCTTCCGCGTCGTTAGCGCTAAGGGATCTCCATTGGCTGCCTATTCTGCAAAGAATTCAATTTAAAGCACTTTGCATTGTTCATAAGGCGGCACACAAAATGGGGCCTAAACCATTACAGAGAATGTTTACTTGGTACTCCCCAGCTAGAAATCTTCGTTCCTCAGCAGCCCACCTAGTTTGTACCCCACGAGTTAAGAAAACCCGACTAGGAGGTAGATGATTTGGCTATGCAGCCGCAAAGCTATGGAATGAACTACCAAGTGAACTCAGACAGACTGACGACTTACTGCAGTTTAGAAAAAGCTAAAAACCAGGCTCTTCCCAAGAGAATAGCCTTGAGAGACCTGCTCGTGGTGATTCATAATTTTATAGCTGCACAGTGACTTAGGTAATCCCAGCGCCAGGATGCCCGTTGGGTGACAGCTGCGCTATATAAATGCAACTTACATTACATTACATTACATTTAGTTCTGCATAGATCTTCTCTACTTTATCAATGAAGAACCTTGCCACGTCTTCACATTGTGCTTCATCCAGCACAGGGGGCGTCGGTTGGCAGGTTGCTCCTGAGAGCTCCTTGGCCATTTTAAACAGAGCCTTGGAATTATTATGTGCAGATGTAATAGTATTATTAACATGTTTGGCACGAGCCGCTTTGCACAGGGAATTGTATTCTCTCTTAGCAAGTTTATAGCTATGCTTGGAATCGGGTGCGTAATCCTTCCTCCAACGTCTTTCCAAGGCTTTACATTTCGTTTTTTCAGCTTTTAGCTTTTCTGTGAACCAAGGGGCCGGGGGGCGATGGTTGTTCAATTTCTTGAAAGATGTAGGAAGGCAAGTATTAATGGATGTCGTGATCCAGGTATGGATGGTATCTGAATCCGAAATCTTAATGGAAGGAATAGCTGGGATATTGCTTGCGAGATGTTGATTGAGAGAATCAATATCCAGGTTCTTCCAATTTCTACACTTAGGTTTGGTCGGAAAGGTAAGTGAACTATTCGGCAGCAGGTCGATCCCCACTTTAAAGCTGACCATAAAATGGTCAGACCAGAGTAAGGGAAGGGTGGCATGAGATGTTAGGTAAGTTCGAAAGGATAGGATCTAGCAGATGACCAGCCCTGTGGGTGGGACCTGAGTTACAGAGTGATACACTCATGGCTTCTAGATTGGCTATCAAGGCAGAACCAATCTTACACGTGGGGTCGTTAAAATGAATGTTTAAATCACCCACAATGGTTAAGTTGGCAGCGTCTAGCAAAAAGGAGCAATGATTTCTGGAAATCTCGCCGCCCATAACCCTGCTGGACCGGGCGGACGGTACACCAAAATCCCCGAAAGCACATGGTTTTAATATTGTTAAGCTTCTATCGATAATGAATTCCATTTTACCATGTTTTATGTTTTATTAGTCTTGAAGTAGTGCCACTCGAATGAGTGGTATCCCTCTGGGCACAGCGGTGACTGAATGAATCAGATTTCAAATTGTGACAAAAAGTTGAAAAAACGTAACGTTTATAAATTTGTTTTCATCATGATGACTGTAATCTTTATTCATACATGAGTGTATCCATTAACTCATGAATTGGAGATCATAATATCCATTATGTATGAACTCTCATGTTTTCCATCAAATATAAACTCTCCCGATGCATTTCGGGCATGCAAGCCCTTCGTCAGGGGAAAAGAGTCTGAAAACAATAATGCGGAGACAAAAGAGTGTCACGATTCTCTACAACGAATATGTATAAGCATTCAAACCAACTGTATAATGGTGAATCATGCCTGTGATCGCATCTCATAAAGTAAGTAAAAAGTGGTTAGAAAGACCCGTTGAAACCACGTGTACTGTGAATGAAGAACGTGCTATCAAAATACATCAACTATGACATCAGGACACCTCAATATGTCCATACTGCCTTATTAAAAAATGCCCGATTAAAAAACTTATATGGACAAGCATAAAAGTGAGAAGTGCTACTTAAACTGAACTCGCCGCGTTGTGTGCGTAACGAATACACCGAAATGTTCACAGAAAAACAATACCCTAACCGTGTACAAAAAATGAATAATGAATGAGCAGTTAGGTGCAAAAGGCTAAAAAGAACCCGAACAGGTACATGCCAGTGAGTAAACCTACTTGTGTCCGAAGTGGTTCGAATCAACGGTGGCGGGAAACAAAATGTAACCGGCTGACTGCAAGAAATAGTCATTCGATGTGCAAGTGAAGAAGGACTAAACCATTCATGTCAAGTAGGCTAAAATTTAAACGCCATCTTGGAATGTGTTAAATGCATCAGTTTCTCCAATTTAACCGGTGACCAACTACTTAAACAGAACGGTGTGCTAAAAGGGTTAATTCCCTGATGATTACCAATGAATAAATCTGATTGTATGGACAAAAATGAAATCATTTGATATACCTACCAAAAATAAACCACGAAAAAGCGTTAAATACAGTGTAGAAACGTCAGCAAACGAAGAGATAAAAAAATGCATGAAGTGACAATAACAATAAAGTTTGAAAAAAGAAACAAATCAGAAAGATAAAGAATGAGACAGCGTGAAATAAAAAATGAATGAAATGTGCGTGACAAAGAAGTGAATCAAATGTGCAAAACGAGTGTGCAGATAGAGATATCACAGATAGCAAAGAAATTCCATCCGGTCATTCAGACCGTTCGGCTTCATAGAGTTCAGAAACGTAATCCAATAATTCTCTCTTTGAAGAATTAAAGCATTGTTATTAATGCCTTCACGTTTGGTAATTGTTTCCAAAATAGCAAACTTCAATTGGCTAACATTGTGCCTTTGTTCCGTGAAGTGTATGGCTAGAACTGATTTGATATTGTTCAAACGAATGTTACTTTTGTGTTCATTCAAACGGGTCTTCATTTTTCTCTCGGTCTTGCCCACGTAAACCAATCCACAGGGGCATTTCAACATGTAAACAACGTTGCTGGAATCGCAATTGGCATTGACTCTCAGTTTGATTTTGGTCCCTTTCATTGGGTGTGTTATGACTGGTCCCTTGATCATATTATTGCAATTGTTACAATTAAAGCACGGAACATTTCCTTTGTATATCGTTTCAGCAGTTGAAGTATGTGTTCTTGTAATTAATTCCTTGATGTTTTTGCCTCTGGTATGAGCAAAGATGGGTGATTCTTGAAAAATACCTTTAAAATCCGGTTCCATATTCAAGATAGACCAATGTTTGAGGATAGATTGTTTGTAGCGTGCACTGAGCGTTGAAAATTTAGAAACAACTACAATGCGTTTAGATAACGTTTTCTCAGTAGGTGTCAAGAGTTGTTGGCGATTCTTCTCAGTACAGCGCTTATTGGCTTGATCAAGTATGTTCGGCGGATATCCTCGTTGCGAGAACTTCTTAAGCATAATTTTTACCTGTGAGTCTAAACACTCTGGATTGGACACTATACGTTTCACTCTGAGAAGCTGAGAAAAAGGTAAGTTGTTCTTCAAAGATGTCTGATGAAAGCTATCATAATGCAACAAATTGTTCCGATCAGTGGACTTCCTGTACAAATTGGTTTCTAAGCAGTTGCCTGTTCTGTGAATTGTTACATCCAGAAATGCAATTGAATGTTGATCAAATTCAAAGGTGAACTGTATCCTATCATTGATGTTGTTGAGACCATGTAAGGCTTCTGTAAGACTGGACTGGGTGCCTTTCCATATCACTAGAATGTCATCAATGTACCTAAGAAAGGTAATGGCGTGTTCCTGCCATGATGTTGTATTGAGTATGTTGTGTTCTTCAAAGTAATGCATGAAGATATTCGCATAAACAGGCGCGGCACAATTGCCCATAGAAGTTCCGGATAATTGAAGGTAGTATTTACCTTCCCACTCAAAGTAACTCTGATATAATGAAAAGTTAACCAATTCCATCAAGAAGAGTTGAAGATCTGCGTCTAGATCAGAATTTAATAGTGTCTCTTCAATTGCTTCCAGTCCTAGATTGTGTGGGATTGTCGTGTACAGGGACTTGACATCCACTGTGCACAACCAAATTTCTTCTTCTGTTGTGAACTGTACGTTGGAAATTTTTGAAAGCAAGTCGGTGGTGTCCTTAATGTAAGATCTTGAACAAACGACAAATGGCTGAAAATATTTATCCACAAATTTGCCCACAGGTTCATGAATGCTGCCTTTGGTGGAAACGATAGGCCTGAATGGAGGATGGTGACGATTCTTGTGTACCTTAGGTAACATATATAACGTGGGAATGCGTGGAAATTGTTGACCTAAAAATTTAGCTGTCTTTTCTGAAATGATCCCGTTGTCAGTGGCTCTTTTGATGATTTTGTTAAGAAAGAGAGTGAACTGTTCAGTAGGATTGTAATCAATAATGCAGTAAGTATTAGTGTCGGAAAGATGTAACTGCACTTGTTCCCGGTAAAACTGAGTATCCATTATGACCAATGCTCCGCCTTTGTCGGCGTTTTGACAAGTGATATTAGGATTATTCGCCAGGTTTTTCAATAGTGAGAACTCTTTATTGGATAGGTTACGATGTTTAGAAGAACGGCTGTAATTGAAAGAGTTAATGTCGCGTTTAACTAGATTTTCGAAAATGTCTAAACTTTTGTGACTCACTGGGGCCATATAGGTGCTCCTTGGTTGTAAACCGCGAAGTTGATCCGTTGTTTTGGTCTGTTGATCAATAACGTTGTCAAAAAAATGGCGTAAACGCAAATTGCGCATCAGTTTGAACAAACTGATTTCCAGTTCAAGACTGTTGGTGTGACTGGTGGGAACAAAGGAAGTTCCTTTCTCTAAAACCTTCAATTCTGTGGTTTTTAATGAGTAGGAAGAAATGTTAATCACTAAACTATCGGTATCTTCTTCCCTTTGGGACCCTTGAGAGCTGCTGTGCTCCTCGTCGTTCTGTCTCCTTCTTTGTCTTTGGTTTTTTCTTTGGCTCCTCCGGGGTCGTCCTTGTCTCTGGGGCCTACTTCTAAAAAAGAAACCTCTGTGGAAGCTGGTAAGATTGAACTGGTAGACGTGGTAGCTTGATCAGTATGGATGGTGCGTGATAAACGTCTGGAATCCTCTTCAGACGACGAGGTTTCAGTCTCTGTGTTCTGGCTGTATTGTTTGTATTGGCGGCGTCTAGCATAGGCTTCGGCCCATGAGTACACCTCACCAAGTTTGTAATCTATTGTATCACGTCTGTATTTGCGAATTTTCCTTTCATTGATCTCGTTTGTATATGTTTCCAACTGAAGGTTGGTTTCTTCAAGAATTTTGTTCCATTCATCTGGTGGTACCATCTCTACGATGTCTTCTTTAATCTGGCTGATTTCTTTGTTAAGATCTTCTAGTGTTTTGGATAATTCTTCTACAATCAACAGGATTAAATCCAACGAACATTTATTTAAAATGGAATACCATTTTTCAATGAATTTCGGGTTGTTTTTGCATAGAAGAGGTTTCAACGGAATCCGTAATCCTCTAGGAATCCTCTGTGCTCTGTGGTATCGCACCAATGTGCAGGCATGTAATCTTTGATTAATCTCTCTCTTAGTTAGATATAACAATTGTTTGATATTGCTTTCTTTGCTTTTTTTTGTTGCAGCGTGAGAAGTGGCCTCTGGTATCAACGCATATATTTTGTTGACATCTTCATCTGAAAAGGCAAAAGTTTCTGCTCGAATGTCAGTCAGACTTGTAATATCAGCATAGGACATGTTGAAAAAAATAAATACTGTGCGTGCAAAGCTCAGAAATGTTCCAGAATCGAACTATGAAAATGTAGGTGAACTCAACTTCGCTGTGCATCGCTCACCTACATTTTTATGTTTTATTAGAACATTGGAATGTCGAGCACTCCATTAAAGACAATGGAGTGCTCCGTGCTTCTACGGGCCGGTAAAGGCCCGCAGAGCAACATTCCAATGTTTTCACAAAGGCCTCTCGGAGCCCGAGGGGATTTAAATCCCCTCGGGCTTTGAGAGGCCTTTGTTTTATTTGTTAGAACATTCTGCCCTCTAGTGGTAGAATGTTCTAATAGCCTTATAGCCCTTCGTAGCTGGGATATACCACCTATTAAAGGCCCACTCGCTTGTTAAAGGCCCTCGCCGATGGGCTCGGGCCTTTAACGCTGGAGCGGGCCTTTAACGCTGGAGTGGGCCTTTAATAGCCGGTATAGCCCGCTACGTCAGGCTATATTGCGATATATGATTGTTATGGTTTTTATTAACTAAACAATACATTTTTTGATTGAGAGAGGAGTTGAACTGCAGCTTGTACTTTGGAAAAAAAACTAGAGCAAAACATGTGTTGGCTGTTCTGGCATTCGAGAACTCACCAAGGAATATGTTGTAATGTGTATCTTGTGAAATAACTGGTCACGATGAATATTGTAATTGAGCTTGTGAAAATGGTCTTAGAAAGTATTGTATAACCTTGACTTTTTAATCGCGCAATTTTGAATGTTTCATATTATACATTAGATATAATTGTACTGTCAGAAATATACAACAGTATAAAATAAAACTGCATTTTAGAGTATAAAATTGTGGTGCAGCTTAAATTCTTTCGTAATATTTCCAGATACATCTGAAATTTGATTCAGGCAGTGGTTTCAAAAGCGATTTTTCAATTTATAGGTCGAGCAGAGGACTTTCACTACACCAACCAGGGAGAGAATTTAAGAATCAATGGGCCGGATGAGGGGGCTGCCCTGGAAAAGACCCGGATAGGTATGTGTGGCTTTCCACTCCAAAAAGGACAATAAAACCTGCGGCAATTGGGTTTGGGGCGTGAGTCGAAGATGGTTTAAGTGTTGCCTGACATCCTGGTGTTAATGTCCACTGCTGACTGTACTCTGAAAGGAACCCTGGCTATTTTCATTAAGTGATTATAATACTCCACCCATACTTGACCAGTATTGTAACTGGAACATGTATTTTAAGGGTTGTTTAGGACCCTGCTATAGACGATTATTGGGGTTTATAAAGTGCACTGAAGCTCCTAAGAGTGTCCCAGCGCTAGTCAGTAAGCAGTTTGGTTAATACTGGGTGAAAAGTCATGTTTTTAATATTTCTTTTGGAAAGTATGCTCTGAGCTCTCCTGCCGAAGTGTTAGTGGACGTTTATTCCACCCAGACAGACCAAGGAAGGAAAAAGAAAGCCACCGGGAATAGCCCGAGAGAATCTGGAGACCACTGCCAAGGCCTTGTTTAAGGACCGGAGGCTCCTAGCTGGGTCCTAGAACTGGATTCAGCTAGACCAGTAACTTGGGCCAGTCTGATGTAGGGCACGAAAAATCAGCACCAGGGTCTTAAATAGGATGTGTTTCCTAACTGGAAGCCAGTGCAAAGTATGAAGATTCTTCGTCACCCTGGTTCTCCAAGGAAGATTAAAGAGTCGTGCCTGCTGCAGCATCCTGGACCACCTGCAGGCCATGGATGGCGTGATCCAGCAGTCCTAAACAGAGCATGGGCAGAGTCCAACCGAGAGATAATGAGGCCCGAATAACCGTTTTCCTTGATGGAAAAGATAAAAGGAAGTTTTTTCAGTACTTTGAGTACCCCGAAAGGCTTTCCAACTGCAGATCTAATTTGCAGCTGGAAGGATAACCGATCATCAAACATAACACCAGGTTCTTAACAGAATCTGAGTGAGTGCCCACCAGGGGGCTCCTTCCAGCTAGCATGGCAGCCAAGTGATAGGAGTCGGAGAGCCAAAGAAAAGTGCTTGTCGTGTCCGCATTTCCCATCAGCTGTTTCTGATGCATCCAGGCTAACGTGCCGTTTTGGTCTAAGGAAGCTGTTTGCAGCACTTTACTTTTGAATAAAATAATGAAAGCTGTAAAGTGTGTGCATAACTCGTCACACCCCTCCAGAGTGAGTTTTCTACACCTGAAGATGGCCCCTAGTTTTAAGAGGTTTATAAAAACCGACACATGAAGGTTGGCTAGGTTAGTTAGGAATTGGGGTTGATGGGTGCCTAGTCCCCAGAGTTCTATAATACAATGAGCCTGGTGAAACCAAGGGCTTATGTCGTCGAAGTTTACACATATCTGCATTTTAGTCCCCACAATACTACCTACAAAAATCATAACAATAAACATTACGTTCACCCACTCACATCCCCGTGAGATACTCGTCGCAGCTCTTGGAGTATGTCACCCCCTTCTCATCTGCCATACTTCACATGTCCTTGCTCCTGCTCTAGTGCCCTTGTTCCTACTCTAGTGTCCTTGTTCCTGCTCTAGAGCCCTTGTTCCTGCTCTAGATCCCTTGTTCCTGCTTTAGTACCCTTGTTCCTGCTCTAGTGCCCTTGTTCCTGATCTAGTGCCCTTGTTCCTGCCCTAGTGCCCTTGTTCCTGCTCTAGTGCCTTTGTTCCTGATCTAGATCCCTTGTTCCTGCTCTAGATCCCTTGTTCCTACTCTAGTGCCCTTGTTCCTCGCCTAGATCCCTTGTTCCTGCTCTAGTGCCCTTGTTCCTGCTCTAGTGCCCTTGCTCCTGCTCTAGTGCCCTTGTTTCTGCTCTAGAGCCATTGTTCCTGCTCTAGATCCCTTGTTCCTGCTCTAGATCCCTTGTTCCTGCTCTAGTGCCCTTGTTCCTGCTCTAGTGCCCTTGTTCCTGCTCTAGTGATCTTGTTCCTGCTCTACTGCCCTTGTTCCTTCTCTAAAACCCTTGTTCCTGCTCCAGTGCCCTTGTTCCTGCTCTAGTGGCCTTGTTCCTGCTCTAGTGGCCTTGTTCCTGCTCTAGTGGCCTTGTTCCTGCTCTAGTGCCCTTGTTCCTGCTCTAGTGCCCTTGTTCCTGCTCTAGTGCCCTTTTTCCTGCTCTAGTGCCCTTGTTCCTGCTCTAGATCCCTTGTTCCTGCTCTAGTGCCCTTGTTCCTGCTCTAGTGCCCTTGTTCCTGCTCTCGATCCCTCGTTCCTGCTCTAGTGCCCTTGTTCCTGCTCTACTGCTCTTGTTCCTGCTCTAGATCCCTTGTTCCTGCTCTAGTGCCGTTGTTCCTGCTCCAGATCCCTTGTTCCTGCCTTAGTGCCGTTGTTCCTGCTCTAGATCCCTTGTTCCTGCTCTAGATCCCTTGTTCCTGCTCTAGTGCCATTGTTCCTGCTCTAGATCCCTTGTTCCTGCTTTAGTGCCCTTGTTCCTGCTCTACTGCCCTTGTTCCTGCTCTAGTGCCCTTGTTCCTGCTCTAGATCCCTTGTTCCTGCTCTAGTGCCCTTGTTCCTGCTCTAGATCTCTTGTTCCTGCTCTAGATCTCTTGTTCCTGCTCTAGATCCCTTGTTCCTGCTCTAGTGCCCTTGTTCCTGCTCTAGTGCCCTTGTTCCTGCTCTAGTGCCCTTGTTCCTGCTCTAGATCCCTTGTTCCTGCTCTAGATCCCCTTTCCTGCTCTAGTGCCCTTGTTCCTGCTCTAGTGCCCGTGTTCCTGCTCCAGAGCTCTAGATCCCTTGTTCCTGCTCTAGATCCCTTGTTCCTGCTCTAGTGTCCTTGTTCCTGTTCTAGATCGCTTGTTCCTGTTCTAGTGCCCTTGGTTCTGCTCTAGTACCCTTGTTTCTGCTATAGTGTCCTTGTTCCTGCTCTATTGTCCTTGTTCCTGCTCTAGATCCCTTGTTCCTGTTCTAGAGCCCTTGTTCCTGCTCTAGTGCCCTTGTTCCTGTTCTAGTGCCCTTGTTCCTGCTCTAGTTCCCATGTTCGTGCTCTAGTTCCCTTGTTCCTGCTCTAGATCCCTTGTTCCTGTCCTAGTGCCCTTGTTACTGCTCTAGATACCTTCTTCCTGCTCTAGTGCCATTGTTCCTGCTCTAGTGCCCTTGTCCCTGCTCTGGATCCCTTGTTCCTGCTCTAGTGCCCTTGCTCCTGCTCTAGTGCCCTAGTTCCTGCTCTAGTGCCCCTGGTCCTGCTCTAAATCCCTCGTTCCTGCTCTAGTGCCCTTGTTCCTGCTCTACTGCCCTTGTTCCTGCTCTAGATCCCTTGTTCCTGCTCCAGATCCCTTGTTCCTGCTCTAGTGCCGTTGTTCCTGCTCTAGATCCCTTGTTCCTGCTCTAGATCCCTTGTTCCTGCTCTAGTGCCATTGTTCCTGCTCTAGATCCCTTGTTCCTGCTCTAGTGCCCTTGTTCCTGCTCTAATGCCCTTGTTCCTGCTCTAGTGCCCTTGTTCCTGCTCTAGATCCCTTGTTCCTGCTCTAGTGCCCTTGTTCCTGCTCTAGATCCCTTGACCCTGCTCTAGATCTCTTGTTCCTGCTCTAGATCCCTTGTTCCTGCTCTAGTGCCCTTGTTCCTGCTCTAGTGCCCTTGTTCCTGCTCTAGATCCCTTGTTCCTGCTCTAGATCCCCTTTCCTGCTCTAGTGCCCTTGTTCCTGCTCTAGTGCCCTTGTTCCTGCTCCAGAGCTCTAGATCCCTTGTTCCTGCTCTAGATCCCTTGTTCCTGCTCTAGTGTCCTTGTTCCTGTTCTAGATCGCTTGTTCCTGTTCTAGAGCTCTTGTTCCTGCTCTAGTGCCCTTGTTTCTGCTCTAGTACCCTTGTTTCTGCTATAGTGTCCTTGTTCCTGCTCTATTGTCCTTGTTCCTGCTCTAGATCCCTTGTTCCTGTTCTAGAGCCCTTGTTCCTGCTCTAGTGCCCTTGTTCCTGCTCTAGTGCCCTTGTTCCTGCTCTAGTTCCCTTGTTCGTGCTCTAGTTCCCTTGTTCCTGCTCTAGATCCCTTGTTCCTGTCCTAGTGCCCTTGTTACTGCTCTAGATACCTTCTTCCTGCTCTAGTGCCATTGTTCCTGCTCTAGTGCCCTTGTTCCTGCTCTGGATCCCTTGATCCTGCTCTAGTGCCCTTGCTCCTCCTCTAGTGCCCTAGTTCCTGCTCTAGTGCCCCTGGTCCTGCTCTAAATCCCTTGTTCCTGCTCTAGTGCCCTTGTTTCTGCTCTAAATCCCTTGTTTCTGCTCCAGTGCCATTGTTCCTGCTCTAGTGGCCTTGTTCCTGCTCTAGTGCCCTTGTTCCTGCTCTAGTGCCCTTTTTCCTGCTCTACTGCCCTTGTTCCTGCTCTAGATCCCTCCTAGTGCCCTTGTTCCTGATCTAGTGCCCTTGTTCCTGCTCTAGATCCCTCCTAGTGCACTTGTTCCTGTTCTAGTGCCCTTGTTCCTGCTCTAGTGCCCTTGTTCCTGCTCTAGTTCCCTTGTTCTTGCTCTAGTGCCCTTGTTCCTGCTCTAGTACCCTTGTTCCTGCTCTAGTACCCTTGTTCCTGCTCTAGAAACCTTGTTCCTGCTCTAGTTCCCTTGTTCCTGCTCTAGTGCCTTGTTCCTGCTCTAGTGCCCTTGTTCCTGCTCTAGTTCCCTTGTTCCTGCTCTAGTGCCCTTGTTCCTGCTCTAGTTCCCTTGTTCCTGCTCTAGTTCCCTCTCTCCTGTGTTTCTCAAAAGCTGTCCTTTCCATGCACACAGAACAATAGCTCTGAACCCTGTGTCCGCACTGGCTGAGACCCAGCCGCTCAATCTATTCTTCCTGGTGGCCGCCTTAAGACCTCTTCTCCCGAGAGCCCCATGGTGCGTCGGGCAGGCCCTATCTACCTCCTCTGTGAAGACCAATCCTACAATCCAAGGCAAACAGTACATACACCTTTGTTTCTGTACCTAGGTGTTTGTCTTTCTGTGGAACATTGGTGACTTGGTGTTTGTTCCACAGGTTTCCACAAGAGTGAGCAGGCTGAAGTGTTCTGCACTCTCGCTGCCATCCATCCAGCTCCTGGCGTCTGACCAGCACAGGGAGCAGTGATTTGTCCAGGCAGGACTCTGGGAGAAGACTTGAAGCCATGGAGGTGCATGCTTATCCCTGGGCCTGCTGGCCAGCATTCAGAAAGAACCCGACTTTCTCTACTCCAAGTTTACCTACTTAGTGATTTCACAGAGGCAGCCAGAATGGTGCATTGAAGACAATTTTAGGATAAATTACGAGTACCTTTAGCTCCTCCCCGTTGATGGTTCCATGGTACTGTAGGAGAGTAGGATCTGCCTCTTATGGTTACCCCCACTTTTTGCTGATGTTACACTGTTTTTCGACTTTAGTCTGGCTGGGGCCCTGTTATCCAGGACCCCAGCCTAGCTGCTTCCTCTCTAAATGGATTCCATGTACCTTAAGTACACTTCAGATTGCATTCTGGGGTGCCCTTATAAGTCCCTAGTATATGGTATACTATGTACCCAGGGCATAGGAAACCCCAGAGGCCTACCAGGGGCCGAAGCATGTATTATGCCACCCCTGGGCAGCCTTCAAAAATGACACCACAGGACTGCTACAGCAGCCTGAGTGAGTTGGTGCATGCACCCCCTACAGAGATATAGGTTCACTATATCTCACCCTATCACTGCACATATAAACCTATCAGTCACCCCTATGGCAGGCCTTATCAATCCTGAAGGCAGGGTGCTTGGTTTTATGTGACAGGGTGCCCATGCATAAGTAGAGCCCCTCTGCAGCCTTCGGAATCTCCTCTCCGGGGTTGTCTGTGGTGCAGCCTGACCATATACTCTTAAGTGCATTATAACCACGCGGTAAATGCTAACTTTGGGATGGCTGCACGGAAACATGTTGTGTTTGGTGTCAAACACCTTGGAATCATACCCCCACACCAGTAACTGGTGTGGGAGTATGATCCCCACCCTTCTAGAGGGAGAGACATGACAGCACCGGTATACCCGATACCAACTAAACAGAGCCCTGGCATCAAAAAATGGATGCTGCAGCCACAGACACGAGTCTGGCCTCCTGCTGCTGACCTAAACTCTGGCAGGGGAGGCCTGGACAATAGGTTTCCTGTCACAGGGAGGTGTTACCACCTCCCAGACAGGCCTTAGTGGATTGGGGCTGGGTGGGTGCACTCCATGAGTGCTTTGAAGTCCTGCACTGGGGGCACATTTGGTGTCCTCGTGCATACCCCAGTTCAAACTGGTTGCAGGAGCTGCCAGCCCCTGCTCTGGCGTGAAACTGGACAAAGGAAATGGGTGTAGCCACCCCTCTTTCCAAACCCTCCCATAGGTGGGTCCCCAGAGTTAGTCCAACCTCTTCCTTGGGTATAAGAAAGGAACCCCTGGCAACAGGACTTTAGATATCCCTGGACGAAACTCTGCAACTGAATCCTGGAACTTCAACGCTCTACTCAAGACTAGAGGACTGAAGAAATCTCCCCTGGGGTCAAGGAGTGACTCCCTGCTTGGTAGGCACCAAAAAAGCAATTGCCGGTCTGCATCTCTGAAGCTCCCGCCGGACTCCGAAGTAATTGCAGCCCAGAAAGAGGATTTCCAGACTTCTCAGAGGTGACCCGAGTCCCCAGAAAAGCGGAGACCCGCAGCCTTCACGAGTGACGTGGAACCGGAACTCCTGGACACCGTGCACCTTTGCTAGTGCATTGACTTCTCGACGACTCTTGAAGTCCTGCTTTGGGTTACTTGTAGCCCAGGCCCCGAGCACCATTTGCACCAGATATTGTGAGCCTACACTCCACGAGTGTTCCGTGGACCCGCTTCTTGCATTTCCGCTTGAGGCTCCTTTGCGATCCTTGGTCCGTCGACTGTGAGGTTTGGGCTTCCCTGGTTGCTCCAGACGTGCCCTGACTCCCCACCACGTGGTGAGTCCCTCAGACCGTGCTGGTCTGCACCGAAGCATCTTTCTCCTTTCTACGTGGGTTGCTGTTGCCAAGGCTTGTTGTGTTCAATCCGGACACCAATGCTGCAGCACTCGACATCCTTTGTGGGACAGCACGAATCCAGCTCCTGGTTGTCGTCGACGCCTCCTGGTCCTCGTGGCTGAAGAGTCAAGCTTCACCTCTTTCACCTGAAGCACCAGACATCGGTGGGCATTCGACTATCGTGCCCCTGGTCACTGGCAAGTGACCCAGACTCTGTCTCCTCTGCTTTCAGGTTCTTCTCAACTCTGATCCAGGCTTGGATCTCTTCGGACACTTCGCATCTTCCCGGCAGCAGCACTTCTCTGCAGGCTGCCATTGAAATCGATGACGCGACCCGACACCATTTGACACCTGTGCACACGGCTTCCCTGGGTGAGGTAACTCGAGTACTCCAGTGCTCCCGTGGGTGTTGACCCTAGAACTGTCTAAGTCCAAGAGGGTTTGGTCCTAGTCCATTTCTAAGTGTCCTTAATCTTTAAAACTCTAACTGCGACTTTCCCATAGACGTTAACGGAACTCGCGGCTGTGTTCACACTCTGCACACGGCCTCCGTGGTCCCCTGCTTCACTACCTTGGGTGGTTCCTTGGGGTCCTAGCGATTCTACAGGCTCTAGGCCTTGTGTCTTCTCAAGTCGTGGTTCTTATACCACTTTCTTAATATATGGTTTGGTACGCCACTAGGGCTAATCTTATATTGTGCTAATTTACTGTGCTATTTGACTTGTAACTTGTGTACTTTGACCTCTAGCCTCATAAAGAGACTATTGGGTAGTGTTTAGTAATAAATACATATATTTTATATATATACCTGGTGTGGTTCTCCTTTCATTTGGTCATTCATGAGATTATAGACTGGTAAAACAAACAGCTTAACACTCCTTCAAGACTTAGCCTGAAGGCTGCTCTCCATAGCTACCACTAGGATAGCTTTCAATAAAGGTTGTCCTTAAACCTATCATCAATTAAGGTCGTTTGTACTGGTGCAAGGTGCCCACTATAACTAGTGGACAGCATATACCAGGCCAACTTCTCACAGGTACCATTCTGCTTTACCCAATTGCCGCACAATATGCTGTGACATTACACATTGGTGCATTGCTAAGTCAGAAAATTAGCACAAATCTGTTCAGTGGAGTCACACAAAGGTACTTGGCTACTATAGCCGGGGCCATTGGAATTATGCACAGGAGAGGGCCAAATTATGCATAGGGGTTGAGTGACTAAATTATGTAACAAGAAAAGGCAAATTATGCAGCGCAATGTCGCACTTTTTGAGATTGTATTAATTTGTCATTTTCACAGTTGGTAACACTGGGCATAGGTTGCACCTCATCGGTGCCAGTTCAACACCTAAATATAGCAATAAGCAACATTAAGGTGATCAGTCAACCTTTGCAAAGGGCCTCCACTGTGCTGCAACATGTGTTGTTGCATCTTTAGTAACTTTTGAACCGTTTCAGCTAGCTTTTTTTTTCTTCTTCAAATCTGCAGATTATGCATCAGAAGATAGATTACGTGGCAAATTCATAATAATGCAAAAGACGCCACAGCCGCACAATTTCAGTGGCCCTGGCTATAGGTAATGGGCTCAAGTGATGCACCAGGGTCGGTTTTTCACGGACTTCTCTCCTCTGACATTACATTTAGCAGCACAGCAACAAGCCCCTCAGCCTGGTCTGCTATCTGCTGGGACTGGAGAAGGGGAGAAGGATCAGATGGCTTACTGGCTGTGCAACCGCAAGCTGGTGACTGCAAATGCCACCTACGTGACCAACATGTTGCAGCAGCAGGCTGTGAACTCCCGGGATGCGCTTGGCAAGCACATGAATGGGCAGCTCTTCAACTAGATTGTGTCCAGGATCAACCGTGCCCTGAAGTCCTAGACCCATCGCGAAGCATTCATCGGAGTGCTGGACATCTATGGGTGAGAGTGACCTCTGGCGGCACATTCTTAGTCAACCACCAAAACAAGTGTGCATACATGTGCTTGGTTAGTCACTCACTCCGTATACCTGCACACATTTATTGTAGTACCTGTCTGTCTGTATTTTAACCCCAGCTGGGGTCTTCTAACAAGCACTGCATGTGCCCTTCCCATATGCAACCTTGGTACTGCATAAATACAGCTTTGCTTTTCGAATGTTGTTTAACTGGTTGATATATTTACATTTGTTGGTACTCCTTTTTGGGTCGATCCTGGGCAGCGCATGTGCTGCTCTGCGAGCCATGCTGTATTGGAGTATGGACTTGAAGCCCTGTCCACTCTCTGCCCATATTTTTCATTGGTTTGTGTCGTGGTCCTTCGTAAATGCTGACTTCTGATTCCTTAAAGGGCTTGTTAGTCCCTCCTTAGTACCGCCTTGTCTTCATTTGTAACCTCCCATGAGGACTGGCCCTTTTACTTCGGTTGTTGCACAGTACATCTTTTTAGGTTGAGCCTAGTCAGCGCGCATGCGCTGATCTGCGAGACTGCTGTATCTAGTGTATGGTGTAAGAGCACACACATCATTTCTGATTTGTTCCTTTGTGTGCCCTTCAAAAATCCTTGTAAGTGATGCACCACTGAAAAACATTTGTCCCGCCTCTTGGTGTATTATTACCGCCCAAGGCTACTGGCCTCGTTACTTGTAGGCTCTCACATCTGCCCATTTATGTTGCAACGTACTATTTGGTTCTTTTGATTCAGCTCATGTTATAGGGCTGTCACAAAACGTGCGCCACCTACCCTGTAAGTCACCTCCTTATCCTGTTTCTTGTTCTCTTTTCCCTGTCATCTGAGTCCTTTATTTCCCGTCGTCCACATGGTCCCTCCTCCTCCTTGTTTTTTGTTTTTTTTTGCAGTTAATATATAGCCCAAACTCGAGCCAAATGTATTGGAGTGCTTTATAATAGCACTAGTTACATTACACAAGGACACATTTTTTTTTTTTGGTAGGGATGTTGAGCTGACGCTGAGACTCGAACCAGGAAACCCAGGTCCAAAGCCAGCAGCAGGGCCGTTCGGCCACATCCTATACCCAAGTCCTTGTAGATTGTGTGCTTCTCATGTTTCAAAGGAATGCAATTGCCATCATTCAAATATGGTGGCTAAACACTCAAAGAGACTCGGGCTTCTTTCTAACTTCTCTCGAATCTGATGACGCAGCGTTCCTTGCGTCAAAGTTCAGGTAGGTTTGCAAGCGGCCCCTGCTGCAGTCTATGCTTATCAGCCCATCTTGTGCCCCCAGCATGTTCGTTTGTAGTGTATAGTTCTAGTCACCACCTCTGTTCTGTTGTATGCAGTACTGCTTGTTAAGGGTCACTGAGTGGCATCTGCTACTGTAAATCGCTTATCTACGAAGGACTGCGTACTTAGGGGTAGGTTCGATCTGATCAGGTGTGGCCGCTCTGCGCTGCAGCTTATGTAGCGTTGTTAGGGCAGTAGTGCTGCACAACTATAAACAGCCTCCCTTCCGCAGTGAGAATGGAGGACGTGGAGCTGGAGGCCATCAGGAAGCAGCGGATGTCTGAGCTTCAGGCCAAGCACGGGGTAAGGAGCAGGAATGGAGTGGGAGGGGTTAACTCTTTTGTAGATGAGCGACAGCATGCGTATCGAACCTAATTCAGTTAGTTTCTGTGACAAAGACCCTCATTTGTATGTAATCTAGCACAATCTGGAATAAATAACCACCAACTCTTTTGTGCCCAAATGCTGCTAAAAACTGCGATCATGCTGCTTATGTCAAATGCCAAACAACCCAATTCATAATGCTGCTGTTGTCACTGCAAGCACATCTGAGGGAGCCAATTTTTGTTGCCAGCTTTCTCAACACAGCAACGTAAGCCATCTATGCTCTGTTGGTCGTGCTGTTTTTCACTGTCCCTTTGCCCCGCCTCCCTCAGCTCTTGCGTCGCCTCTGCCCTGTTAGTCGTGCGGCTGTGGCGTCTCTCACTATCCCCTTGCCCTGCCTCCGCTCTGTTAGTCGTGCTGTCTCACACTGTCCCTTTACCCTGCCCCCATTGCCTCTTGCTCCTGCCCTGTCACTCAGGATGCCAGGCAGACGCCTTGAAGGCAGTGGCGGCAGGTGGAATTTGAAACTGGTGTGCAATTGCAGAACGAATCAACGCATGCGAGCTCGCACAGCGAGCGAGCCCGACGGCAATAAGGGGGGTTCTCCCCCCGTGAAGAATTTTTTTTTAAATTGGCATCCTTTTGGTGCGATTTTCAGCACTATTTCTGTGATAAATGGACTAAAAATTCAGTTCTTCTAGGCATTCATAACAGAAAACTTGTACACTATTTCAGAGAATTTCTGGGTTGCCAAGCAAGTCTGACTTCTGAAGAGGGCTAGGGTACTAAGCAAGACTGCTTTGGCTCTACCCTTTCCAATTGAAAATACTAGTTAGCAATGTGAACAAGTTCAATGGACAAATCTGGGGTCTAGGGAGAGTCCCTCTCCTGAGAAAGAAATTTAAAAAAGATTGGCAAATGGTGCATTTTAAAGTAAATGAATGCAGCGATAAAGCAAGGCTTATTAAGCAGTGGGAACGTATAGTCTTGAAATATTAAACACATTAAAAACTGCCCCGTATCTTCTTGCATTAATTTGTTCAACAGTTACTGTAATATGTAAATTGTTCTGCATGACAACTTTAGCCCTTTAAAATGTATGCTTGTCCAGTGTCTTGCACTGCATGCAGCATTAACTTTGGAAAAATATGCTCTAACCAGACTTCGGGAAGCACCCACAGCTGCTGGCTGTAACCAGTCATATAGAAATATGTGCAGACAGGTCTTTAAGTGAGATGAAAAAAGTGGGTGCTCCCTATAAAGGAACATGCCAAATACATTTCTGTGATTCCCATAGTGTGCCATCAGACCGGTATTTTGGTTTCTCTCTGAGATGTTATTTTATCCAGATAAATGGCACAGCAACTTACATACGCCTAAAGCCTGTCAGTATGATTGGCTTTGTCACTGGGTGTTAGCTGTTTAAGATAAATGAGTAACAACAATGATTTCTTATAAATAATTAACATTGAAAATGTTTAAATTCTGAAATAGTGAGTCTGTGAATTAAATAGCATTGATGCCTGTGGAAGGAGTTTTGGCCTTCAATTATGTGTGCTTTATGTTAGATATATATCCTCTTTTTCTCTGCATATCTTGTCCATCTGCACATCTTCAACCCCCTCTCTTTCCTCTTCAGCATCCTCTTTTCACTCTTCCCCGAATGCCCTTCCTCACATCTCTGTCACTTCACCGCCCCCATCTTGCACTGCACTCCCTCAAATATAAGCACTTTAATTTCTCTTACTTTTGCCTTGCAAATATTTTGACATCAGTGTACCCCCTTCACACACATTTCCTCAGAATTTCAGTTGCAAATGGAATACACAAATATTGTTCTGTGTGCTCTGCAGTCAGAGAGGCCAACCCACTGACAGGCACTTTGTTTGGCTTTAGCCTTAGCGCCTGCATGCTCAATCAAAGCCCCTCATAAACACCTGGCATCGCTCAAGCCTCAAAGTATGCACAGAAAAAAATACAGATAAACAACAACGTTATAAAATAGCTAACTCGTGGGGAATGCAAGATCAAGTAAACATGTAAAATAAGAGATTGTACTTATGGAGCGCTGGAAATATCAGGAGTTCGTGCTAGTATTACTCGATTGACCTACCATATTTACAATTTCCGGATGTAAGGCTGAGGCCGACATGCAGGCATTAGAACCAGTGCATTGGTCGTAGATCTGTACAACATGTGCATTAACCGACTCGTATGCATTACTGGCTTGTTTTTTGCTCTATTTTCCGGCGATAAATGTGTTCTCGGGACCAAGACTGTCGTGAGAATGTAATTTGCCATATAAATATAAACTGCCCAAAAACAGAAAACAAGAGTCACTCGCATTCGCTCCCTTTGCATTGTTTTGGTGCTCCTGCTATACGATTTTTTTTTTATCCAAAGCAGTCCTCTATTACAACACATGGCATAATTTTGCTCAAAAGCTGAACACAAACAACGTCAGCGTAAATGTCTGACAGGCTGCCTATGATGTCCACGTGTGAAGTAAGGCCGGAAACTGGGTCAGCAATGCAGGAATACGCAATCTGCAAATCACCACATTGCTCAGTGGAAAGCGTTTAACTAACCAACGGTTACGGGAGAATATCATGTACTCGAACATTTATGAATCTGTGTTAAAAAGGAGTTTCGACCAGAGCCTGAAATACATTCGGGAGACGTTAATCTTAGAAGAAGCATTGTAAACAATATATATATAAAACAGACGGTTCCCGGTTTTTAAATGAGCCATCCGGTGAATGATGTGGCATAGCTCAAAACCCAACTGACATCAAACATTCAGGAAAGCCTAGTAGGACTGGGAAAATAGCATATTTTTATATACACTGGATGGCCCCTTTAAAAGTGCGCATAGAAGCAGGTGTGTTTACACAGCAGGTGGTGATCAACACTGCAGGCTTCTCTTTCCTGGCTCATAAACTCCACGCAGACATGTCAAGATAAGGAAACACACCCCCACCCTTGCAACAGAAAGCGGGAGGAGTAGTGCCCCCCCAATCCCCCTGGCCCCTCTTGAGTTGAAGCATATCAGGGAAGGATGAAAGTTTTAAGAAGTTTAAGAATACAGTAAAACCTATGGCGCTCAGTGACGGGCCTGAGTGATTCTGCTGTAATAACAGAAGGCCTGGCATCAAAGTGTAGGCTCCAATAGTGCAACAGGTGCAGTGACACCGAGGTATAGGTATTGGAATGGCCAATTACACCATCATCTTTGTTGTTTTCTTTTACCACTAAAGCAGGACATGGATGTCCCATTTCCTCTGCTTGCATGAGGGCCCAGGGCACCCTTGCCACGCCACCATATGAGGTGAGTTTACGCATGGTTTCGTGAGATAGGCGTGAAGTGACAATGATAGTGTGCGGGTATTGTTTGGTACCTGGTTTCATTTTTAAAATTTTTTTTTAGAGTAACAGTATGTGGTAGCAATGAGCATGAGGTAGGGCGCGAGGAGGCGCTCCCGCCGAGAGCAGGCTGCTGGAATCACCTTTCACACCACAACTGCTGAGATAATTAGAGTGGGAATAGGAGCCTGCACGCCAAGATCTCAGATTGTGTTATTACACACCCACAATTCATCTTCATTTCTCTCTGCTTTGCTCTTAACCTGGGCCTACATCTGTGCGCGAACTGCAGACAGCATAGAAGCTGCAGGCAGATTCCATTAACAGCAGAGCTACCTCTCAGGTTATGCAAGCCGCTTAATGGAGCTGACCTATCCGTCTGTATTTATAAAACAATCAAAGCCAGTTGCTTTAGTAACTCCCATATTCTTAGCCCGGACATACCATGTCTTGGATGTCCTTCATTCAAATGGTGCCAAAGCAGGTGACCTGGCACTTTGGCACAGAAATGGCTGAGAGTTTGCACACTGCACACATAGGTGCCGGTGCCAAAATATGGGCCGTGTGATCGTTCTAAATTCAAAAGTAAGACACGGCACTCCTCACGGTGGAAAAATTTGGTTTATTAGCGATGCCAACGATAACTAGTACTCGGTTCACATGCTAATCCGCATGGGCACATTGTGGTGAGATTTCAGACGCGCTCATGCAGGATTCATGGAATGGTATTCAGCTCCCTCTGACAGCATGACAGCGTGCAGATAAGGCAGGAGGCCGGAAAGCGCAGGAGGGGTGTGTAGGAGAGTAGGATCTGCTTCACATGGGTACCCCCACTTTTTGCTGACGCTTCACTGGTTTTCGACATTAGTCTGGCTGGGGCCCTGCTATTCAGAACCCCAGCCTAGCTGTTTCCTCTTTAAAAGGGTCTCCATGTGCCTTAGGCACATCACTGATTGGGATCTGGAGTGCCCTTGTAAGTCCCTAGTATATGGTATACTATGTACCAAGGGCATAGGTACCTCAGAGGCCTGCCAGGGGCTGCAGCATGTATTATGCCACCCCTGGTAGGCCATCCAAACTGACACCACCGGTCTGCTACTGCAGCCTGGGTAAGGTGGTGCATGCACCCCTTGCTGTGGTATAGGTTACCTATATCACTAAATGCATACACACATATAAACCTATAAGTCACTCCTAAGGCAGGCCTTATCAATCCTAAAGGCAGAGTGCATGGTTCCTATGTGAGAGGGTGCCCCTGCGTGAGCAGGGCCCCTCTGCAGCGTTCGGAGACCATCTCTGACGCTGTTTGTAGTGCAGCCTGACCATATACTCTTAAACGCATTATATCCTCGCGGTAAAATGCTAACTATGGAATGGCTGCGCCGAAACATGTCGTGTTTGGTGTCAAACATCTTGGAATACTACCCCCCGCCAATCCTGGCGGCGGGGGTAGCATTCCACCCTTCTAGAGGGAAAGGCATGTTAACTCTGACAAGTCCGGTAACTTCTTTCCAGAGCCCTGGCATCACAAAATGGATGCTGCTGCCACAGACACGAGTCTGGCCTCCTGCTGCTGGACGAAACTCCGGCAGGGGAGGCCTGGACAACAGGTTTCCTGTCCCAGGGAGGTGTGACCACCTCCCCAGACAGGACAATGTGTATTGGGGCTGGGCGGGAGCACTTTCGGGTGCTTTGAAGTCCTGCACTGGGGGCACATTTGGTGTCCCTGTGCATACCCCAGTTCAAACCGGATCAGGGGCTTGCAGCCCCTGCTTTGGCGCGAACTGGACAAAGGGAAAGGGGTGTAGCCACCCCTCTGCCCTGACCCACCCATAGGTGGGGCCACAGAGTAGTCCATCCCCTATTTTTAGAATAAAGGTAGGAACCCAGTCCTTAGGACTTTAGATTATACCTGGACGAAACTCTGAAACAGAATCCTGGACCTTCGACGCTCTACTCACGATTAGAGGACTGAAGAATCTCCCTTGGGGTCAAGGAGTGACTCCCCTGCTTGGCAGGCACCAAAGAAGCATCTGTCCGGTTCGCATCACTGAAGCTCCCGTCGGACGCCGAAGTCATCGCATCACCAGAGGTGGATTCTCAGACTTCCCCAAGGCTACCCTGAGTCCCCAGCAAAGCTGAGGCCCGTGGCTATCGTGGGTGACTTGAGACCGTGACCCCTGGACACCGAGCACATTTGCAAGTGCACCATCTTCTGGGTCTCCCAAGAAGTCGTGCTTTGGGCTCCGAGTAGCCCTAGCCTCCAGCACCACCTGCACCGAAGATCACTGGCCCCCACTCCACGAGTGTCCTGTAAGCCAGCTCCACGTGCGGCGTCACGAGGCTCCTTCGCGGTCGCTAGCCCGTTGGCTAGTAGCCCTTAACGAAGGCCAATCTTTTCTTTACTTGGCAGTCTGGTTGCTCCAGGCCTGCCCTCACTTACCCTTGCTGGGTGAGTTCCCCAGACCTTGCTGGTCTGCATCATCGACGATCTACATCTTACTCGAGACTTGCCGTTGCCAAGGCTTGTTGGGTCCAATCTGGTCGCCGACACCTCTGCACTCGACAGACATCGAGCAACAGCCCGAATACTGCTCCTGGTTGCCAACAACACCTCCCGGATCTCGTGGCTGAAGAGTCAAGACGACCATCATCGAACCTGAAGCACTCGACATCGGTGGGCATCTGTCCATCGCCTCCCTGGTCACTGGCTAGTGACCCAGACTCTGTCCCCTCTGCTTTCAGGTTCTTCAGAGCTCTGATCCACTCTTGGATCCACCCGGACACTTTTCTCCTGGTCGCCAGCAGCACTTTGCAGCAGATCGCCATACGAAACGACGACGAAATCCGACCCCGAAAGGCACCTATGCACCCGGCTTCCCTGGGTGAGGTAACACGAGTACTCCGGTGCTCCCGTGGGTAGAGACTCTTCAAAGTCCTAGATCTCAAAGGGTTTTGTCCTAGTCCTATTTTAAGTGTCCCTTTCCTCTATTTTCCCGATCCCGACTTTCTCCATAGAAGTTAACGGCGTATCGCGGTTGTGTATTTACACTGCACGCGTCTCCCGTGGGTCCCCTGTGTCACTACCTTGGGTGGTTCCTTGTGGTCCAAGCACTTCTAGAGGCTCTAGGCCTAGTGTCTAGTTCAGTCGTGGTTCGCATACCACTTTATTGGTATATGGTTTGGTACGCCCCTAGGGCCCAAACGTGTATTTGTGCTATTACTGTGATTTAAGATCTTATAACCTATGTACTTCGAACTCTAGCCTCATAAAGAGACTAGAGGGGTGTGTTTAGTAATAAATACATATATTTTGAATATATACCTGGTGTGGTGCTCTTTCATTTGGTCACTCAAGAGATTATAGACTGGTAAAACAAGCTGCTTTACATTCCTTCAAGACTTAGCCTGAAGGCTGCTCTCCATAGCTACCACTAGGATAGCTTTCAATAAGGTTGTCTTTAACCTACCTACCATAAGAGTCGATTTGGACTGGTGCACGGTGCCCACTATAATTAGTGGACAGCATATGCCAGGCCAACTTCTCACATTGGTGTGCAGCGTGTGGGATTCCAGCTTGCTATTGTTTTACCAGATAATCTCAATTGAATTGATCAACTGAAAACCACTAAAGGTACCTAAGGTACATATAATTTAAGCTTAGAATATCAGTAAGTTCTACTGAACTTAGAGTTGTGTGTTAAGGGATAGCACAACCCTTTCTACAACTCAAGAGAGTTTAGTAGGCCACACTAGAGTAGGTAGTGCATACACCACACCACACTAGTAATGTCTTTAAAAGCAGGATCCAAAGATGCCCTGCAGGAAGCCATTGAGCTTCCCCCTCCAAGTATGACACACTCCCATTCTTGGAACTGAGAGCTTTGTGTAACGTGAGGAAATTAAGGACAGGCCAAAGTCCCACCACCCAACACCTCCAGGAGTTGTTGGTGGCTTATGATCTTAGTAAGTCCTCAGAGACTGAAGGGGTAGGAGCAGAGGGTGGGCCAGCAGATGAGGAAGGGGCCAGGGGTACTACTACCCCCAGCCCCCCCCCTGAAACTGACCAGGAGGGTGACGACCCTGACCTGGAAAACCCAATCCCTTCTGGGGAAGATGAAGATGAGGATCTAGAGAACCACACCTTTGTCCCCCCAGGAAGGATTATGAGTGTGCTCAGAAAGTCTAGGTCTCCTTCTCAGGAGTCTAACCACTCTGGCACCTCCATAGGGAGCTCTGTTTCTTCTCACAGGAGGGAATCCTCTCATGAGAGAAGAAAGAGACTGGTCCAGTATGAGGAAACTCAACTGGAGATCAGGAAGAAGCAATTGGCTTTAGATAGAGAATCCCTAGATCTCCTTAAAGAGAGAAGAAAGTTGGGACTAGAGTCCCATGGTGGCAGCCATGTCCCTAGAGATAGGGAAAGGTCCTATGACCATAGGAACCTGAGCAAGATTGTCCCTCCCTACCAGAGTGGGGATGATATCCACAAATGGATAACTGCTTTAGAGAGGGCCTGTAAAGTACAGAAGGTCCCTCAGGAGCAGTGGGCAGCAATCTTGTGGCTCTCCTTTGCTGACAAAGGTAGAGACAAGCTCCTCACTGTTAGAGAGGAGGATGCTGACAATTACAAGGTCTTGAAGAGTGCTCTTATTGATGGGTTTGGCCTAACCACTGAACAATACAGGTTGAAGTTCAGAGACACCCAAAAAGCACAGACTCAAGACTGGGTAGACTATGTGGATTGTTCTGCCAAGGCTCTGGAAGGCTGGTTGATGGGCAGTAAGGTGTGTGACTTCTCAGGATTGTATAATCTGATAATGAGGGAGCAGATTCTTAATAACTGTCAAAATCAGCTGTTGCATCAGTACCTGGTTGACTCTGATCTGACCTCTCCCCAAGAATTGGGAAAGAAGGCAGACAAATGGGTCAGAACCAGGGTGAAGCAGAAGGTACAGAACCAAGGTGGGGAAACCAAGAAGCAAGATGCTAAGAACTCTGACAAGGGTGGGGAGAAGGGTAAAGATCAAAAGTCTTCATCAGGCCCCCAAAAATCTTCTTCTGGTGGGGATTCCCAGTCTACCAAGGGTAAAGGCCAAAGAAAACCATGGTGCAAGGTCTGTAAGCAAAAGACCCACTGGACCAGTGATTGCACCAAGTCCAAAGACTCCAGTCCAGCACCCACCAATGCCCCTAAGGCACCTGTTCCCCCTAGTACAGTTGGTGGAAGTGCTCCAGCAAAGGGTTTAGTAGGGTTCACCCTGGGAACTGAGTTGGGCTCTGACCTAGTTAGAGAACTGACTCAGGCTGTGTTAGTCTGTGATGGAGGCATGGATGTGCCCTCCTCTATGAGTCCCAGTAATCTGGGCAAGTACAGACAACAGCCTTTAATCAATGGACGAGAGGCTTTGGCATTTAGGGACACAGGGGCAAGTGTCACAATGGTGACACAAGACCTTGTGCTACCTGGGCAAGTTATGCTTGGTGAGATGTACCAAGTGACCAATGCTAGCAATGTCAGAACAGACCATACTCTGGCAGTTGTTAACTTCTCCTGGGGAGGGGTAACTGGCCTTAAGAAGGTTGTGGTAAGTGCAAACCTACCAGTCGAATGCTTGCTTGGCAATGACTTAGAGACTTCTGCTTGGGCAGAAGTGGAGCTCAGGACCCATGCAGAAATGCTGGGGATCCCTGCAGATGTGTTTGCTGTGACCAGGTCACAAGCCAAAATGTCTAGCACTGAACAGGCCTTGGATTCTGGAAGAATGGACCAAGTGCCTTCCAAGAGGAGGAGTAGTAGGGTTAAGGCAGTGCCTTCCCCTTGGCTCAGGAGGAAGATCAATCCCTTGAGGGGGATGATCTCAGCCCTGAAGAAGGAACTGTCCCAGAGGAACTTGAACCTGAACAGGTTGAGTTCTTGGGGACAGGGGGACCTTCTAGGGCAGATCTGAGCCAGGAGCAGCAGAGCTGCCCCTCCCTTGAACCCCTCAGACAGCAAGCTGCTGCTGAGGCTGCTGGGAAAGCTAGTGGTCCCCATACAGTGTATTGGGATGATGGACTCCTGTACTCAGAGAGTAGAGACCCCAAGCCTGGTGCTACCAGGAGGTTGGTAATACCTTTGAAGTTCAGGGGCTTCCTATTGACCCTAGCCCATGATATTCCCTTAGCAGGACACCTGGGCCAGAACAAGACTTGGGACAGAATTGTCCCTCACTTTCACTGGCCCCACATGTCTGAAGACAGTAAGGAGTTTTGTCGCTCCTGTGTAACCTGCCAAGCCAGTGGCAAAGCAGGTGGCACTACAAAGGCCCCCTGATACCACTACCTGTGGTGGGGGTGCCCTTTGAGAGGGTAGGGATTGACATTGTTGGTCCCATGGATCCCCAAACAGCCTCTGGGCACAGGTTTATCCTGGTGGTAGTGGATCATGCCACCAGGTACCCAGAAGCTATTCCCCTCAGGACCACTACAGCACCTGTGGTGGCAAGGGCCCTCCTGGGAATCTTCTCAAGAGTGGGCTTTCCTAAGGAGGTAGTATCAGACAGGGGTGCAAACTTCATGTCTGGGTACTTAAAAGCAATGTGGAAGGAGTGTGGAGTTACTTATAAGTTCACCACACCCTATCACCCACAATGCAATGGTTTAGTTGAGAGATTCAACAAAACCTTGAAGGGCATGATTAAAGGGCTCCCAGAAAAGCTTAGGCGTAGATGGGACATACTCTTGCCCTGCCTTTTATTCGCATATAGGGAGGTGCCTCAGAAGGGGGTTGGTTACAGCCCTTTTGAACTTCTGTTTGGCCACCCTGTGAGGGGTCCACTGTGCTTGGTGAAGGAAGGATGGGAGTTACCTCTCAAGCCCCCAAAGCAAGATATAGTGGACTATGTACTTGGTCTCCGCTCCAGGATGGCTGAGTACATGAAAAAGGCAACCAAAAACCTTGAGGCTAGCCAGGAACTTCAGAAGGCCTGGCATGACCAAAAGGCTGTTCTGACTGTTTACCAGCCAGGACAGAAGGTGTGGGTGTTGGAGCCAGTGGCCCCAGCAGCTCTCCAAGACAAATGGAGTGGACCCCACACTATTGTTGAGCAGAAGGGTGAGGTCACTTACTTAGTGGACCTGGGAACACCCAGGAGTCCCCAAAGGGTTCTCCAGGTCAACAGACTTAAGCCATATGTGGACAGGGCAGACATGGGCTTGCTCATGGCTACTGATGAAGGGCAGGAGGAAGAGAGTGACCCACTCCCTGACCTGCTCTCACAGAACCCTGACGATGGGTCAGTTGATGGTGTAGCCTTGGCAGGCAGCCTCACTACCCAGCAACAAACTGATTGCAGGCAAGTCCTCAATCAGTTTAGACATATGTTTTCACTGACACCCAGTCAGACCACCTGGTGCACTCATGAAGTGGACACTGGGGACAGTCTGCCTATTAAAAACAAGATTTATAGGCAACCTGACCATGTCAGGGACTGTATCAGGACTGAAGTCCAGAAGATGTTGGAATTGGGAGTGATTGAGCCCTCAGATAGCCCTTGGGCTAGTCCAGTAGTCCTAGTACCTAAACCTCACACCAGTGGTGGGAAAAGAGAGATGAGGTTTTGTGTAGACTACAGAGGCCTCAATGCAGTCACTAGGACTGATGCCCATCCAATACCCAGGGCAGATGAGCTCATAGATACTTTGGCCTCTGCCAAATATCTCAGCACATTTGACCTAACAGCTGGCTACTGGCAGATCAGACTAGCTGATACTGCAAAGCCCAAAACAGCATTTTCAACCCCTAGTGGGCATTATCAATTTGTGGTGATGCCCTTTGGTCTGAAAAATGCACCTGCCACTTTCCAGAGGTTGGTGAACACAGTTCTCACAGGACTGGAAGCCTATAGTGCAGCTTATCTAGATGATATTGCTGTCTTTAGCTCCACCTGGGAGGATCACCTGGTCCACCTCAGGAATGTTTTACAGGCCCTGCAAAGGCAGGCCTGACTATCAAGGCCACTAAGTGCCAGATAGGGCAGAGTCAGGTTGTGTACCTGGGCCACCTTGTGGGTGGAGGCCAGGTTCAACCTTTGCAGAGCAAGATCCAGACCATCATGGACTGGACTGCTCCCACTACCCAGACTCAGGTGAGAGCCTTCTTAGGCCTGACTGGGTACTATAGGAGATTTGTCAAGGGGTATGGATCAATAGTGACACCCTTGAATGACTTAACTTCTAAGAAAATGCCCAAAAAGGTTCAGTGGACAGCTAGCTGTCAAAAGGCATTTGATGACCTCAAGCAGGCCATGTGCACTGTTCCAATTCTGCAGAGTCCTGATTACTCCAAGAAGTTCATTGTTCAAACAGATGCATCTGAATTGGGGGTAGGGGCTGTACTGTCACAATTGAATGAAGAAGGTCAGGATCAGCCAGTAGCTTTTATTAGCAGAAGGCTGACCCCTAGAGAGAAACGTTGGTCAGCCATAGAGAGGGAGGCCTTTGCTGTTGTATGGGCTCTGAAGAAGTTGAGGCCATACTTGTTTGGTACACACTTCCTGGTTCAGACAGACCATAAGCCCCTCTTATGGCTAAAACAAATGAAGGGTGAAAACCCCAAACTGCTTAGGTGGTCCATTTCCCTACAGGGGATGGACTTTACAGTGGAACATAGGCCTGGGAGTAACCATGCGAATGCAGATGGACTCTCTAGGTATTTCCACTTAGAACATGAAGACTTAACTGGGCAAGGTTAGTTTAATGTCCCTACGTTTGGGGGGTTGTGTAGGAGAGTAGGATCTGCTTCACATGGGTACCCCCACTTTTTGCTGACGCTTCACTGGTTTTCGACATTAGTCTGGCTGGGGCCCTGCTATTCAGAACCCCAGCCTAGCTGTTTCCTCTTTAAAAGGGTCTCCATGTGCCTTAGGCACATCACTGATTGGGATCTGGAGTGCCCTTGTAAGTCCCTAGTATATGGTATACTATGTACCAAGGGCATAGGTACCTCAGAGGCCTGCCAGGGGCTGCAGCATGTATTATGCCACCCCTGGTAGGCCATCCAAACTGACACCACCGGTCTGCTACTGCAGCCTGGGTAAGGTGGTGCATGCACCCCTTGCTGTGGTATAGGTTACCTATATCACTAAATGCATACACACATATAAACCTATAAGTCACTCCTAAGGCAGGCCTTATCAATCCTAAAGGCAGAGTGCATGGTTCCTATGTGAGAGGGTGCCCCTGCGTGAGCAGGGCCCCTCTGCAGCGTTCGGAGACCATCTCTGACGCTGTTTGTAGTGCAGCCTGACCATATACTCTTAAACGCATTATATCCTCGCGGTAAAATGCTAACTATGGAATGGCTGCACCGAAACATGTCGTGTTTGGTGTCAAACATCTTGGAATACTACCCCCCCCGCCAATCCTGGCGGCGGGGGTAGCATTCCACCCTTCTAGAGGGAAAGGCATGTTAACTCTGACAAGTCCGGTAACTTCTTTCCAGAGCCCTGGCATCACAAAATGGATGCTGCTGCCACAGACACGAGTCTGACCTCCTGCTGCTGGACGAAACTCCGGCAGGGGAGGCCTGGACAATAGGTTTCCTGTCCCAGGGAGGTGTGACCACCTCCCCAGACAGGACAATGTGTATTGGGGCTGGGCGGGAGCACTTTCGGGTGCTTTGAAGTCCTGCACTGGGGGCACATTTGGTGTCCCTGTGCATACCCCAGTTCAAACCGGATCAGGGGCTTGCAGCCCCTGCTTTGGCGCGAACTGGACAAAGGGAAAGGGGTGTAGCCACCCCTCTGCCCTGACCCACCCATAGGTGGGGCCACAGAGTAGTCCATCCCCTATTTTTAGAATAAAGGTAGGAACCCAGTCCTTAGGACTTTAGATTATACCTGGACGAAACTCTGAAACAGAATCCTGGACCTTCGACGCTCTACTCACGATTAGAGGACTGAAGAATCTCCCTTGGGGTCAAGGAGTGACTCCCCTGCTTGGCAGGCACCAAAGAAGCATCTGTCCGGTTCGCATCACTGAAGCTCCCGTCGGACGCCGAAGTCATCGCATCACCAGAGGTAGATTCTCAGACTTCCCCGAGGCTACCCTGAGTCCCCAGCAAAGCTGAGGCCCGTGGCTATCGTGGGTGACTTGAGACTGTGACCCCTGGACACCGAGCACATTTGCAAGTGCACCATCTTCTGGGTCTCCCAAGAAGTCGTGCTTTGGGCTCCGAGTAGCCCTAGCCTCCAGCACCACCTGCACCGAAGATCACTGGCCCCCACTCCACGAGTGTCCTGTAAGCCAGCTCCACGTGCGGCGTCACGAGGCTCCTTTGCGGTCGCTAGCCCGTTGGCTAGTAGCCCTTAACGAAGGCCAATCTTTTCTTTACTTGGCAGTCTGGTTGCTCCAGGCCTGCCCTCACTTACCCTCGCTGGGTGAGTTCCCCAGACCTTGCTGGTCTGCATCATCGACGATCTACATCTTACTCGAGACTTGCCGTTGCCGTTGTTGGGTCCAATCTGGTCGCCGACACCTCTGCACTCGACAGACATCGAGCAACAGCCCGAATCCTGCTCCTGGTTGCCGACAACGCCTCCCGGACCTCGTGGCTGAAGAGTCAAGACGACCGTCATCGAACCTGAAGCACTCGACATCGGTGGGCATCTGTCCATCGCCTCCCTGGTCACTGGCTAGTGACCCAGACTCTGTCCCCTCTGCTTTCAGGTTCTTCAGAGCTCCGATCCACTCTTGGATCCACCCGGACACTTTTCTCCTGGTCGCCAGCAGCACTTTGCAGCAGATCGCCATACGAAACGACGACGAAACCCGACCCCGAAAGGCACCTATGCACCCGGCTTCCCTGGGTGAGGTAACACGAGTACTCCGGTGCTCCCGTGGGTAGAGACTCTTCAAAGTCCTAGATCTCAAAGGGTTTTGTCCTAGTCCTATTTTAAGTGTCCCTTTCCTCTATTTTCCCGATCCCGACTTTCTCCATAGAAGTTAACGGCGTATCGCGGTTGTGTATTTACACTGCACGCGTCTCCCGTGGGTCCCCTGTGTCACTACCTTGGGTGGTTCCTTGTGGTCCAAGCACTTCTAGAGGCTCTAGGCCTAGTGTCTAGTTCAGTCGTGGTTCGCATACCACTTTATTGGTATATGGTTTGGTACGCCCCTAGGGCCCAAACGTGTATTTGTGCTATTACTGTGATTTAAGATCTTATAACCTATGTACTTCGAACTCTAGCCTCATAAAGAGACTAGAGGGGTGTGTTTAGTAATAAATACATATATTTTGAATATATACCTGGTGTGGTGCTCTTTCATTTGGTCACTCAAGAGATTATAGACTGGTAAAACAAGCTGCTTTACATTCCTTCAAGACTTAGCCTGAAGGCTGCTCTCCATAGCTACCACTAGGATAGCTTTCAATAAGGTTGTCTTTAACCTACCTACCATAAGAGTCGATTTGGACTGGTGCACGGTGCCCACTATAATTAGTGGACAGCATACGCCAGGCCAACTTCTCACAGGGTGAGGCAGGAAAGTGCAAGAATAACGGGCACAAAAGAAAAGCAAACACAAGAACAGGCAAAAAGAGGCTCAAAGAGAGTGTAAAGTGGAAAAACAGGCGAAAAGCGGCACAAAGAGAGAATGGAAAGTGGAAAAACGGGCACAAAGAGGCACAAGTGTTTCAGCTCCTCTCTGACAGACCAGTCGATTTACTGTTTATCACAGAAACGTGGCTGGATAACACATCTGACCCGTTTGTCGCCCTGGCCACCCCTAAGGGCTTCAAAATCGCCAAGGCAGATCGCCTGGTGGGGAGGGTGGGTGGAGTGGCGATCATGTATAGGGACGAATGGGACCTTATTAGGGGCGACACTCATGCATGGGGTGACTGCGAGGCCCTGGACTTCAGTATCAGGTTCTCCCCCCATTTTCTGATGGGGGGCTCTCTGATCTATCATCCCCCGGGCCCTGCTAGGTCCTTTTTGCAAACATGGGGCGATGCAGTGACATCCAGGGTTCTTCGATTTCCACAATACTTGGTATTGGGGGATTTGAATATTCACCTTGACCAGGCCGATTCAAAAGACTCACTTGCTTTTGGTGACACCCTCCAGCTCGCCCAACTGTCTCAATGGGTCACTCGCCCTACTCATCAAGACGGTCACATTCTTGACCCTCTCTGTTCCAATTTTGTTATCGCTGCTGATGATCCTCTGCCAGTCGCCTGGTCAGATCGCTCTCTCACCTACTTTTCCTGGGAGCTAGTCTCGGCCTGCTCTGCGGGTTCCTGCTACCAGAAACCAGCCTTCAAAAAAATGGATCCTTCCAAACTTGCTACGGTTCTGGTGGATTCTAGACCCGCTCTTACCCCGGATCTAGATGGGAGTCTTGCAGGCTTTACCAATTGGCTATCCAATTCTATGACCACGCTAGCCACACCAACCTCGTCCAGGTTCTCCAGGGAATCACCTTCCAAACCCTGGTTTACCCCGGACTTGAGCGTGCTTAAGCAGGAGTGTAAAAAACTTGAACGGGCCTGGCGCCTTAGTGATTACTGTCCCCTGGCTAAGGCCACTCTCAGGGGCAGGCAAAAACTCTACTATGCGGCTATAATACAGGCAAAAAAGCAGTATTTTACAACCCGGATTGAGCAGGCTCATAACAACTCCAAGAAGATTTTCTCTTTCATTCAGAGTTTCACGTCCCCTGCAGCACAAGCATGCTCTCTCCCAGCCACTGAGGGCTGGTGCAACACTCTATCCAATGTTTTCATGGATAAAATACGTACGATTCAGGCGGCCTTCACTGCCTGCCCCGGTCCTTCTTCTGCCCCTGCTGTACCTCCTGTTGCCCCAAGGCACGCTCTGCGAGCCTTCTTTTCGGTGGATCTGTCTAGTTCTCTTAAAATCCTGAAGGGCTTAAAATCGGGTTCACCCGCGGACCCCTGTGCTTCGAGACTGCTTGCCGCTGTTGCAGAGATTATTAACCCCGAAGTTAATTCAATTATAAATGCCTCCCTTCTTGAGGTCCGGGTACCGAAGAACTGGAAACAGGCAAAAATCCTTCCCCTTTTAAAGAAGCCTACTCTTGACCCCCTGACCCCAGGGAACTATCGCCCTATTTCCCTCCTGCCCAGTTTAGCTAAAGTCTGTGAGAAGGTGATGACCAGACAACTGACGGAGTTTGTGGAGGGGTCTGATGTTCTGCATCCAGTGCAGTCTGGGTATCGCTCTTCCTACAGCACCGAGACACCGCTGGTGGAGATTTCCGAAGCCATCCGCGACGATGCCGGTGGGATAGCAGCATTGGTAATGCTCGACCTATCGGCAGCATTTGATACGGTCCCGCACTCCCTGCTGCTCGCCCGACTCACTGAGATTGGTGTCTCCGGCACTGCCTTGGGTTGGCTGAGATCCTTCCTTGAAGGGCGGGCTCAACAGGTTTGGTTGCCGCCGGCCGCTTCTACCCCGCAGCCGGTCACCACTGGTGTCCCACAGGGGTCGTCCCTTAGCCCCCTTCTTTTCAATATCTACGTTACTCCTCTGGTCTATCTAGCCGAGGACTTGGGGGCTAAGTTGATAGCCTATGCTGACGACACCCAGCTTCTCTTCACGTGGGGAAAGGATGAGGACTCTGTATCCTTTGTACAGCACTGCTTTTCTTCGGTTTTTGAGTGGCTTGTGGCGGCCCAACTCAAATGTAACAAAGACAAGTCAGAGATCCTTCTCTATGGTAATTTCCCCCCTGGCTTCAGAAACACGATCTGGCCTCCTGGGTTCCCGCTACCAACCTCCAATGGGAAATCCGTAAAAAACCTAGGAGTGTGGTTTGAGGATAACCTCTCCTTTTCTGCTCATGTGAAAAAGCTCTCAGGCAGCTGTTTTACCTTCTCAAAACACTAAGGAGTTTTTTACCTCTCCTTCCCAGACCTGCCAAAGAGACGGTTATCCGTGCCCTGATCCTTTCTCGATTGGACTACGCTAATGCGTTGTACATAGGCATCCCTGGATACTCTTTGAATAGACTTCAGGACATACAGAATGCGGCCGCTAGGCTGCTCCTGGGAATTGCTAAGAGGAGCAGCGTGCACGAACATCTCCGCGTACTCCACTGGCTTCCCGTTGCGGATCGGGTCAAATTTAAATCCCTGGTCATTGCTCACCGAGCCCTCTACGGTCGTGGGCCCGCCTATTTACAGAAGCGGTTCTCCTTTTATGTCCCGATGAGACAACTGCGTTCTTCAGCCCTCCTTCTAGCCAGGGTGCCCCGTTTCATCCACCACAAGCTGGGTGGCTGCTCTCTAGCTGTCAAGGCTGCCCAGGCTTGGAATGCCCTTCCGTTTCTACTGCGCAATACTCAAGACCCGTTAGCCTTCAAGAAACTTTTAAAAACTCATCTGTTCCTGTAAATGTTGGTGGTGTAGCTCAGGGACTCCTCTTGGATCCGCGCCGGGACACTCTTCGGAGTAGCTGTTGCGCGTTATAAGAGCACTTAACATAACATAACATAACAAGAAGAGAGAGTGGAAAATGACACAAAGAGGCGGCTCTCGCGGGGGTTACGCGGGGTGGGGGCCGGGGGAGAAGAGAATAAAATTCAATTTAAAAAAAAGAAAACTTACCTGACCGGGTCCACGGGTCCCGCGTTGGCGCCTTCACAAACAGGC
The DNA here is from genome assembly GCA_963921515.1 of Calotriton arnoldi. Classification (NCBI taxonomy): domain Eukaryota; kingdom Metazoa; phylum Chordata; class Amphibia; order Caudata; family Salamandridae; genus Calotriton; species Calotriton arnoldi. The sequence continues at coordinate 150,496 of CAWUFW010017754.1, read as the reverse complement.
GAACAGCACTGGAGTGGCAACCCCTCTCAGCCAATCCTGACGCTGTTCCAGCAGTGCCAGGATTGGCTTAGCAGGGATACTCACCGCCCGCCTGCCCATTAGGAGACCAAGGGTTGCACCTTTGATCAACCCTCGCTCTCCTAATGCGCAGCTGCCAGCCAGAGCAGACACTAGTGCGCATGACTGGGCTGGTCGGAAAACTTGGCCGACCTTCACCAGTCATGCGCACTTGTGCTGCTGCCCCTGGTCTGACAATGCATGTCAGTCAACATGACGCCGGACCGCCCACCCCCTTCAGACTCTGAAGGGGGTGGGCGGTCCGACGTCATGCTGACTGACATGATTGTCAGTTCTCCCTCGGTGTCTCTGAACTTAAGTAAACTGAGTTTACTTAAGTTCAGAGGCGCCGAGGGAGCTGCGGGCGAGGGCAGGGGGCAACGCCCCAATGGACGCACCGCCCCTGCTTGAAGGATGCTGAAGGCAGCACTGACCTAGACTTTGGGACAGGCATGGAGTGACGCAGAACACTTGTTTCATTTCATGGCAGCTTAACTTGTGCTTACCAAACTGGGCAGGCATTTCTCATGCTGATAGCGGAGTAACGTTTGAAATATGTTTGACCAGTGTGCGAGAACTTTCAAATTAGTTTTATGCATATTGTTGTCTTTGTAGCTCAGGCCACCTCAGATGTTTAGAGCCAGCGAAGGACAGAGGTGCGAAACAATGGGTGAGGGGGCATCCTCCATCATTCAATACCTTGACATGGCATTGGGGAAACTGGGGGCACACATGTGAAGGGCCTGTGACGTGGCATGTGCATTGAGAAGCTCTGCCTCTTATGGGGTGCATGATCCTGCCTGAGGTCCTGTTGCAGGGATTCTGCTCATGCACAGAACTATGCGTAGGAAACCAGGACCTCTGTGTATTGTGGTGTACCAAAAACCCACCTCAGTGCCCAGAACCCCAATCCGACTACCAATGATTAGACAACCCAGAACAAGCGACTTAGTGAACTCTCAGGAATAGTGGGAATCAAGAACACTCTTTCGTTTTAACTCTCATACAAGTCCACAACGTGAGTAATCAGAGACACGATATAGTTTAAAATGTTTATTTTAGCTACGTGCTCTAAGATGCAGTACTTTCGCCGATACTAATAAAAAGATGCATAATAATAATACAATCAGCATTGTTACAATTCCATAAAACACAAAGGGAGAAATCATATTATAATGATAGTGGAACCAGGACTATAGCGCCGTCTGTACCACCCTCCCCTTGCTAGGAGCTAGCTTTTATAATAATAGAAGATCTCTAGGTTAAAACGGGGAACCCCATACCTCCAAGATCAGATGAAGTGAATCACATCCCAGGACAAGCACAGCTCTCTGTAGATGGAAAGGTTTTCTCCAAGTGCCAAGTTCATGCATGCATTGCAATATTAAAAGCACCCGAGTTTCAGTTATTTGCAGCTGCGTTCGTGTTATGTCTAGGTGTGTGGGACTGATCAACATGAATTAACAGCATATATTGTTATTCGACCTTGAACACTCTGTGCAGACAGAGGTCGCGGTGTAAGCCTAGACTTGTGAAAAACAGACCGTTCTCATGTGAAGAAAAGCAAGCAATTTTATTTACGAGAACAGAGGCATGTAGTTTCATGTGCAAAAGCGGCAAAATGGTGCTGAAGCATATAGTTCACTTATGCTAACCTAGCAATGTCTGCAAACAATATCGTATCTTCACTACACCCTCCCCTGATCGGGCCAACGAACAAAGGGACTCAAAAAGGAACGCAGAGTTCAAGTTCGAATGAGCAAGAAATAAGTTCATCCATGTCAAATGGGTCAATTTGAAAGTAGAAAAAATTGAAAAGAAAAAAGAAAAGGAAAGGGAAAAAAATAAAAAATGGCGGCGTCCGCCAGCCAACAAAAAAAAACAAAAAAACTCAGTCTAATGTACTCGACTGATGATGGAAGGCAGCCAAGTTAATCCATCAGTGTGTATGCACAATATGTTGCAACAGCCTCCAAGAGGAAGTCGTTGTTATTGTCAGAAAAGAGACTTGCCATCCAATCGAGCAAAGAAAAGGAACATACATGTTCTTCAATTATAGGAGCCTCTAGCACCATCAGAGGGCAACTTGCGTGTTCTTCAAGATAAGTTCGTTCCAGGAAGTCGTGTGCAGCCGCACAAATATTCCACTGGGCCAAAACTCCATGCGCAGCCGCGCAGGCCATAATACCAACACCCGAACATTCCAACTCATGAGCCACTAGGGGACTCATTAGCAGATCGTACTCCAGGGCAGGAGACACCATATTGGAGAGGCAGAGATCTAACGCCCATTCAAAAGGGCATTCCAAGCAATGGAATACAGGTTGCACGCAAGTGAAGTATGAGAATCGGAAAGATAATCCATATGCCACGCTCAGAGTGGCCAGGGGTAGAGTTCCATAGTATTCAAGCATACAGCTACGAAGCTGTATTAGCCACGATCGGCTGTTTTGTGACACAGACAGTGCAGCCATTCCGGAGCAAGCAAATCAACAGCAACACACCGGCAGCCAGGGCGAGAATTAGTGGGAAGCCGCCGAAAATTCTGGAAAAATAGAATGAAAAAATGCCGGTATCACACCAAATATAGTTTGGAATGAGGTCACAAGGCCGGAGCCCACAAGTTTAAAAAAATGGGCCAAGCCTGTTGTAGTCGAGGCATTGAAAATTGTGTGAATCAAGGCGCCGAAATGAAGTGGGAGATCGGTATTTAAAAGCGCCTGCACCTCTGTACGGGTGTTGGCTACGTGAAGGACAAATGTTTCACGGGATGAAGTAAAAGCTACTTCTTTTTGGGACAATAGGGCTCTTATTCTGCTCAACGTGTTGAACTCTGCTTTCAAGGTCGGAATGGAAGGCCAAATAGAGATGTCGAGCCTCCCATGTGGGGACAGGAAAAGCACATTTTTACAGCAAACTACACGTTGTGAGACAGTCACAATGTAAGGGATCCTAGCCAGCATGCCGCAGCACGCTTCATTATTTAAAAGTAAATAACTACCGTTAGCAAGCAGTGTGAAAGTTGGTGTAATAGCTGGCACTGGATTTCCCTTTAAAATACAAGCTAAATTCGGTGCCTGTATATTACAAGCGCCGTGTAATTGTATATTCTTACACACAAGTGAGTGATCAGGTGTGGAAGTGCACTCTTCCCCTGTTAAGTAAACTTCTTTGTCATCTCTCAGGCATCTGTATGTGAATGGCAAAGACCATACTTCATGGAGAAAAGCACTACCCAGGGGTTCATACCTTCCTAGTGCATAATGTTTCATACACATACTAAATTTAAACAAGGAAAATGGTAGAGTTATTACCCCGTGGATAAGCCATACTGCAGAATTAGTTTCCGCTACTGAAAATGGTAATGGTTCTAATTTTTCAATGTGTAAAAGAGAGTATGTTGCATCCTTCATGGACATAAACTGTTGTCTTTCTGTCAAATTAAAAGGCAAAAATAAAGATGAAGTGTTCATGTAGTCCCATGGAACTTTCCCAGATTTCAATGTTTGTAAAGTCCAAGCAAACTGCATTATGGAACGCAGTTGATTTTGACCATGGTACAATACAGATACTTCATCATGTACAATATCCACAACAGATGAAACAATATTATCTAATGTATAAATTCTGGAAGAGAGAGTGTTAATGCTATTATCAACGACCGCAAGCACTTTTTCAAAAGTAGCTTGGTCTATTGCCCTTAGACGCGAAGCAGCTTCAATTTGGGATAGCTTCCAGATTTCATTGTAGGTTGCATAAACAAACCTTTTTTGTCTAGGACCCGCGGGCCCTTTGATAAAATCTGTCAAATCAATGTCGTCTGTTAATAAGGACAAATGGTATTTAACTGACGTCAGGGTGGAATGTTTTAACCAATTTTGACATAATTTACCTACTGAATAGGTAGTAACTGAATGGGAGTTTTCAAAACGAGGGTCTGGTCTATCTTGTGTGTACCCAGGGGTCATTCCTAGAAAACGGCGTTGGCATGAATCAGAACTTGTTTGCCATACCAACCAACCCTGGGGATCCAGGCTAGAAATATTAAATGAGGCGTTTGCAATTAATCACTGCAAATCATCACGGGACATATCTGTGTGATTGTCCCATGTAGGATAAGCACACAGATTAAGAACTTTAGGGGCATTCATTTGTTTAGAAATTGCCAATCCAAAACAAGTTGTTTGAAAAATAGAACTTTTCAGAAACAACTTATGGGTCGGGATAAGGCACGCACGATGTAAAGCTTCTGTGCCTTGTACCTGCCAGGGTCTAGAACCCCAAACAGATTTAAGATCGACAGTGTCTTTCCATAGCTCATAGCCACCTATAGCTAACTGATCAATAAAGGATTTTGAATACAGTAACTTAGTGTGGGTGAGCATAACTTTAAAATTGGACTTAGAATTCAATTTAAAATAAAAATGAATTTGGATTGGATCGATCAAAATCAGTGAAGTATGTACATTTTTTCAAAAGGGTTTTTGAACTGCCTTTAATGGGAGCTGGGCAATGTTCCCATTGTGTATAATTAACCACATTTATAAATGTATTAGCTTTATGCAGGAAATGGTGGCCATAATGCTGGTAGCAAAATAAATCAGCGTAATTTGCAGAATTTAAATACAAATCTTCAGCATCAATTGCAGCATAATATTTTAAATCAGAAAATAAAGACTGTACGGCTTGAACGTCCCAATCATCAGAGCGTATGTTTTGTTTCACTACATCCCCCATTGAAACACGAAGTACATTTGGGACATTAACCACCTCAGTTGGGCCATGAATTTGAAACTTTACAGCATCCCATACAATCCCATCCAACACAGGCAAGGTAGAAATGTTGACAAAAGTCTGGTCTCGCTTCATGATGTGTGAAGAAGAATGTGGTGCCAAAGTTCCATCAATTATCCTTACAGCAGAGCGTTCAGTAAGGTAGTGACCATTGACTAGACGGAAAAAGACTGTCACAAATCCAATCGACATGAATAGAAAAATGGCGATGAGGACCAAACAGATGTAAGTCCAAGGTGGAATTAAAAAAATTTTGTTTAAACCAGGTGACAAAAATAGAAAACCTCGATGGTGCACTCGATGTTGTGGAGTTAGTGTCAAATGAAAAACGTGATTGGTCAACTGCATTTGTTTGTACACCAGGCAAGGACACATCAGAGGGATATGCATACTCTGTATCTTCATGTGGACTGCAAGCCGGAGGACTCAATAATGGATTAGTAACAGTGGGCATCTCAATGGCAATGTCAGGCCTTATGGCATTAGATGAGGCCAACACAGAATTCCATATCATAGCTGGACAGGAAACCGCAGGAGTCATACTAAGAAGAATCGGCCACTCGTTGTAGTTTGACATTGTCAATGGAGATGTACCTGTTATCCTTGCGACCAGGAAGTGGTGATAAAATGACTGTTCTAATACCCTGCACGCCAAGCACTGGAACCGGTGCACGATAAGAGGGGCCAAACTCCTTCTTGTTCTCCACCTTCTCACGGACCAGGTCACCGACTCGAGGTAGCCAGCCAACTACCGGAATCTGTAGTGCAGCTTCAGTTGCGGAGGGCAAATGTTCCTTTGCAAGACTGTCACAAGTCTCTTGTAGGTTCTGTAACACAGCAGAATGATTATCTACGCCAAAGGATACGGCTGTCGCCGCCATGTCTAGACCATCAAGGTCCGGGACAAACATTTTTATGCCAAAGAGCATTTCGTATGGGGTCCGCCCACCCAGAGATCTTCTAGGGAGATTATTAAGTGCACATTGTACGCTATATAAATGGGCGAACCAGTTCCTGCCAGTACCTATAACTCTAGCTGTCAAGAATTGCTTTAAGTCACGGTTCATTCGCTCCACAACTGAATTGCCCTCGGGCCGGTATGGAGATGAAAATTTGACCTGCATCCCCAAAGACTTCATGGCTTCCTTGTACGCCTTAGAGGCGAACGCTGGACCCTGGTCAGAATGGAAGGTGCCACATGCAAAAATTCCCACAAAGACACGCAAATCCCTGATGACAGTTTGTGCGTCAGCACTGCGTTGTGGCCAGACCCAAAGAAAACGTGTGCATGAATCCACTGCAACTAAGATAAACTTATACGCAGTATCAGATGAAAAAGGACCGCAGTGATCTAAATAAACACAACCAAGTGGTTTATTAGATATGTACAGCTGTGTTTGTGGCGGCCGTGCAGCAGTGGAAGGTTTAATCTGCTGATAAATGTCACAAGAGAGGACATAATCACGAGTTTGTTTATACAACCCACGCCACCAGTAGCGTTGCTGTAAGATAGAAACAGTCGCTGAAACGCCTGCATGAGCCGAGGCCATGCCTTCGCGAGCAGCTGTTATCAAGGAAAGTCTGCGGTCCGCGTTGGGAATCAACCTGTCACCAACATCGTTAATTGTCACATAGGGAACATTATCAGGACTTAATTGATAAGAGTATTTAAAAGGGAAACCCTTAGGGTAATTACCACCCTTCTCTGTAGCAGCGATAGCTGCCAATAGGTCATCATCAATCTTACTTTTGGACCTTTTAACTGCTGCTACTAAGTATGTGGCTACTGCTGTTATCGCTGCTTCGTCAGCTAAACTGTTGCCAACAGCGTGCACTCCTACGCGCTGATGACCAAGAGTATGAATTACATTCACGAGAGGCAGACGTTCTTTAAGTTCTGCCACCCTAACCCAAAGCATTTTATGCTTAATTGTGCTACCTTTGGAATCACGATAGTCATTCTGAGTCCAAAAGAATAAATTGTCGTTGAAGGACTGAACACAGTAATAAGAGTCACTTACAATTAAAGTAGTCACACGAGGAAAAGCAAACTCCAGTGCAAGCACCAGAGCCCGGAGCTCTGCCAACTGGGCGGTACAGTCCCCTAATGACTGCGTGTGTATGACATTGGACTTGAATTCTCCATTCACCATGGTACCAGCCACTATTGCGCAGGCCGCTGAATAAGAATGTTTAGATCCCGTCACTGGTTGCGTCAAACCGTCTGTGTAAATGATACAATGGTAATCCTCAAGCGGGCGCATAGACAGAGGAGCAGGATGAACAAATTCATACTGTAAAAACTCCTGTGTTTGCAATGAGGAGTCAAAGATAAATGTGACATCAGGAGATGTCAGCGAAGTAGCCCATTGTATCCAACGTGGATGTGAAACTTTAGAATTTGGTACACTGGCTTTAGTCACTGCCTCAAGGGCAGGATACGGTGTAACAACCAACATGCGTTTTCCCTGTGACAGCGCTCTTTCTTTTAGAATTGCCATCTGTACTGCTGTCAAAACTTTTTCAGCAGACGAAAATAGCATTTCAGCCGAAGTGTACAAGTGTGACTTGTAAGCAATGGGTACTGTGTCCCCTTCATTAAATGTCAAGTAAGTGAAACCCACTGCGCCTGGCACAATTCTTATTACCAGGTTTGTGTGGTTGTCCCGTGTCAGTAAGTATTTAGATTCAAGAAGATCAGACTGCAAAGATTGCAGAATAGCAGAATGTTCCGGAAGCCAGCAGGCTTTGGTAAAAGTAGGTTGTATCAAGGCATATAGCGGCTTGATATGCTGGGCATATTCGGGAATTTAAGTTCGACCGAAATTTAAGAAACCCAGCAAAGATTGTAGTTTTTTCAGAGTTGTAGGAGAACGCAAAGGTGCGCATTTCTCCAGGAAGTGAGGTGCCAGACCTCGACCTTCAGTGTTGAGCTCATAGCCCAGAAACAACACTGTGTACTCTGCAATGTGTGATTTTGCAAAGTTAAATTTGTAACCGTAGTCCGCAAACAGAACTATGATGCGGTCCACGTGACAGAGATGCGGCCATAATTTGTCATCCATGAGATAAATATCAACGTACGAGTACGCATCAGGGTCTATGCCGTCTAATAAAGAGACGACACGTGCGGCAAAAACGCCCGGGCTGTTTTTGTAGCCCATGGATAATCATTTGAACTGTTTTTGTTTGCTGCCAGAAGTAAAAGCTGTCCATTGACTACTAATAGAGGACAGGTTATGCCTAAAAAAGCCATTTGAAATGTCAAGTGTGGTTTTAAACCTTTTTCTCACAAGACTGTCTATGAGGGCAGAACTATAGGTATTCTGTACCGCACATGTTCGACAATGAGAGTTCAAATGTTGATAATCCAAAACTAGGCGGTACAACCCATCTGGTTTGGTAACAGTGAATAGAGGGTTATTCATGGGGGACACACATGTCTCTATCACACCTTGATATTCCAAGGATTTCAGCAACGGGAGTTTTCGCCTCCCGCCGGAGGGGATATTGGGGTTGTGGCTGTGGCATAGACTGCAATGGAATCTCATGTGGGGGTGAAAGTTTATCCCATCCAACCTGAGTATGGTACAAAGCCGGTGCAAGCACCAGAGCCCACTCTTCCGCAAAATTCTGCGCCTGCTCCTTGGGCACAGTATGTGAAAAACTTGGGAGGATTACTTCTTCCCCCCTTGGAGCGGCCAAAACGAAAGGCGGGGGCCAATCTGCCTCAGCTAACAAGATGTCATATGAAGAAGTCAGATTTTCCCAAAAAATCCCTTTAACTACACGTTGCATGTCACCTTCAATTAAAAATACTATGTCATATAGCCTGTCAGGGGGAGCCACATGGGTGTCAGCAGTTTCAACTGTGATGAAAGTGTCAGTTGCTGTCGCCTTCAGAAATGAACGCAGTGCTTGCCGCACTACTGTAACCTCCGCTGCGCTCTCTAGCAGCGTTACTGCCCATGTTAGGTTCCGAAGTCTTGTTCTCACCATCTGTGGCATATCTTGCTGTTAATGCAGCAACTTTCTTCGTCTGAAACGGGGGGCGCTGACGTGGAAAATCGTCCTGCTTGCCTTTACCACCAGTCGGACGAGGCTGCTCGCGTCCCTGCGGGGCACCTCGACCTCTGCCGCGTTCACCTCCACCAGCTTGTGAGCCCGATGTTTCCTGTGAAGAGCGAGGAGAACGTTGATCAGGAACCTGAAATCTATCAGGAGACCTAATTCTCGCGCGGTCGCGCAAATCATAAGTGCGCTCAGTAGACTCTGGTATCGGTGACGCAGCACGCAACCCCTGTTTCTGTTGTTGCTTCCCCTGTTTTTTATTCTTCCAATTCTTTTTAGGAAAAACTGGACGGTTGTCTTTATTGTACTGCGCCGTCTGAGTCTGCGGTTGTGCTGCTGTTTTAGCAAAAGGCTTAAAACCCAAACTATTGCGGCTATTGGTCTTATAAGCCTCCGCAATAATTTTCGGTAACTCACGGGGTTTTGCAGCATCTGGGACAAGGCGCAAAGCATTAGACACTTGAAAGTTAACCGTATCTCCCTTTACATTAGCAAGGATGAGATCAGCAACTATGTCAAACACCCTGACAAGCCTCATTCCCAACTCAACTGCCGCCTCCGGACCGTGCTCATCCTGAACACGCTTGATCACGGAGGGCAGGACAGTCATGGATGGTGTGCCGAAGCACCTCGCATATACTGCTGCAAATACTTTACCCCAATTCTCACAATCGGTTACCTCTGGTACTAAGTCTTTCTGCAAACTAATTGTGAGGATCCTGTGTTTTTCCACAGGCGTCGTATTAGGAAATACTGCCTCCAGTTGGTCAAATTTCTCAGCAAGCTAATAAGGTAAATCATCCTTATTTTGGGGGCGCTTGCCCATAACCAAATTAACCATGACGGGACTAATCGGCATCCCGGCCGGTCCAACTGGTTGCGCCGCAACCCCAGGTGCCCCCACCTGGAGATTGCGTGAAACGTATTGTACTAAAGCCCGATGTACCCCAATTAATGAGGTATGTAATTGTAACTGACATTTGTAGAGCGCTTTATCACCGTCAGGTCTCTAAGCGCTGTGAAAGAGAGCCCTACCCTAGAGCCTGAGATGTTATAAATTAGGTTGAGCCCCAGACTTCCGCAAAGAGAACTGTTTTTAGCTTCTTCCTAAAAGGCAGAAGGGCGTGGTCCTTGCACAGATTTTCCGGCAGCTTGTTCCAAAGTGGAGGAATAGAGTTTGAAAAAGCTCTTCCTCCTTTAGAGGTCAAGCTAAAGCGGGGGCAGGTCAACAAGCCGGCATCCGAGGAGCGGAGCACCCTGCTCGGTGTGTAGTTGCCTAGGCGGTCTTTTATGTAGATTGGGGCTTGGCCATAAATGGCCTTGTGCGCAATACAAAGGCCCTTAAACTTGATTCTCTGTCTGACCGGGAGCCAGTGCAGCTGACGTAGGAGGGAGGAGGCGTGGGCATTCCTTGGAAGTCTAAAAATAAGTCTAGCTTCATCGTTCATAATAACCTGTAGTCTGGCCAACAATTTGTCCGGGAGGCCGATATACAGGGCATTCCCGTAATCTAATCGCGACACTATCATCGCTGATACAGCCATTCTAAGTGTGGCGAAGGTGAGGAGAGGGGCAAGTTTTCGTAGCTGTCGTAGCAGTCCGAAACAAGTTCCTACTACTGCCGACACCTGCTGAGTCATGGAGAGCTTGGCATCGATTTTGATGCCCAAGCTTTTTACTGCCAGGGCTGGTTTGGGGTTCGAGCCCAGTTCTTGTGGCCAAAGAGGTCGCTCCAAGGACTGGAATCTGTGGTGATAGCCAGTATCTCGGTCTTATCAGGATTAATTTTAAGAGAGTTGGCCGTCATCCAGTTAATCGTAAATTTTAGAATGTTTTGCATTCTTGTGTGAGCAACTAGAGAATTATCAATAGGGATGATAATTTGAGTGTCATCAGCGTAGTTATAAATCTGACACTCCATGAGATTCTGTGCAGCTATCAAGGGTTGAAGGTAAGCCTTGAAAAGAAGGGGTGACAACGCCGAACCCTGTGGTACCCCACATATTAGTTTTCTGGGGCCAGATACATGGTTGGCCAGCTGTACTCTCTGTGATCGGTCATTAAGGAAAGATGTAAGCCATTTAAGGGCCGTGCCCTGGATGCCTAGCTCCGACATCCGCGACAGAAGTTGGTCATGATTGACCGTATCAAATGCCGCGGATAGGTCCAGCAAAACCAGGGCACATGGCTTTTTTTTTATCGGCCCTAAGCCTAAGCTCGTCTAGGACTGCCAGCATTACCATTTCCGTGCTGTGATGGGCCCTGAACCCTGCCTGATTGGTTTGCAGGAGTTGGTTTGCTTCTAAATGGTGTGACAGGGATATCAGCACATGCTGTTCCAGCACCTTCGCCAAAAAAGGGAGTTGGGAGATGGGCCTAAAATATTTTAGGTTATTCACGTCTGCCCCTGATTTTTTCAAAAGTGGGATGACACGAGCTTCTTTGAAGTCGGTGGGGACATGACCTAATTCAAGGGATTGGTTTAATAGCGAAAGGACTTCCCTTTCTATCCCTGGTAGTGCCAGCTTGAAAATCCTCGGTGGACAGGGGTCGGCCGGGGACCCCGACTTAACCCGCCCCCATAAGGGGGACAGGGAATCAGAGGTGAACTTAGGGAAGACGGTGAGTGGTGTGTCATATATGGGAAACAGGGGTTGTGGTGGTAAGGGACAGTAGACAGTGGGGGTGAGATCAATCTCCTTCAATAGATCTGTAGCTTTTTTTAAAAAGAAGGACTGGAATTTGTCGCAATCTTCCAAACCCACAGAAGGCTTCAGTTCCTGAGCTTGTCTCAGCTCTTTTAGAATCCGAAAGGTTTCTTTTTGTGCGTTGTCTGCAGATGATATCCTAGTTTCATAGAATGCAGCTTTCCTTGTTAAGATTGCTTTTTTATAGGCTGCAAACCTAGAATGATATTCCAGCCGGGCCACTGGATCATAAGTTTTACGCCAGGCTCTCTCGTACTGGCGAAGGGTTTGTTTCAGGTTTCCTAAGGCTTCGTTGAACCAGAGGGCCCCTTTGCCTTTGTCCCTTACTCTCACCCTACGCATTGGGGCTACTGTGTCGATGGCGTTCTTCAGCCTTCTAGACAGGGTCGCACTTTCTGCATCAATGTTTCCCTGTGTAGGACTAGGGTTGGCCGATTTATGTAGTATGTTAACCAGGTCATCAGCCCTGATTTTATTCCAACCCCGCACCACTTTCCACTCCAAGGAGGAGCGGACTGCATGTTTAGCGGGTGGAAACAGACCACTAATTAAATAGTGATCAGACCAGGCGCAGGGGTTAATATCTATTGGGCTGGTAAAAGGATAGGATGTCCAGACCAAATCAAGTATGTGTCCCTTCACGTGAGTTGGGGCATTCACTAGTTGCCTGAGTTCTAGAGAGGTCAATGCCTCGTCCAGATGTTTAGCCTGGCTGTCTTTGGGAGACTGGTCCCAGTGGAAGTTGAAGTCCCCCATCACCAAGAGGCATTGATACCGTGAACAGATATCGTTGACTAATTCCGTGAAAAGCTCAACAAACTTGGGTGGTGTTCGCGGGGGACGGTACAGTATCAGAACGGCTAGGCAGGTAGTCTGGGAGCAAATCTTGGCCCCCACCACGTCTGCCCCCTCAATGCTCTCTGCACATAACATCTCAATCTTCAGATGTTGATTGTACAGAATCGCAACTCCACCCCCTCTGGTGCTGCCCGGTCTATTGTGGCAAAGTGCGGCATAGTTCGGGGCAATGAAGCTACCAGATCCGGAGCTGAGGACTCCTCAAGCCAGGTTTCTGTGATTCCAAGGATGTCCAATGGGTCATCTTGGAGGAGCGAAAAAACCTCCAAATTATGTTTCTGTAAAGAGCGGGTATTGAGCGTAGCCACCCTTAGACCATGTGTATCAGTGGAACAAAGTGGCCTTGGAAGGTAGGGTGTGGGACCTGGACTGTTTATTGCCATTTGTGATCTCAGTAGCCCCTCCAACCTAAGCGCATCAACTATCCTATTATCAGGTAGTGCAGTACCTTGGTCTAGGGTCACAAGTTCCTCTGCAGAGTACAAGTGGCGGGGGCCAAGCTTCCTGGCCCCTGGACCCTGTCGGGCGTGGACGGGCGCAAACGGGCTTGCCTTAGGCACGCCTGCTGCGCCCTTGCTCCAGCTTTGCTGATAAACGTGAAACTCCTACCCCCCACCAATCAGCCCTGCTGTGCAGCAGCTGACCGGCCCCGAGCACTAGACTGTAGGTGGAGCGGAAGTGAGGGAGAAAAAAGCGCGAATCGAAAACAGTGCAGGATACAGGGGTAAGTGAAAGCACAGATTTACAAATTTAATAAAGATTAAAAGAGGGATTTGAACACAATAATTTTTAAAAAGGACAGACGTTTTTCACAGAATAGCAGCGTTTAAGATAGCGTTTAAAATAGCAGCGTTTTTTAAGGTCATGGCATATATAAAAGGTAAAAAAGGATTAGAGCACAGTAATTTTTTTAAAAGACAGGCGTTTTTTAAAAAGTAGCAGCGCTTGGAAATTGCAGCGTTTTTAAAATAACAAGATTTAGCAGCCAGAGTAGTGGCTCCACGAGCAAACCACCTCAAGGGCGTAGTGCGTCTCTCTCAGCGTCTCTATGTAGTATACGTAAATCGTCTACCGGGGCTTGTAAATAACGCGGATGTGGTGTGTACCCGGCCAAAACTGGCCAAGCGGCCCTAGGAATTGACAAAGGGCCTAACCGGACCGGAGTCACGGTGTGGGGAGGGCGCCATTAAACCAAATACGATGTTGCCATGCTGAAATTGGAACTTCTTGTGTCGTATATGGCCGATAATTCGCAGGTATTGCTGAGGGAGTATAAGAATGGAACAAGTCATCATCCCCATCTACTGCCCCAAAGGTAACCCAAGAGTAGAAGATCTCAAACGGGTATTCTGCGGTTGCACCAACCACAAAGATAAGCGCTATACCTGTGGCAGGCACTCCATATTGTGTCAAATGACGTCGGAGCGCCGCGCGACTATGCGGAGCAATGCCGATCGCAGCCATAAAGACAAAGAAGAGAAAAACAATTTATATAAATTGTAGCACAAAAAGGGTTAGTAATTCAAAATGTGTACCGTTTTAAATGTCAAGCTTGAACTAACCTATAAGTCTTCTATATAGGTAAGTTATGCCGTCACAAAAGTTATCCAGAAACAGGAGTGAGGGTATTGTGGACAAGTATAAGCACTACTAAAGCGTCTCGAATATAAGACCAAACGTTAGGTGCGCCATGTTGCAGGGATTCTGCTCATGCACAGAACTATGCGCAGGAAACCAGGACCTCAGTGTATTGTGGTGTACCAAAAACCCACCTCAGTGCCCAGAACCCCAATCCGACTAGCATCAGTGTCTCATCGCTCTCCGTGCTACAGCGAAGCTACCAATGATTAGACAACCCAGAACAAGCGACTTAGTGAACTCTCAGGAATAGTGGGAATCAAGAACACTCTTTCGTTTTAACTCTCATACAAGTCCACAACGTGAGTAATCAGAGACACAATATAGTTTAAAATGTTTATTTTAACTACGTGCTCTAAGATGCAGTACTTTCGCCAATACTAATAAAAAGATGCATAATAATAATACAATCAGCATTGTTACAATTCCATAAAACACAAAGGGAGAAATCATATTATAATGATAGGGGAACCAGGACTATAGCGCCGTCTGTACCACCCTCCCTTGCTAGGAGCTAGCTTTTATAATAATAGAAGATCTCTAGGTTAAAACGGGGAACCCCATACCTCTAAGATCAGATGAAGTGAATCACATCCCAGGACAAGCACAGCTCTCTGTAGATGGAAAGGTTTTCTCCAAGTGCCAAGTTCATGCATGCATTGCAATATTAAAAGCACCCGAGTTTCAGTTATTTGCAGCTGCGTTCGTGTTATGTCTAGGTGTGTGGGACGGATCAACATGAATTAACAGCATACATTGTTATTCGACCTTGAACACTCTGTGAAGACTGAGGTCGCGGTGTAAGCCTAGACTTGTGAAAAACAGACCGTTCTCATGTGAAGAAAAGCAAGCAATTTTATTTACGAGAACAGAGGCATGTAGTGTCATGTGCAAAAGCGGCAAAATGGTGCCGAAGCTTATAGTTCACTTATGCTAACCTAGCAATGTCTGCAAACAATATCGTATCTTCACTACATCCTCCCCTGATCGGGCCAACGAACAAAGGGACTCAAAAAGGAACGCAGAGTTCAAGTTCGAATGAGCAAGAAATAAGTTCATCCATGTCAAATGGGTCAATTTGAAAGTAGAAAAAATTGAAAAGAAAAAAGAAAAGGAAAGGGAAAAAAATAAAAAATGGCGGCGTCCGCCAGCCATCAAAAAAACTCAGTCTAATGTACTCGACTGATGATGGAAGGCAGCCAAGTTAATCCATCAGTGTGTATGCACAATATGTTGCAACAGCCTCCAAGAGGAAGTCATTGTTATTGTCAGAAAAGAGACTTGCCATCCAATCGAGCAAAGAAAAGTTCTTCAATTATAGGAGCCTCTAGCACCATCAGAGGGCAACTTGCGTGTTCTTCAAGATAACTTTGTTCCAGGAAGTCGTGTGCAGCCGCACAAATATTCCACTGGGCCAAAACTCTGTGCGCAGCCGCGCAGGCCATAATCCCAACACCCGAACATTCCAACTCATGAGCCACTAGGGGACTCATTAGCAGATCGTACTCCGGGGCAGGAGACACCGTATTGGAGAGGCAGAGATCTAACGCCCATTCAAAAGGGCATTACAAGCAATGGAATACAGGTTGCACGCAAGTGAAGTATGAGAATCGGAAAGATAATCCATATACCACGCTCAGAGTGGCCAGGGGTAGAGTTCCATAGTATTCAATCATACAGCTATGAAGCTGTATTAGCCGCGATCTGCTGTTTTGTGACACAGACAGTGCAGCCATTCCGGAACAAGCAAATCAACAGCAGCACACCGGCAGCCAGGGCGAGAATTAGTGGGAAGCCGCCGAAAATTCTGGAAAAAATAGAATGAAAAAATGCCGGTATCACACCAAATATAGTTTGGAATGAGGTCACAAGGCCGGAGCCCACAAGTTTAAAAAAATGGGCCAAGCCTGTTGTAGTCGAGGCATTGAAAATAGTGTGAATCAAGGCTCCAAAATGAAGTGGGAGATCAGTATTTAAAAGCGCCTGCACCTCTGTATGGGTGTTGGCTACGTGAAGGACAAATGTTTCACGGGAATAAGTAAAAGCTCATTCTTTTTGGGACAATAGGGCTCTTATTCTGCTCAACGTGTTGAACTCTGCTTTCAAGGTCGGAATGGAAGGCCAAATAGAGATGTCGAGCCTCCCATGTGGGGACAGGACAAGCAAATTTTTACAGCAAACTACACGTTGTGAGACAGTCACAATGTAAGGGATCCCTGCCAGCATGCCGCAGCACGCTTCATTATTTAAAAGTAAATAACTACCGTTAGCAAGCAGTGTGAAAGTTGGTGTAATAGCTGGCACTGGATTTCCCTTTAAAATACAAGCTAAATTCGGTGCCTGTATATTACAAGCGCCGTGTAATTGTATATTCTTACACACGAGTGAGTGATCAGGTGTGGAAGTGCACTCTTCCCCTGTTAAGTAAACTTCTTTGTCATCTCTCAGGCATCTGTATGTGAATGGCAAAGACCATACTTCATGGAGAAAAGCACTACCCAGGGGTTCATACCTTCCTAGTGCATAATGTTTCATACACAAACTAAATTTAAACAAGGAAAATGGTAGAGTTATTACCCCGTGGATAAGCCATACTGCAGAATTAGTTTCCGCTACTGAAAATGGTAATGGTTCTAAGTTTTCAATGTGTAAAAGAGAGTATGTTGCATCCTTCATGGACATAAACTGTTGTCTTTCTGTCAAATTAAAAGGCAAAAATAAAGATGAAGTGTTCATGTAGTCCCATGGAACTTTCCCAGATTTCAATGTTTGTAAAGTCCAAGCAAACTGCATTATGGAACGCAGTTGATTTTGACCATGGTACAATACAGATACTTCATCATGTACAATATCCACAACAGATGAAACAATATTATCTAATGTATAAATTCTGAAAGAGAGAGTGTTAACCCCTTCGGTGCTTATGACGAGCTGGACTCGTCATGGCACACAGTGCTCGTGTGCTCATGACGAGTCCAGCTCGTCATAAGACCACCCACGGGGAAGCGCTGGCGCTCCCCCGTGGGAATCCGATCGTCGGGGTTTTTTTTAGGAGGCAGGGGAAGGACTTCCCCTGCCTCCCCCGCCCCCATCAATGACATCAGCGCGCGAGGCGCGCTGACATCATTGAGGGTTTCCTTGCTTCCCGACGCGCTGGAAGCCATTTGCTTCCAGCGCGTCGGAGAAATAAGGTTAGTTTTGGCTGGGGAGGGGGATTTTGCAACAAAAGAGGCATCGAGGGAAAGGAAAGGGTTTTCCTTTCCCCGATGCCTCTTTGTGCATTCCTGCTGCACGATCGTGATCGTGCAGCAGGAATGCCCACGAGGGAGGGAGGGAGGAGTGCTTTCTGCCCATATCTACCGTCAAACATTAGCTGTAATCCCTGATGGAGGTCTGTGCATCCTTGGTTTTCTCGAGCGCAATCCCCGTCAAACATTAGCTGTAATCCCTGATGGAGGTCTGTGCATCCTTGGTTTTCTCGAGCGCAATCCCCGTCAAACATTAGCTGTAATCCCTGATGGAGGTCTGTGCATCCTTGGTTTTCTCGAGCGCAATCCCCGTCAAACATTAGCTGTAATCCCTGATGGAGGTCTGTGCATCCTTGGTTTTCTCGAGCGCAATCCCCGTCAAACATTAGCTGTAATCCCTGATGGAGGTCTGTGCATCCTTGGTTTTCTCGAGCGCAATCCCCGTGTACGTCCAGTGACCAGGAGGTTCTTTCTCCTCATCTGCTTCTCATCTCGTGCTCCCGACCCTTTATAAACAAAAGGCATGTGAACTCGCATGGATGCCCTGCCCGTTTGGCCCCGCACCACATACACTTTAGGTATGCAACGTCTTTCCGCCCTTTCCCCACTATGATGGACAGCTTACTCAAAGACCCTGGCGCCTTTCCGGCGTGGTGGCAAAGTTACAGACACACAAGGTCACTGGAGACAATTCTTCTGGGCCTTTACGCAGCTGTAGTGTAGGTAAGGCGCTATACATTTACCCAACGAGGTAGCACTTACTGATTAGCCAGTAGAAAGTACTCCTGGTTGAGTAGAGGTATCGCACAAAACGGTGGCATCTTCGTGGATAAATACGCAGGTCAGGATTCATTCTGGCACGATGCTCCTGTTACAAAAATTAAACCTCAACAGGAAGCACTTACAGATATAAATAAAGCAGGTGCCCGAGTTGAAGCTCAAATTCTGTAACGCATTAATCAGCACAAAAAATTCGTCAGCAAGGTCGAGGCTAAGCAGCAGTGCTTTCTGCCCATATCTACCGTCAAACATTAGCTGTAATCCCTGATGGAGGTCTGTGCATCCTAGGTTTTCTCGAGCGCAATCCCCGTGTACGTTCAGTGACCAGGAGGTTCTTTCTCCTCATCTGCTTCTCATATCGTGCTCCCGACCCTTTATAAACAAGAGGCATGTGAACTCGCATGGATGCCCTGCCCGTTTGGCCCCGCACCACATACACTTTAGGTATGCAACGTCTTTCCGCCCTTTCCCCACTATGATGGACAGCTTACTCAAAGACCCCGGCGCCTTTCCGGCGCGGTGGCAAAGTTACAGACACACAAGGTCACTGGAGACAATTCTTCTGGGCCTTTACGCAGCTGTAGTGTAGGTAAGGCGCTGTACATTTACCCAACGAGGTAGCACTTACTGATTAGCCAGTAGAAAGTACTCCTGGTTGAGTAGAGGTATCGCACAAAACGGTGGCATCTTCGTGGATAAATACGCAGGGCAGGATTCATTCTGGCACGATGCTCCTGTTACAAAAATTAAACCTCAACAGGAAGCACTTACAGATATAAATAAAGCAGGTGCCCGAGTTGAAGCTCAAATTCTGTAACGCATTAATCAGCACAAAAATTCGTCAGCAAAGTCGAGGCTAAGCAGCAGTGCTTTCTGCCCATATTTACCGTCAAACATTAGCTGTAATCCCTGATGGAGGTCTGTGCATCCTTGGTTTTCTCGAGCGCAATCCCCGTGTACGTCCAGTGACCAGGAGGTTCTTTCTCCTCATCTGCTTCTCATATCGTGCTCCCGACCCTTTATAAACAAGAGGCATGTGAACTCGCATGGATGCTCTGCCCGTTTGGCCCCGCACCACATACACTTTAGGTATGCAACGTCTTTCCGCCCTTTCCCCACTATGATGGACAGCTTACTCAAAGACCCGGCGCCTTTCCGGCGCGGTGGCAAAGTTACAGACACACAAGGTCACTGGAGACAATTCTTCTGGGCCTTTACGCAGCTGTAGTGTAGGTAAGGCGCTATACATTTACCCAACGAGGTAGCACTTACTGATTAGCCAGTAGAAAGTACTCCAGTTGAGTAGAGGTATCGCACAAAACGGTGGCATCTTCGTGGATAAATACGCAGGGCAGGATTCATTCTGGCACGATGCTCCTGTCTCAAAAATTAAACCTCAACAGGAAGCACTTCCAGATATAAGTAAAGCAGGTGCCCGAGTTGAAGCTCAAATTCGGTAACGCATTAATCAGCACACAAAATTCGTCAGGAAGGTCGAGGCTAAGCAGGAGTGCTTTCTGCCCATATCTACCGTCAAACATTAGCTGTAATTCCTGATGGAGGTCTGTGCATCCTTGATTTTCTCGAGCGCAATCCCCGTGTAGGTCCAGTGACCAGGAGGTTCTTTCTCATCTGCTGCTCATATCGCGCTCTGACCCTTTATAAACAAGAGGCATGTGAACTCGCATGGAAGCCCTGCCCCACATACACTGGCGGTATGCAACGTCTTCCCGCCCTTTCCACACTATGATGGACAGCTTACTCAAAGACCCCGGCGCCTTTCCGGCGCGGTGGCAAAGTTACAGACACACCAGGTCACTGGAGACAATTCTTCTGGGCCTTTACGCAGCTGTAGTGTAGGTAAGGCGCTATACATTTACCCAACGAGGTAGCACTTACTGATTAGCCAGTAGAAAGTACTCCAGTTGAGTAGAGGTATTGCACAAAACGGTGGCATCTTCGTGGAGAAATATGCAGGGCAGATGTGCCTTCTCTCCATTTACACCCTGAAAAGTTAGCTGTAATCCTTGATGGAGGTCTTTGCATCCTTGAATTTCTCGAGCGCAATGCTTGTGTAGTTCCTGTGACCAGGAGGTTCCTTCTCCTCGTCTGCCGCTGAGATCCTGCTCTGACCCTTTATCCCCTTCGGTGCTTATGACGAGCTGGACTCGTCATGGCACACAGTGCTCGTGTGCTCATGACGAGTCCAGCTCGTCATAAGACCACCCACGGGGAAGCGCTGGCGCTCCCCCGTGGGAATCCGATCGTTAGGTTTTTTTGGGGGGAGGCAGGGGAAGGGCTTCCCCTGCCTCCCCGCCCCATCAATGACGTCAGCGCGCTGACATCATTGAGGGTTTCCTTTCTTCCCGACGCGCTGGAAGCCATTTGCTTCCAGCGCATCGGGGAAATCAGGTGAGGTTTGGCTCGGGGAGGGGGGTTTGTATCAAAAGAGGCATCGAGGGAAATGAAAGGGTTTTCCTTTCCCCCGATGCCTCTTTTGTGCATTCCTGCTGCACGATCATGTGATCGTGCAGCAGGAATGCCCACTAGGCACCAGGGTTTTTTTTTAATTTTTGTGTTGGGGAGTGGCCAAAAGGGCAAGGGTTGCTCCCTTTTACGGGGGTGAATATTTTATTTATACTGTTAGGCCCACCTACCTCTTAGCTTGGCTGGTGGATTGTGTGTGGACTGGTGCATTATTTGCATATGTGATTGTAATGTTTTTTTTTCTCCTTTTTATTCTAGTGTAAAGCTTTTGATTCCTGTTTGCGGTTTCGGCAGTGGTGGTTCTGCAGTTTTGCGTAATTGCATTTATTTGGTAAGAAAAATATTTTTGTTGTGTGTACTCCAAATGAGTATTATTGTCATGCATGAATGAATTTTTTTGTAAGTGGTGCCATAATGGCAGCATATTTGTTAGTGTTCAGAGCATGAAATTCTTTGCGATGTTTTGCATTGTCTTATGTGTAATTTTTTTCTTCTTCTTTTTTAGTGGGATATTGTTGATCCTTACTGTGTCTGTGCAGAGTAGGTGGTGGTGAGTCTAGCTGCTTCTGTCACGTGAGTGGTATAGTGTTGGAGTATATAGGTCTTTGTGATAAAGCTACATTTTGTTTATTTCTTTTTTTTACAAAGGGTTTGTTGTTGTTGACTTGTTTGACAAGTAACCTTTATTAGTAAGCATTATGGCTAGCCGTAGAATTACTGCTCAGCAGGTGGTTGGTTTGCTTCTTGAATCTTCCTCTGAGCAGGATTATGAGACTGACAGTGCGTCTGAGGGAGAGGAGGGAGGGGAAGATTCAGGCAGTGAGTTTTCTCTCCACATGGAATCATCGGATGATGAAGGTACTCTCAGTGCAGATGAAGTGCCTGATTTAGAGGAGGATACTACTGTGCCGATGGTGCAAGAGGCATCTGGATTGCAGCCTGGGGCTGCTAGGCTTCCTACTGGAAGTGCTGGACTCTGGGTTGATCCAAACATGGTGCAGCCGGTGTTGCCTGCCTTTAGTGGTTATGCAGGGTGTAGAGTGGATTGTGAACATTATTTGCCTATACAGTATTTTCAGTTGTTTATGGATGATGTATTTTTGGGTGAGATTGTTGAGCAGACTAATTTGTATGCTGAACAGTTTTTGAGGGACAACAGTGCCAGACTTAGGCCCCATTCTAGAGCTACCCGGTGGAGTCCCACAAATCTGGAAGAGATGAAGAAGTTTTTGGGTTTGACTTTTTTGATGGGTTTGATAAGGAAGCCGTCCATGAGTTCATATTGGTCTACCAGTCCCTTGATGGCAACGGCCATATTTCCTGCAGTTATGACTCGTGATCGGTATTTACTTTTGCTTCGGATGCTGCATTTTGTTGATAATGGTTTGGCGTTGCCACGAGATCACCCTGAATGTGACCGTCTTTTTAAGATTCGGCCTGTTCTTGATCACTTTGTAGATCGATTTTCAGAGATCTATACTCCAGGGAAAGAAATATCTATTGATGAGTCTTTGGTGCTGTTCAAGGGCCGTTTGGTTTTTAGGCAGTACATTCCTAGCAAGAGGGCACGCTATGGAATTAAGCTGTATATGTTGTCTGAGAGTAGGACAGGATATGTTTTTAATTTGCGTGTGTACACTGGTAGGGATTCCACTATTGACCCCCTGGTTGTCCGTCCACTTTAGTAGGAGTTTCAGAGAAAATTGTGTGGGAACTTGCTAGAGGACTGTTTAACAGAGGCCACCATTTGTACCTTGATAACTTCTACACTGCTGTGCAATTGTTTAAGGAATTGTTCAAAGTGGACACTTTTGCTTGTGGCACAATCCGCTCTAACCGTAAAGGTTATCCAAAAGAGCTTGTTTGCAAAAAACTTCAGAGGGGACAGTGCAGTGCCTTGCGTAGTGAGGAACTGCTAGCTGTGAAATTTGTGGACAGGAGGGATGTGTACATGCTGACTACCATCCATGATGAGAGTACTTCACCTGTGGCTGTTTGGGGTCAGATTGCTGAAGTGCGCAAACCTGTGTGCATTTTAGACTACAATAAGCACATGGGTGGTGTTGATAGAGTAGATCAGAGGTTGGAACCTTACACTGCTATTCGTAAGTCTTACATTTGGTATAAGAAGTTGGCCATCCATCTCTTCAATTTAGCAACTTTCAATGCTTTTGTTGTGTTCAAGGAGTGTTCTCCTGCGTCAAAGTTGACTTTTGTTAAGTTTCAGGAGTCTGTCATAGGCAGCCTTGTTGTTGTGGAACAGGCAAGTGTTCCTAGAGTTGGAGTGGTGGAGGATGTGGCTCGATTGAAAGATCGCCACTTTCCTGATCACATTCCTCCTACACCCTCAAAAGACTTTCCCACTAGGAGATGTAGAGTCTGTTGGCGAAGAGGTACGCGGAAGGAGACTCGTATGTACTGCCCTGAGTGTCCTTCAAACCCTGGGCTGTGTGTGCCTGCTTGTTATAGAGCGTACCACAAGCAAAAGAATTATTGGGAGCAACCATGAGTGGTAAAGTGAACTGCCTGGTCTGTAATGTTTAAGAATTGTTGTTCTGTTTCAAGGTTGGCATTAGTGCAATGTATTTAGTTTCTGATTTTGTGTTAGTAGATTTGTATCTATTTGCAATTTGTTTGTGTTTTCTTTTTTGTATAAAAAAATCCTAAATGTGATGGTGGTGTGTGTAGGCTGGTGCTTGGCTGGCGGTGTGCGTGGAGTGGCGCTTGGCTGGCGGTGTGCGGGGAGTGGCTCTTGGCTGGCGGTGTGCGTGGAGTGGTGCTTGGCTGGCGGTGTGCGTGGAGTGGCGCTAGGCTGGCGGTGTGCGTGGAGTGGCGCTTGGCTGGCGGTGGGCGTGGAGTGGCGCTTGGCTGGCGGTGTGCGTGGAGTGGCGCTTGGCTGGCGGTGTGCGTGGACTGGCGCTCGGCTGGCAGTGTGTGAGTAGTGACTTGCTGCTGGTCACTACACACACTGCTAGCCGAGCGACACTCCACGCAATCCATCAGCTTGTGTGGTTGCTGTGTTAGGAATGTGGGCGTGTGACAGTGATGGGCCCTTGAATGGCGCTGTCTGCTGGTGTGAGTGTTGTAATGTGATGGGCCCGCGGCTGGTGGTGTGAATGGTTTTGTATTTGTCACACGTATGAAAGGTGTATGAATGGCCTGTAAAGAGGTTGGTGCCTTGTCGTGGCTTTACAGCTCACGAGCTGTGAGTCAATGGTTCAGTTTCTCGTCCTTTCAATTATTAACAGTGCATTTCATTTTTGTGAAATCACTTGTTAATACAATTGTATATACTGAACCATCACTCACCCTCGTGCCAAATCCAACCAGTATGTGTGTGTGTGCTTGAGGATTAGATGGCTGTGCAGTAATATATATTTTTTTTTGTCTTTCTCAAGCAGGGTGTACCTTGTCCCTTTTTGTGAATGTTGTAATGTGTTTGTTTCGTGCCTGGGGGTGTGAATGGTCTTGTGTGTATCACGTATGAAAGGTGTGTGAATGGCCTGTAAAGCGGTTGGGGCCTTGACGTGGCTTTACAGCTCACGAACTGCGAGTCACTGGTTCAGTTTTTTGTCCTTTCAATTATTGACAGTGCATTTCATTTTTGTGAAATCTCTTGTTAATAAAATTGTATATACTGAACCATCACTTGCCCTCGTGCCAAATCCAACCAGTATGTGTGTGTGCTTGAGGAATAGATGGCTGTGCAGTAATCTTTGTCTTTTTAGTCTGTCTGCCAAGGTGTACATTCCGTCTAAGAATAACCTACCAACTGTAGATATTGTCGTAAACGAAACACCCATGGGAGTACATGGTGATATCTCTATTGTGGATCCCAACAAGTTATGGTACCCACAATGTCCTGCAAACCTCAAAATGTCTGTCACATTTTCCTTGCAATATTGTGCCAAAATTTTCACGCTGCAGAAATAAACAACACATTATCTCAAAATGACCTGGTTTTGCAAGGGGGTCACCTGGGTTTTTGGCCCCGTGCTCGGCGGCCATCTAGGGAAACCTACCAAACCCACACATTTCTGAAAAGTAGACACCCGGGGGCTTCCAGGGAGGTATGGCTTGCGTGGATCCCCCAACGTTTCCTTACCCAGAATCCCCTGCAAACCTCAATTTTAGCTGAAAAAATCACTTTTTCACACATTTTTGTGTGGGAAAGTGTGGCATCACTGGCCTCACACAAATTTCCTACCACCCAGCGTTCCCCCAGGTCTCCCGATAAAAATGGTGCCTCACTTGTGTGGGAGGCCCAAGTACCCGCGACAGGCAAGGGCCCACAACGTAGTGAGGCGACCTCAAAATGGCCTTTCACAAAACCACCTGGTTTTGCAAGGGAGTCACCTGGGTTTTGGCCCCGTGCTCGGCGGCCATCTAGAGAAACCTACCAAACCCACACATTTCTGAAAAGTAGACACCCGGGGGCTTCCAGGGAGGTATGGCTTGCGTGGATCCCCCAACGTTTCCTTACCCAGAATCCCTGCAAACCTCAATTTTAGCTGAAAAAATCACTTTTTTCACACATTTTGTGTGGGAAAGTGTGGCATCACTGGCCTCACACAAATTTCCTACCACCCAGCGTTCCCCCAGGTCTCCCGATAAAAATGGTGCCTCACTTGTGTGGGAGGCCCAAGTACCAGCGACAGGCAAGGGCCCACAACGTAGTGAGGCGACCTCAAAATGGCCTTTCACAAAACCACCTGGTTTTGCAAGGGAGTCACCTGGGTTTTGGCCCCGTGCTCGGCGGCCATCTAGAGAAACCTACCAAACCCACACATTTCTGAAAAGTAGACACCCGGGGGCTTCCAGGGAGGTATGGCTTGCGTGGATCCCCCAACGTTTCCTTACCCAGAATCCCCTGCAAACCTCAATTTTAGCTGAAAAAATCACTTTTTCACACATTTTTGTGTGGGAAAGTGTGGCATCACTGGCCTCACACAAATTTCCTACCACCCAGCGTTCCCCAGGTCTCCCGATAAAAATGGTGCCTCACTTGTGTGGGAGGCCCAAGTACCCGCGACAGGCAAGGGCCCAAAACATTTTTTGATAGGCAATGTTGATGTTGCCTCAAAACGTTTTGTGTCCTTGCATGTCGCGGGTACTTGGGCCTCCCACACAAGTGAGGCACCATTTTTATCGGGAGACCTGGGGAACGCTGGGTGGTAGGAAATTTGTGTGAGGCCAGTGATGCCACACTTTCCCACACAAAATGTGTGAAAAAGTGATTTTTTCAGCTAAAATTGAGGTTTGCAGGGATTCTGGGTAAGGAAACGTTGGGGGATCCACGCAAGCCATACCTCCCTGAAGCCCCGGGTGTCTACTTTTCAGAAATGTGTGGGTTTGGTAGGTTTCTCTAGATGGCCGCCGAGCACGGGGCCAAAACCCAGGTGACTCCCTTGCAAAACCAGGTGGTTTTGTGAAAGGCCATTTTGAGGTCGCCTCACTACGTTGTGGGCCCTTGCCTGTCGCGGGTACTTGGGCCTCCCACACAAGTGAGGCACCATTTTTATCGGGAGACCTGGGGGAACGCTGGGTGGTAGGAAATTTGTGTGAGGCCAAAGATGCCACACTTTCCCACACAAAAACGTGTGAAAAAAGTGATTTTTTCAGCTAAAATTGAGGTTTGCAGGGGATTCTGGGTAAGGAAACGTTGGGGATCCACGCAAGCCATACCTCCCTGGAAGCCCCGGGTGTCTACTTTTCAGAAATGTGTGGGTTTGGTAGGTTTCCTAGATGGCCGCTGAGCACGGGACCAAAACCCAGGTGACTCCCTTGCAAAACCAGGTGGTTTTGTGAAAGGCCATTTTGAGGTCGCCTCACTACGTTGTGGGCCCTTGCCTGTCGCGGGTACTTGGGCCTCCCACACAAGTGAGGCACCATTTTTATCGGGAGACCTGGGGAACGCTGGGTGGTAGGAAATTTGTGTGAGGCCAGTGATGCCACACTTTCCCACACAAAAATGTGTGAAAAAAGTGATTTTGTCAGCTAAAATTGAGGTTTGCAGGGGATTCTGGGTAAGGAAACATTGGGGGATCCACGCAAGCCATACCTCCCTGGAAGCCCCGGGTGTCTACTTTTCACAAATGTGTGTGTTTGGTAGGTTTCCCCAGGTGCCGGCAGAGGTAGGGTTCAAAAACTACAGCTAGGCACTTTGCCAAAAAGGGTCATTTTTCACTGCGAAATTGAGGTGTGACCACGTTGCGTTTTGCGCCGTTTCCTGTCGCAGGCACTAAGCCGACCCACACAAGTGAGGTACCATTTTTCTCGTAAGACTTTGGGGAACGCGGGGTGGGTGGAAATTTGTGGATCCACGCAGATTCCAGAACTTTCCACCACAGAAATGTGGGGAAAATGTGTTTTTTTGACAATGTTTTATGTTTGCAAGGGATTCTGGGTAACAGAACCTGGTGGGAGGCAGTCAAGTCACCCCATCCTGGATTCCCCTGGGTGTCTAGTTTTCAAAAATGTATAGGTTTGCTAGGTTTCCCTAGGTGCCGGCAGAGGTAGGGTTCAAAAACTACAGCTAGGCACTTTGCCAAAAAGGGTCATTTTTCACTGCGAAATTGAGGTGTGACCACGTTGCGTTTTGCGCCGTTTCCTGTCGCAGGCACTAGGCCGACCCACACAAGTGAGGTACCATTTTTCTCGTAAGACTTTGGGGAACGCGGGGTGGGTGGAAATTTGTGGATCCACGCAGATTCCAGAACTTTCCACCACAGAAATGTGGGCAAAATGTGTTTTTTTAACCATTTTTTATGTTTGCAAGGGATTCTGGGTAACAGAACCTGGTGGGAGGCAGTCAAGTCACCCCATCCTGGATTCCCCTGGGTGTCTAGTTTTCAAAAATGTATAGGTTTGCTAGGTTTCCCTAGGTGCCGGCAGAGGTAGGGTTCAAAAACTACAGCTAGGCCCTTTGGGCCAAAAAAGGGTCATTTTTCACTGCGAAATTGAGGTGTGACCACGTTGCGTTTTGCGCCGTTTCCTGTCGCAGGCACTAAGCCGACCCACACAAGTGAGGTACCATTTTTCTCGTAAGACTTTGGGGAACGCGGGGTGGGTGGAAATTTGTGGATCCACGCAGATTCCAGAACTTTCCACCACAGAAATGTGGGGAAAATGTGGTTTTTTTGACAATTTTTTATGTTTGCAAGGGATTCTGGGTAACAGAACCTGGTGGGAGGCAGTCAAGTCACCCCATCCTGGATTCCCCTGGGTGTCTAGTTTTCAAAAATGTATAGGTTTGCTAGGTTTCCCTAGGTGCCGGCAGAGGTAGGGTTCAAAAACTACAGCTAGGCACTTTGCCAAAAAAGGGTCATTTTTCACTGCGAAATTGAGGTGTGACCACGTTGCGTTTTGCGCCGTTTCCTGTCGCAGGCACTAGGCCGACCCACACAAGTGAGGTACCATTTTTCTCGTAAGACTTTGGGGAACGCGGGGTGGGTGGAAATTTGTGGATCCACGCAGATTCCAGAACTTTCCACCACAGAAATGTGGGGAAAATGTGTTTTTTTTGACAATTTTTTATGTTTGCAAGGGATTCTGGGTAACAGAACCTGGTGGGAGGCAGTCAAGTCACCCCATTCTGGATTCCCCTGGGTGTCTAGTTTTAAAAAATGTATAGGTTTGCTAGGCTTCCCTAGGTGCCGGCAGAGGTAGGGTTCAAAAACTACAGCTAGGCCCTTTGCCAAAAAAGGGTCATTTTTCACTGCGAAATTGAGGTGTGACCACGTTGCGTTTTGCGCCGTTTCCTGTCGCAGGCACTAAGCCGACCCACACAAGTGAGGTACCATTTTTCTCGTAAGACTTTGGGGAACGCGGGGTGGGTGGAAATTTGTGGATCCACGCAGATTCCAGAACTTTCCACCACAGAAATGTGGGGAAAATGTGGTTTTTTTGACAATTTTTTATGTTTGCAAGGGATTCTGGGTAACAGAACCTGGTGGGAGGCAGTCAAGTCACCCCATCCTGGATTCCCCTGGGTGTCTAGTTTTCAAAAATGTATAGGTTTGCTAGGTTTCCCTAGGTGCCGGCAGAGGTAGGGTTCAAAAACTACAGCTAGGCACTTTGCCAAAAAGGGTCATTTTTCACTGCGAAATTGAGGTGTGACCACGTTGCGTTTTGCGCCGTTTCCTGTCGCAGGCACTAGGCCGACCCACACAAGTGAGGTACCATTTTTCTCGTAAGACTTTGGGGAACGCGGGGTGGGTGGAAATTTGTGGATCCACGCAGATTCCAGAACTTGCCACCACAGAAATGTGGGGAAAATGTGGTTTTTTTGACAATGTTTTATGTTTGCAAGGGATTCTGGGTAACATAACCTGGTGGGAGGCAGTCAAGTCACCCCATCCTGGATTCCCCTGGGTGTCTAGTTTTCAAAAATGTATAGGTTTGCTAGGTTTCCCTAGGTGCCGGCAGAGCTAGGGTTCAAAAACTACAGCTAGGCACTTTGCCAAAAAAGGGTCATTTTTCACTGCGAAATTGAGGTGTGACCACGTTGCGTTTTGCGCCGTTTCCTGTCGCAGGCACTAGGCCGACCCACACAAGTGAGGTACCATTTTTCTCGTAAGACTTTGGGGAACGCGGGGTGGGTGGAAATTTGTGGATCCACGCAGATTCCAGAACTTTCCACCACAGAAATGTGGGGAAAATGTGGTTTTTTTGACAATTTTTTATGTTTGCAAGGGATTCTGGGTAACAGAACCTGGTGGGAGGCAGTCAAGTCACCCCATCCTGGATTCCCCTGGGTGTCTAGTTTTAAAAAATGTATAGGTTTGCTAGGCTTCCCTAGGTGCCGGCAGAGGTAGGGTTCAAAAACTACAGCTAGGCACTTTGCCAAAAAAGGGTCATTTTTCACTGCGAAATTGAGGTGTGTCCACGTTGCGTTTTGCGCCGTTTCCTGTCGCAGGCACTAGGCCGACCCACACAAGTGAGGTACCATTTTTCTCGTAAGACTTTGGGGAACGCGGGGTGGGTGGAAATTTGTGGATCCACGCAGATTCCAGAACTTTCCACCACAGAAATGTGGGGAAAATGTGTTTTTTGGACAGTTTTTTATGTTTGCAAGGGATTCTGGGTAACAGAACCTGGTGGGAGGCAGTCAAATCACCCCATCCTGGATTCCCCTGGGTGTCTAGTTTTCAAAAATTTATAGGTTTGCTAGGTTTCCGTAGGTGCCGGCAGAGGTAGGGTTCAAAAACTACAGCTAGGCACTTTGCCAAAAAAGGGTCATTTTTCACTGCGAAATTGAGGTGTGACCACGTTGCGTTTTGCGCCGTTTCCTGTCGCAGGCACTAGGCCGACCCACACAAGTGAGGTACCATTTTTCTCGTAAGACTTTGGGGAACGCGGGGTGGGTGGAAATTTGTGGATCCACGCAGATTCCAGAACTTTCCACCACAGAAATGTGGGGAAAATGTGGTTTTTTTGACAATGTTTTATGTTTGCAAGGGATTCTGGGTAACAGAACCTGGTGGGAGGCAGTCAAGTCACCCCATCCTGGATTCCCTTGGGTGTCTAGTTTTCAAAAATGTATAGGTTTGCTAGGTTTCCCTAGGTGCCGGCAGAGGTAGGGTTCAAAAACTACAGCTAGGCACTTTGCCAAAAAAGGGTCATTTTTCACTGCGAAATTGAGGTGTGACCACGTTGCGTTTTGCGCCGTTTTCTGTCGCGGGCACTAGGCCGACCCACACAAGTGAGGTACCATTTTTCTCGTAAGACTTTGGGGAACGCGGGGTGGGTGGAAATTTGTGGATCCACGCAGATTCCAGAACTTTCCACCACAGAAATGTGGGGAAAATGTGTTTTTTTTACCATTTTTTATGTTTGCAAGGGATTCTGGGTAACAGAACCTGGTGGGAGGCAGTCAAGTCACCCCATCCTGGATTCCCCTGGGTGTCTAGTTTTCAAAAATGTATAGGTTTGCTAGCTTTCCCTAGGTGCCGGCAGAGCTAAGGTTCAAAAACTACACCTAGGCACTTTGCAAAAAAAGAGTAATTTTTCATTGTGAAAATGTGGTACGTCCACGTTGCATTTTGAGCCATTTCCTGTTGTGGGCACAAGGGCTACCCACACAAGTGAGGTACCATTTTTATCGGGAGACTTAGGGTAACACAGAATTGTACAGCAACTGTTATTACCTATTGACTTTCGATGCATTTCTGCCTTCCAAATGAAAGACAATGTGTAAAAAATAAGTCATTTTGAAAAATGACCTATAATTCTCATGCTAGTATGGGTACTCCCAATTTCGGAAATGTGCAAATATCTACTGTTTCTAAAATCTACATTTTGTTCCCATTTCAGAAATACATAGGTGTCTTTCCTAACAATTTTTCCATGTATACATTTTCCCAAAATAATTGCTATATACCCGGTACTTAAAAAAAAATCATTGCAAGATGTTGCTCAATTATTGGCTCTGGGTTCGTCGGGTTCTTGGTGAACCTACAAGTCCTATATATCCCCACAACCAGAAAGGTCCAGCGGATATAACGGTATATTGCCTTCAAATAGCTGTCATAATTAGAAGAAGTTACAGGTGAAAACGTTGACACAAATGGCTGTTTTTTTCAACTAATTTTCAATTTTTCCTTTATTTAACTGTTAGTTTCTATAAGGAAAACTTTAAGGATCTACACAAATGACCCCTTGCTGAATTCAGAATTTTGTCTACTTTTCATAAATGTATGGCTTTCCAGGATCCATTATTGGTTTCATACCCATTTCTACCATTAACTGGAAGGAGGTTGAAAGCACAAAAAATAGCAAAAATAGGCTATGTCCCAGAAAAATGCCAAAACTGTGTAAAAAAGTTGGTTTTCTGACAAAAGTCTGCTTGTCCCTGAAAGCTGGGAAGATGGTGATTTCATCCCCAGAACCCCTTTTTGATGCCATTTGCAGGGAAAAATCAAGACGCTTTCATCTGTAGCCCTTTTTCGCATTTTTCCAAAAAAAAACAAAATTTAGCTGTATTTTGACTAATTTCTGGGTCCCCTCCAGGGGAATCCACAAACCCTGGGTACCTTTACAATCCCCATGATGTTAGAAAAAAAGGACGCAAATTTGGCATGGATACCTTATGTGGTCAAAAAGTTACAGGGGCCTAAGCGCGCACTACCCCAAATAGCCAAAAAAAGGCTTAGCACAGGAGGGGAAAAGGCCTAGCAGCGAAGGGGTTAATGCTATTATCAACGACCGCAAGCACTTTTTCTAAAGTAGCTTGGTCTATTGCCCTTAGACGCGAAGCAGCTTCAATTTGGGATAGCTTCCAGATTTCATTGTAGGTTGCATAAACAAACCTTTTTTGTCTAGGACCCGCGGGCCCTTTGATAAAATCTGTCAAATCAATGTCGTCTGTTAATAAGGACAAATGGTATTTAACTGACGTCAGGGTGGAATGTTTTAACCAATTTTGACATAATTTACCTACTGAATGGGTAGTAACTGAATGGGACTTTTCAAAACGAGGGTCTGGTCTATCTTGTGTGTACCCAGGGGTCATTCCTAGAAAACGGCGTTGGCATGAATCAGAACTTGTTTGCCATACCAACCAACCCTGGGGATCCAGGCTAGAAATATTAAATGAGGCATTTGCAATTAATGACTGCAAATCATCACGGGACATATCTGTGTGATTGTCCCATGTAGGATAAGCACACAGATTAGGAACTTTAGGGGCATTCATTTGTTTAGAAGTTGCCAATCCAAAACAAGTTGTTTGAAAAATAGAACTGTTCAGAAACAACTTATGGGTCGGGATAAGGCACGCACGATGTAAAGCTTCTGTGCCTTGTACCTGCCAGGGTCTAGAACCCCAAACAGATTTAAGATCGACAGTGTCTTTCCATAGCTCATAGCCACCTATAGCTAACTGATCAATAAAGGATTTTGAATACAGTAACTTAGTGTGGGTGAGCCTAACTTTAAAATTGGACTTAGAATTCAATTTAAAATAAAAATGAATTTGGATTGGATCGATCAAAATCAGTGAAGTATGTACATTTTTTCAAAAGGGTTTTTGAACTGCCTTTAATGGGAGCTGGGCAATGTTCCCATTGTGTATAATTAACCACATTTATAAATGTATTAGCTTTATGCAGGAAATGGTGGCCATAATGCTGGTAGCAAAATAAATCAGCATAATTTGCAGAATTTAAATACAAATCTTCAGCATCAATTGCAGCATAATATTTTAAATCAGAAAATAAAGACTGTACGGCTTGAACGTCCCAATCATCAGAGCGTATGTTTTGTTTCACTACATCCCCCATTGAAACACGAAGTACATTTGGGACATTAACCACCTCAGTTGGGCCATGAATTTGAAACTTTACAGCATCCCATACAATCCCATCCAACACAGGCAAGGCAGAAATGTTGACAAAAGTCTGGTCTCGCTTCATGATGTGTGAAGAAGAATGTGGTGCCAAAGTTCCATCAATTATCCTTACAGCAGAGCGTTCAGTAAGGTAGTGACCATTGACTAGACGGAAAAAGACTGTCACAAATCCAATCGACATGAATAGAAAAATGGCGATGAGGACCAACCAGATGTAAGTCCAAGGTGGAATTAAAAAATGTTGTTTAAACCAGGTGACAAAAATAGAAAACCTCGATGGTGCACTCGATGTTGTGGAGTTAGTGTCAAATGAAAAACGTGATTGGTCAACTGCATTTGTTTGTACACCAGGCAAGGACACATCAGAGGGATATGCATACTCTGTATCTTCATGTGGACTGCAAGCCGGAGGACTCAATAATGGATTAGTAACAGTGGGCATCTCAATGGCAATGTCAGGCCTTATGGCATTAGATGAGGCCAACACAGAATTCCATATCATAGCTGGACAGGAAACCGCAGGAGTCATACTAAGAAGAATCGGCCACTCGTTGTAGTTTGACATTGTCAATGGAGATGTACCTGTTATCCTTGCGACCAGGAAGTGGTGGTAAAATGACTGTTCTAATACCCTGCACGCCAAGCACTGGAACCGGTGCACGATAAGAGGGGCCAAACTCCTTCTTGTTCTCCACCTTCTCACGGACCAGGTCACCGACTCAAGGTAGCCAGCCAACTACCGGAATCTGTAGTGCAGCTTCAGTTGCGGAGGGCAAATGTTCCTTTGCAAGACTGTCACAAGTCTCTTGTAGGTTCTGTAACACAGCAGAATGATTATCTACGTCAAAGGATACGGCTGTCGCCGCCATGTCTAGACCATCAAGGTCCGGGACAAACATTTTTATGCCAAAGAGCATTTCGTATGGGGTCCGCCCACCCAGAGATCTTCTAGGGAGATTATTAAGTGCACATTGTACGCTATATAAATGGGCGAACCAGTTCCTGCCAGTACCTATAACTCTAGCTGTCAAGGATTGCTTTAAGTCACGGTTCATTCGCTCCACAACTGAATTGCCCTCGGGCCGGTATGGAGACGAAAATTTGACCTGCACCCCCAAAGACCTCATGGCTTCCTTGTACGCCTTAGAGGCGAACGCTGGACCCTGGTCAGAATGGAAGGTGCCACATGCAAAAATTCCCACAAAGACACGCAAATCCCTGATGACAGTTCGTGCGTCAGCACTGCGTTGTGGCCAGACCCAAAGAAAACGTGTGCATGAATCCACTGCAACTAAGATAAACTTATACGCAGTATCAGATGAAAAAGGACCGCAGTGATCTAAATAAACACAACCAAGTGGTTTATTAGATATGTACAGCTGTGTTTGTGGCGGCCGTGCAGCAGTGGAAGGTTTAATCTGCTGACAAATGTCACAAGAGAGGACATAATCACGAGTTTGTTTATACAACCCACACCACCAGTAGCGTTGCTGTAAGATAGAAACAGTCGCTGAAATGCCTGCATGAGCCGAGGCCATGCCTTCGTGAGCAGCTGTTATCAAGGAAAGTCTGCGGTCCGCGTTGGGAATCAACCTGTCACCAACATCGTTAATTGTCACATAGGGAACATTATCAGGACTTAATTGATAAGAGTATTTAAAAGGGAAACCCTTAGGGTAATTACCACCCTTCTCTGTAGCAGCGATAGCTGCCAATAGGTCATCATCAATCTTACTTTTGGACCTTGTAACTGCTGCTACTAAGTATGTGGCTACTGCTGTTATCGCTGCTTCGTCAGCTAAACTGTTTCCAACAGCGTGCACTCCTACGCGCTGATGACCAAGAGTATGAATTACATTCACGAGAGGTAGATGTTCTTTAAGTTCTGCCACCCTAACCCAAAGCATTTTATGCTTAATTGTGCTACCTTTGGAATCACGATAGTCATTCTGAGTCCAAAAGAATAAATTGTCGTTGAAGGACTGAACACAGTAATAAGAGTCACTTACAATTAAAGTAGTCACACGAGGAAAAGCAAACTCCAGTGCAAGCACCAGAGCCCGGAGCTCTGCCAACTGGGCGGTACAGTCCCCTAATGACTGCGTGTGTATGACATTGGACTTGAATTCTCCATTCACCATGGTACCAGCCACTATTGCGCAGGCCGCTGAATAAGAATGTTTAGATCCCGTCGCCGGTTGGGTTGAACCGTCTGTGTAAATGATACAATGGTAATCCTCAAGCGGGCGCATAGACAGAGGAGCAGGATGAACAAATTCATACTGTAAAAACTCCTGTGTTTGCAAGGAGGAGTCAAAGATGAATGTGACATCAGGAGATGTCAGCGAAGTAGCCCATTGTATCCAACGTGGATGTAAAACTTTAGAATTTGGTACACTGGCTTTAGTCACTGCCTCAAGGGCAGGATACGGTGTAACAACCAACATGCGTTTTCCCTGTGACAGCGCTCTTTCTTTTAGAATTGCCATCTGTACTTCTGTCAAAACTTTTTCAGCAGACGAAAATCGCATTTCAGCCGAAGTGTACAAGTGTGACTTGTAAGCAATGGGTACTGTGTCCCCTTCATTAAACGTCAAGTAAGTGAAACCCACTGCGCCTGGCACAATTCTTATTACCAGGTTTGTGTGGTTGTCACGTGTCAGTAAGTATTTAGATTCAAGAAGATCAGACTGCAAAGATTGCAGAATAGCAGAATGTTCCGGAAGCCAGCAGGCTTTGGTAAAAGTAGGTTGTATCAAGGCATATAGCGGCTTGATACGCTGGGCATATTCGGGAATGTAAGTTCGACCAAAATTTAAGAAACCCAGCAAAAATTGTAGTTTTTTCAGAGTTGTAGGAGAACGCAAACGTGCGCATTTCTCCAGGAAGTGAGGTGCCAGACCTCGACCTTCAGTGTTGAGCTCATAGCCCAGAAACAACACTGTGTACTCTGCAATGTGTGATTTTGCAAAGTTAAATTTGTAACCGTAGTCCGCAAACAGAACTATGATGCGGTCCAAGTGACAGAGATGCGGCCATAATTCGTCATCCATGAGATAAATATCAACGTACGAGTACGCATCAGGGTCTATGCCGTCTAATAAAGAGACGACACGTGCGGCAAAAACGCCCGGGCTGTTTTTGTAGCCCATGGATAATCATTTGAACTGTTTTTGTTTGCTGCCAGAAGTAAAAGCTGTCCATTGACTACTAATAGAGGACAGGTTATGCCTAAAAAAGCCATTTGAAATGTCAAGTGTGGTTTTAAACCTTTTTCTCACAAGACTGTCTATGAGGGCAGAACTATAGGTATTCTGTACCGCACATGTTCGACAATGAGAGTTCAAATGTTGATAATCCAAAACTAGGCGGTACAACCCATCTGGTTTGGTAACAGTGAATAGAGGGTTATTCATGGGGGACACACATGTCTCTATCACACCTTGATATTCCAAGGATTTCAGCAACGGGAGTTTTCGCCTCCCGCCGGAGGGGATATTGGGGTTGTGGCTGTTACATAGACTGCAATGGAATCTCATGTGGGGGTGAAAGTTTATCCCATCCAACCTGAGTATGGTACAAAGCCGGTGCAAGCACCAGAGCCCACTCTTCCGCAAAATTCTGCGCCTGCTCCTTGGGCACAGTATGTGAAAAACTTGGGAGGATTACTTCTTCCCCCCTTGGAGCGGCCAAAACGAAAGGCGGGGGCCAATCTGCCTCAGCTAACAAGATGTCATATGAAGAAGTCAGATTTTCCCAAAAAATCCCTTTAACTACACGTTGCATGTCACCTTCAATTAAAAATACTATGTCATATAGCCTGTCAGGGGGAGCCACATGGGTGTCAGCAGTTTCAACTGTGATGAAAGTGTCAGTTGCTGTCGCCTTCAGAAATGAACGCAGTGCTTGCCGCACTACTGTAACCTCCGCTGCGCTCTCTAGCAGCGTTACTGCCCATGTTAGGTTCCGAAGTCTTATTCTCACCATCTGTGGCATATCTTGCTGTTAATGCAGCAACTTTCTTCGTCTGAAACGGGGGGCGCTGACGTGGAAAATCGTCCTGCTTGCCTTTACCACCAGTCGGATGAGGCTGCTCGCGTCCTTGCGGGGCACCTCGACCTCTGCCGCGTTCACCTCCACCAGCTTGTGAGCCCGATGTTTCCTGTGAAGAGCGAGGAGAACGTTGATCAGGAACCTGAAATCTATCAGGAGACCTAATTCTCGCGCGGTCGCGCAAATCATAAGTGCGCTCAGTAGACTCTGGTATCGGTGACGCAGCACGCAACCCCTGTTTCTGTTGTTGCTTCCCCTGTTTTTTATTCTTCCAATTCTTTTTAGGAAAAACTGGACGGTCGTCTTTATTGTACTGCGCCGTCTGAGTCTGCGGTTGTGCTGCTGTTTTAGCAAAAGGCTTAAAACCCAAACTATTGCGGCTATTGGTCTTATAAGCCTCCGCAATAATTTTCGGTAACTCACGGGGTTTTGCAGCATCTGGGACAAGGCGCAAAGCATTAGACACTTGAAAGTTAACCGTATCTCCCTTTACATTAGCAAGGATGAGATCAGCAACTATGTCAAACACCCTGACAAGCCTCATTCCCAACTCAACTGCCGCCTCCGGACCGTGCTCATCCTGAACACGCTTGATCACGGAGGGCAGGACAGTCATGGATGGTGTGCCGAAGCACCTCGCATATACTGCTGCAAATACTTTACCCCAATTCTCACAATCGGTTACCTCTGGTACTAAGTCTTTCTGCAAACTAATTGTGAGGATCCTGTGTTTTTCCACAGGCGTCGTATTAGGAAATACTGCCTCCAGTTGGTCAAATTTCTCAGCAAGCTAATAAGGTAAATCATCCTTATTTTGGGGGCGCTTGCCCATAACCAAATTAACCATGACGGGACTAATCGGCATCCCGGCCGGTCCAACTGGTTGCGCCGCAACCCCAGGTGCCCCCACCTGGAGATTGCGTGAAACGTATTGTACTAAAGCCCGATGTACCCCAATTAATGAGGTATGTAATTGTAACTGACATTTGTAGAGCGCTTTATCACCGTCAGGTCTCTAAGCGCTGTGAAAGAGAGCCCTACCCTAGAGCCTGAGATGTTATAAATTAGGTTGAGCCCCAGACTTCCGCAAAGAGAACTGTTTTTAGCTTCTTCCTAAAAGGCAGAAGGGCGTGGTCCTTGCACAGATTTTCCGGCAGCTTGTTCCAAAGTGGAGGAATAGAGTTTGAAAAAGCTCTTCCTCCTTTAGAGGTCAAGCTAAAGCGGGGGCAGGTCAACAAGCCGGCATCCGAGGAGCGGAGCACCCTGCTCGGTGTGTAGTTGCCTAGGCGGTCTTTTATGTAGATTGGGGCTTGGCCATAAATGGCCTTGTGCGCAATACAAAGGCCCTTAAACTTGATTCTCTGTCTGACCGGGAGCCAGTGCAGCTGACTTAGGAGGGAGGAGGCGTGGGCCTTCCTTGGAAGTCTAAAAATAAGTCTAGCTTCATCGTTCATAATAACCTGTAGTCTGGCCAACAATTTGTCCGGGAGGCCGATATACAGGGCATTCCCGTAATCTAATCGCGACACTATCATCGCTGATACAGCCATTCTAAGTGTGGCGAAGGTGAGGAGAGGGGCAAGTTTTCGTAGCTGTCGTAGCAGTCCGAAACAAGTTCCTACTACTGCCGACACCTGCTGAGTCATGGAGAGCTTGGCATCGATTTTGATGCCCAAGCTTTTTACTGCCAGGGCTGGTTTGGGGTTCGAGCCCAGTTCTTGCCAAAAGGATAATATTCCTTTTAGACAATTTCTACGTTTAAAACGCAATTGTACAAGCATTAGAGATTACAATAAACATGCTGATAAATTGACTAATAAGTTCTTGAATAGGGGTTACCCAAAGAAGTTAGTGAAGCAAGCATATAAAAGAGCTAAATATTTTAATAGGGATTCCTTTTTGAAAGTAACTCCAATAAATCGGTCCCAGAGAAGTTGCCTTTGATTTTTGTCACTAATTATAGCACAATTAGTAATAAAATTAAAAACATTGTAAACAGAAATTGGCATTTGGTCACTAACCAAAAGAAGGAGATTTTGCCTAAACCTATGTTCTCATTTAGACGTAACCGTACCCTCAGGAATTGCCTGGTACATACGTATAGAGATACTAATGTTAATAAGCAACCTTGTTTACCGAATGCCTCTTTACCAACGGGTACATTTGCATGCAGTGGTTGTAATAATTGTAATAATATTATGAAAGGACCAACAATGTGCCATAATGGTACTACCCACAGATTTAAAAACTTTATGAACTGTCGGACTAAGAATTTGATATATTTCATCATGTGCCCTTGTTCTTTGGGTTATGTTGGGGAAACTTCAAGAGAAGCCAGGATCAGAATTAACGAACATAAGTCTGCCATAAGAACAAAGAGAAGAACTGCCCCTTTGGTAGAACACTGGCTTGAAAAACACCATAAAGTTGATGATCTTATATGGTGCGGAATAGAAACCATCTTCATGAACACCCGAGGTGGGGATTTAACCCTGAAAAGAAAAAAACGGGAACAGTTCTATATGTCCCGGTTCAATACCTTTAGGAAAGGACTTAACAGTAAGGAAGATTGGGAGAAGCTTATTTAACACATTCTCCCCTCTAATCTGTTTGTTCTGTTTTTTTCACCAATTCTGGTGTGGGAACAATAGAACATAACATTTATATTGACTATTCTATGTAGAATGGAGGGTATATCTTTCATATATGATGTTTCCCAATACCCTTTTGGATGATGCGGATTCCTTTCCTAAATGGCCGTTTCATTTTCGGTCAATTGTGAGTTAGTTTTTGAATATACATTAGTATTAAAAATATTGAGCAGGTTTATTTTATTTTTCACCAATAACTGTGTTGGTATAACATACAAGTAGTACTAATTGCCATATGCAGTAGAATAGATATATCTAGTTGTTTTTTTGTTTTTGCCTTTACGATGATGCGGATATCCCTCTTTTAAAATGGCCGATGTATTTACGGGCTTTTTATGAGGCTTTCTAAAAAGTCATGACATTTTTTGATTTATATTATTATCATCACGGTCTGTATTTTCATCAATAACCGTGCTGAAATTACACATAAGTTGCATTTACTGCCACTTGCAGAATAGTGCGTTTATATACAGATGGATTAGATTATTATTCGCCTCTGTTTGGAAACGATCCTCCTCTTTTTTTTAAAATGGCCGATCGGTTTTCAGTCCTTTACGCGACTTTCAGACAATACATGTCGCTTTCTTTTGTACATACTTACAGCCTTGTAATGAAAAACAAATCAGAATATTGTTGTTTTTAGATCTATTCTGGGACATTAGACAAATAGAGAGAGCCGTTACACATTTGTTAAGTATTTGGTGTCACAATCATGTGACCATTCTGTTTCACGTAAAAAAACAGATAAAAGGAGTTCCGGGTCTGACACTTATGTGTATTCTGACCCGGAAGCTGTTCGTCGGTGCAGGGAGGCCGTAATATCTTTAACAAGTAAGTGCGACTATCCCGCGGCTGGCTGCTTTTTATGGTACCGATAATGGTTTTGGCTCTACATTATATCTAGGAGTTCGAACATTGGGGAGTGTCCGAGTGATATTGCCCCATGTGCGCAATTAAGTTTGTCGTTAATTATTATTGTTCTTACCTTTACGATGACGTGCATATCCCTTTTTAAATGGCCGATGTATTTACGGGCTTTTTATGAGGTTTCCTGAAAAGTTACTATACTTTGATTCATATCATACTATTATCACGGTCTGTATTTTCATCAATAACCGTGCTGAAATTATACATAAGTAGCACTTACCGCCATTTGCAGAATAGTGCGTTTATATATAGATAGATTTAATTATTATTCGCCTCCATGAGGAAACGAATCCTTTTTTAATAATGGCCGATCGGTTTTCAGTCCTTTACGTGACTTTCAGACAATACATGTTACTTCTGTCTTCACATACTCACAACCAGAATATTGCTATTTTATAGATCTATTCTGGTACATTAGACAGATAGAGAGAGTTGTTGCACATTTGTTATACATTTGATGCCACAAACACGTGACCATTCTGCTTTAAATAAAAAAACAGATATAAAGGAGTTCCGGGTCTGACACCGATCTGTATCCTGACCCGGAAGCTGTTCGTTGGTGCAGGGAGGCCGTAATATTTTTAAAGTAAGCGCGACTATCCCACGGCTGGCTGCTTTTTATGTTATGTTATGTTATGTTATAGGCATTTATAAAGCGCAAGCGGTTACCCAAAGGTGTCCTGGCGCTAGCTGCTCTCAATCTGGGCATTGGGGTGGAAGGCATCTTTACAAATCAAAGAGCCATGTCTTCAGTTCCTTCCTGAAGGTCAAGATATTAGTGGTATTTCTCAAATAGAAAGGGAGATCATTCCAGGCCTTAGCAGCACCGGCAATAAAACTTCGCCCACCCCATGAGGCTTTTTTTATGGGTGGTACTGATACCAACTTAGCACCAAGGGAGCGAAGAGTTCTTTTGGGTTGGTACCAATGCAGATGCTGTTTAAGGTAGTCTGGACCTGTGCCTTGCAGTGCCTTGTGCACGGTGCATAGAGC
Source organism: Calotriton arnoldi (assembly GCA_963921515.1). Taxonomy (NCBI): domain Eukaryota; kingdom Metazoa; phylum Chordata; class Amphibia; order Caudata; family Salamandridae; genus Calotriton; species Calotriton arnoldi. The sequence goes on along the minus strand of CAWUFW010017754.1, from coordinate 108,882 downwards.
TTTAAAGCGTACCCTCTTCCTGACAGGCAGCCAATGGAGTTTTTTGATTTCCTTGGAAATTGGTGTAAATTTCGGGGTACCAGTGAGCAATCTTGCTGCCGCATTTTGCAACAATTGGAGTTTGTTCAGGAAACGTTCTTGAATGTTTAGGTAGAGACCATTGCAGTAGTCCAGCCTAGACATGATAAGTGCCGTGACAACTGTCTGCCGACTGTCCACTGGCAGGAAGTGTAATATTTTCTTAATCATTTTAAGGGTATAGAAGACGGCTGAGGCTACTGCATTAATCTGGTCACCAAAATTGAGCTTGTCGTCAATTATCACGCCTAGGTTTTTTACCTTCCTAGTGGGTGTAGGGAGAATGCCCAATACATCCGGCCACCAACTAGGGGTCCAGAAGTTGGGATCATTTCCAAATAAAATGACCTCAGTCTTGCCTGAATTCAGTTTTAGGCAGTTTTGTGACATCCACCTCCCGACTGCCTCCATACAGTCATGGAACTGAATGTCTATTCCTGCTCCCTGTCCTGGTCGCAGAGCCACCACAATTTGTGTATCGTCAGCGTAGGAAGTAAGGTCAAAGCCAAAGGAGCCAATTTGGGAAGCCAGGGATGAGACATATACATTAAAAAGAGTCGGACTAAGGGAAGATCCCTGTGGTACTCCGCAAGGCAGGGAGAACGGTTTAGAGTAAAATTCATCCAGTGCCACAATTTGAGATCTGCCAGTTAAGAAGGACTTCAGCAACTTCCATGCCTTACCCTGGATCCCACATGCTTTATGGTATCTATAATGTCTTTGGTTCCACAGTATATCTAGGAGTTCGAACATTGGGGAGGGTCCGAGTGATATTGCCCCATGTGCGCATCATAGTCTGCCGTCAATTATTAAATTCCCTTTTTTTCACTCCACGCATACAACTATGTTAATATATTGAGACGAGATAGATATAGGAGTTTTATCTTATCTTACATTTTGACAAATAGATAACCACCGTATAATTATTGGAGTGGGGTGGACAATGATTGTTATAATCGATAAGTAAGAAGACACACTTAGAGAAATGGGCTGTTTCCATTATAAACCATGTACGCACGAATCGTTGACCCCAGGATAAACACTTGTATGATGCTAAAATGATGAATTCATTGGATGACATATATCTTATATGATATAGATAAGCAATCTGGCGTATTTTTATTACAGGTTTTAATTGACCGCTTACATGAATAGTAAAACGATTATACAAGGCTTCAAGTCACTGGTTGCATGAACATTACAGCAACTATACCAGGTAAAATCAAAAATCAAAAATCTAAAATTATCAATAAAAATCTAATAAACTTTGTCTAGTAGGTGGTCTTATAACTATAATTCGGAGTGACGATACTCTCCTGTCTTCTTTTCCCTATGATAGTCCCCTTGCTACTACAAATAAAACCAGCGAGGAAGCTTTAAATTGTGATATCTCCAATCACGGCTTACCTATTGGTGGTATATAGACACCAGTCCATCTCTTTTATTTTGGTACGCCTGTTGCTTAAATATTTTTAAATACTTATCTAAATACTTATCTATATTAAATATTTAACTATATTAGGTGTTCTGGTAGAGATAATCTAGTAGTAATTCTTTTTTAACTTTTTTAACATTTTCCCCAGACTTTTTAACCAAGTGAACATATATATAACGGTGGCACCAAAGAACTCAACAAATGCCTATTGGCTTTTATTTTAAGGTATGTAAGCCATAGTCGATATGTCTTTGGCATTACCACTGATAGCATTGTTCTTTCTTCTTCCTATTGCTTTTATTTGGTGTAGGGCTTATTCTTCTTATTTCTTTTATTTGTTGTAGGGCTGCTACAGCAATTTATTAAACACGTAGCGGGATATTGTCAAACCCCGTCTGCAATTCAAGGCACATTATTTCCACAGGTGCCTAGTGAATTTCATCCGAGCACCCTCCTACCTCCGGTAGGTTTGAATTAGTAATGTTCTGTATTATGCCAATTATGGATCATGGGTAGTGACTAAACCAATATGTTATATGGGTTTTCTGTAGATAATATAGAAGATCATATCTAGGGGTGATGTTTAAATAATACTTGATACAATAGACAGTATAATTGAGTAATGCACGCAGTTCGTGTTTTTTAGAGTCAAATTTCACTATGTAGGATGTGTAGATTAAATGAGATGGAGACAATGTATATTAGTGTTATTAATATAATGTTTTTGTTACATAGAAAACTGTCCTGAAGAAGGTGACTGATTACCGATTCACCGAAACGCAGCATCGACTTTTCTGTTTTCTTGTATATTTTTGTATTTTATCATGAAATGTTTTTAACTTTACTTGTGTATTTTTATGAAATAAATCTGACATGTCCCATTTAGTTTGTTATTGATTCTTTGTGGAATACTGACTCTGTTGATTGATTATTGTAGGTTTACATGCAATTTTAATTTTTATTATTAGTCACAATACTGTGTAATACCCATGATCCAATTACGGCTTTATAACGATTAGGGACTCTTGTTTTTTGACGTAATCTAATCGCGACACTATCATCGCTGATACAGCCATTCTAAGTGTGGCGAAGGTGAGGAGAGGGGCAAGTTTTCGTAGCTGTCGTAGCAGTCCGAAACAAGTTCCTACTACTGCCGACACCTGCTGAGTCATGGAGAGCTTGGCATCGATTTTGATGCCCAAGCTTTTTACTGCCAGGGCTGGTTTGGGGTTCGAGCCCAGTTCTTGTGGCCAAAAGAGGTCGCTCCAAGGACTGGAATCTGTGGTGATAGCCAGTATCTCGGTCTTATCAGGATTAATTTTAAGAGAGTTGGCCGTCATCCAGTTAATCGTAAATTTTAGAATGTTTTGCATTCTTGTGTGAGCAACTAGAGAATTATCAATAGGGATGATAATTTGAGTGTCATCAGCGTAGTTATAAATCTGACACTCCATGAGATTCTGTGCAGCTATCAAGGGTTGAAGGTAAGCCTTGAAAAGAAGGGGTGACAACGCCGAACCCTGTGGTACCCCACATATTAGTTTTCTGGGGCCAGATACATGGTTGGCCAGCTGTACTCTCTGTGATCGGTCATTAAGGAAAGATGTAAGCCATTTAAGGGCCGTGCCCTGGATGCCTAGCTCCGACATCCGCGACAGAAGTTGGTCATGATTGACCGTATCAAATGCCGCGGATAGGTCCAGCAAAACCAGGGCACATGGCTTTTTCTTATCGGCCCTAAGCCTAAGCTCGTCTAGGACTGCCAGCATTACCATTTCCGTGCTGTGATGGGCCCTGAACCCTGCCTGATTGGTTTGCAGGAGTTGGTTTGCTTCTAAATGGTGTGACAGGGATATCAGCACATGCTGTTCCAGCACCTTCGCCAAAAAAGGGAGTTGGGAGATGGGCCTAAAATATTTTAGGTTATTCACGTCTGCCCCTGATTTTTTCAAAAGTGGGATGACACGAGCTTCTTTGAAGTCGGTGGGGACATGACCTAATTCAAGGGATTGGTTTAATAGCGAAAGGACTTCCCTTTCTATCCCTGGTAGTGCCAGCTTGAAAATCCTCGGTGGACAGGGGTCGGCCGGGGACCCCGACTTAACCCGCCCCCATAAGGGGGACAGGGAATCAGAGGTGAACTTAGGGAAGACGGTGAGTGGTGTGTCATATATGGGAAACAGGGGTTCTGGTGCTAAGGGACAGTAGACAGTGGGGGTGAGATCAATCTCCTTCAATAGATCTGTAGCTTTTTTTAAAAAGAAGGACTGGAATTTGTCGCAATCTTCCAAACCCACAGAAGGCTTCAGTTCCTGAGCTTGTCTCAGCTCTTTTAGAATCCGAAAGGTTTCTTTTTGTGCGTTGTCTGCAGATGATATCCTAGTTTCATAGAATGCAGCTTTCCTTGTTAAGATTGCTTTTTTATAGGCTGCAAACCTAGAATGATATTCCAGCCGGGCCACTGGATCATAAGTTTTACGCCAGGCTCTCTCGTACTGGCGAAGGGTTTGTTTCTGGTTTCCTAAGGCTTCGTTGAACCAGAGGGCCCCTTTGCCTTTGTCCCTTACTCTCACCCTACGCATTGGGGCTACCGTGTCGATGGCGTTCTTCAGCCTTCTAGACAGGGTCGCACTTTCTGCATCAATGTTTCCCTGTGTAGGACTAGGGTTGGCCGATTTATGTAGTATGTTAACCAGGTCATCAGCCCTGATTTTATTCCAACCCCGCACCACTTTCCACTCCGAGGAGGAGCGGACTGCATGTTTAGCGGGTGGAAACAGACCACTAATTAAATAGTGATCAGACCAGGCGCAGGGGTTAATATCTATTGGGCTGGTAAAAGGATAGGATGTCCAGACCAAATCAAGTATGTGTCCCTTCACGTGAGTTGGGGCATTCACTAGTTGCCTGAGTTCTAGAGAGGTCAATGCCTCGTCCAGATGTTTAGCCTGGCTGTCTTTGGGAGACTGGTCCCAGTGGAAGTTGAAGTCCCCCATCACCAAGAGGCATTGATACCGTGAACAGATATCGTTGACTAATTCCGTGAAAAGCTCAACAAACTTGAGTGGTGTTCGCGGGGGACGGTACAGTATCAGAACGGCTAGGCAGGTAGTCTGGGAGCAGATCTTGGCCCCCACCACGTCTGCCCCCTCAATGCTCTCTGCACATAACATCTCAATCTTCAGATGCTGATTGTACAGAATCGCAACTCCACCCCCTCTGGTGCTGCCCGGTCTATTGTGGCAAAGTGCGGCATAGTTCGGGGCAATGCAGCTACCAGATCCGGAGCCGAGGACTCCTCAAGCCAGGTTTCTGTGATTCCAAGGATGTCCAATGGGTCATCTTGGAGGAGCGAAAAAACCTCCAAATTATGTTTCTGTAAAGAGCGGGTATTGAGCGTAGCCACCCTTAGACCATGTGTATCAGTGGAACAAAGTGGCCTTGGAAGTTAGGGTGTGGGACCTGGACTGTTTATTGCCATTTGTGATCTCAGTAGCCCCTCCAACCTAAGCGCATCAACTATCCTATTATCAGGTAGTGCAGTACCTTGGTCTAGGGTCACGAGTTCCTCTGCAGAGTACAAGTGGCGGGGGCCAAGCTTCCTGGCCCCTGGACCCTGTCGGGCGTGGACGGGCGCAGACGGGCTTGCCTTAGGCACGCCTGCTGCGCGCTTGCTCCAGCTTTGCTGATAAACGTGAAACTCCTCCCCCCCACCAATCAGCCCTGCTGTGCAGCAGCTGACCGGCCCCGAGCACTAGACTGTAGGTGGAGAGGAAGTGAGGGAGAAAAAAGCGCGAATCGAAAACAGTGCAGGATACAGGGGTAAGTGAAAGCACAGATTTACAAATTTAATAAAGATTAAAAGAGGGATTTGAACACAATAATTTTTAAAAAGGACAGACGTTTTTCACAGAATAGCAGCGTTTAAGATAGCGTTTAAAATAGCAGCGTTTTTTAAGGTCATGGCATATATAAAAGGTAAAAAAGGATTAGAGCACAGTAATTTTTTTAAAAGACAGGCGTTTTTTAAAAAGTAGCAGCGCTTGGAAATTGCAGCGTTTTTAAAATAACAAGATTTAGCAGCCAGAGTAGTGGCTCCACGAGCAAACCACCTCAAGGGCGTAGTGCGTCTCTCTCAGCGTCTCTATGTAGTATACGTAAATCGTCTACCGGGGCTTGTAAATAACGCGGATGTGGTGTGTACCCGGCCAAAACTGGCCAAGCGGCCCTAGGAATTGACAAAGGGCCTAACCGGACTGGAGTCACGGTGTGGGGGAGGGCGCCATTAAACCAAATACGATGTTGCCATGCTGAAATTGGAACTTCTTGTGTCGTATATGGCCGATAATTCGCAGGTATTGCTGAGGGAGTATAAGAATGGAACAAGTCATCATCCCCATCTTCTGCCCCAAAGGTAACCCAAGAGTAGAAGATCTCAAACGGGTATTCTGCGGTTGCACCAACCACAAAGATAAGCGCTATACCTGTGGCAGGCACTCCATATTGTGTCAAATGACGTCGGAGCGCCGCGCGACTATGCGGAGCAATGCCGATCGCAGCCATAAAGACAAAGAAGAGAAAAACAATTTATATAAATTGTAGCACAAAAAGGGTTAGTAATTCAAAATGTGTACCGTTTTAAATGTCAAGCTTGAACTAACCTATAAGTCTTCTATATAGGTAAGTTATGCCGTCACAAAAGTTATCCAGAAACAGGAGTGAGGGTATTGTGGACAAGTATAAGCACTACTAAAGCGTCTCGAATATAAGACCAAACGTTAGGTGCGCCATGTTGCAGGGATTCTGCTCATGCACAGAACTATGTGCAGGAAACCAGGACCTCGGTGTATTGTGGTGTACCAAAAACCCACCTCAGTGCCCAGAACCCCAATCCGACTTGCATCAGTGTCTCATTCGCTCTCCGTGCTACAGCGAAGCTACCAATGATTAGACAACCCAGAACAAGCGACTTAGTGAACTCTCAGGAATAGTGGGAATCAAGAACACTCTTTCGTTTTAACTCTCATACAAGTCCACAACGTGAGTAATCAGAGACACGATATAGTTTAAAATGTTTATTTTAGCTACGTGCTCTAAGATGCAGTACTTTCGCCAATACTAATAAAAAGATGCATAATAATAATACAATCAGCATTGTTACAATTCCATAAAACACAAAGGGAGAAATCATATTATAATGATAGTGGAACCAGGACTATAGCGCCGTCTGTACCACCCTCCCCTTGCTAGGAGCTAGCTTTTATAATAATAGAAGATCTCTAGGTTAAAACGGGGAACCCCATACCTCCAAGATCAGATGAAGTGAATCACATCCCAGGACAAGCACAGCTCTCTGTAGATGGAAAGGTTTTCTCCAAGTGCCAAGTTCATGCATGCAATGCAATATTAAAAGCACCCGAGTTTCAGTTATTTGCAGCTGCGTTCGTGTTTTGTCTAGGTGTGTGGGACTGATCCACATGAATTAACAGCATACATTGTTATTCGACCTTGAACACTCTGTGAAGACTGAGGTCGCGGTGTAAGCCTAGACTTGTGAAAAACAGACCGTTCTCATGTGAAGAAAAGCAAGCAATTTTATTTACGAGAACAGAGGCATGTAGTGTCGTGTGCAAAAGCGGCAAAATGGTGCCGAAGCATATAGTTCACTTATGCTAACCTAGCAATGTCTGCAAACAATATTGTATCTTCACTACAGTCCTAGGGGTTGTGGTGCTCTATGAGACCACCGTTGAGGGCACTAGTATTACACAGGTGTGCAGTGATGTATGACACAGGTGTGCGGTGAGCACTGCAATCATGGAAAGCAGTGATGTATGACACAGGTGTACGGTGAGCACTGCAATCATGGGAAGCAGTGATGTATGACACAGGTGTGCGGTGAGCACTGCAATCATGGAAAGCAGTGATGTATGACACAGGTGTGCGGTGAGCACTGCAATCATGGAAAGCAGTGATGTATGACACAGGTGTGCGGTGAGCACTGCAATCATGGAAAGCAGTGATGTATGACACAGGTGTGCGGTGAGCACTGCAATCATGGGAAGCAGTGATGTATGACACAGGTGTGCGGTGAGCACTGCAATCATGGAAAGCAGTGATGTATGACACAGGTGTGCGGTGAGCACTGCAATCATGGGAGCCATCTGGAATAATGACCACCAATTCCTAATAGTTTAGTGCCCAAATCTTGCTAAAAACTGCGATCATGCTGCCTATGTCAAATGCCAAACAACCCAATACTTAATGCTGCTGTCGTCACTGCAATCGCATCCGAGAGAGCCTACTTTTGTTGCCAGCTTTCTCAACACAGCGAAAGAGTTGTGGGTGAGTGAATCAGTATGCTCTCGTCTTAAAGGGTCTACAACTTTTTACATGGAAGATGGAGGTAAAATTCTTTCCCAAACCAAACAATATACTTAACTGTTGACATCCTGGAATTATCTGAAATTTCACAACACTGTTCATGACACATAGTTTTTCGGTTTTACTAATTGACCGGGACGAGGTTGCAGACTATTTTGTGACCCTGGGGCTCTATTTAGTTCAAGTTACCTAGCTAACGTCCCATGGCCCTCTTTCTGTTATGCTGGAGCCTTCTCTGTGCCCACCGTCGGAACACTAAACCTTTTTATTGCAGTCAGGCCGCTCTTGGACAGAATTTTGGTCCCCTCTGTGTCTTGGCACATCATCACAAGATTTCTTGATTATGAATGTTCCTACTAACTGTCAAACTTTTGCCATTATGCCATTGATGGAGCAGGATTTCGCGAAATGAATCCTCCTCGATTGAACACCCCTATAATACGTACTAACAGTAAGTAGTGTCTAAACGACTAATGTGCACATTTACACTACACGTGGGAAGCTTACTTTGCAAATATGCACGAACTAATCAGAATTAATGTGAAAATAACCGTAAATTTAATAATCTTGTGTTTAGAATGGATTAAAGGGTTTTACATGGTAAGGCCATGTTAGACCTGGCACCATTGGCGTGGGTCTCCCTTCCATTTTTCGCTTTTGTCTCCTCTGTGTTTGCTGGTGTTAGATGCTCTGGGCGCTGTGCCACTGCCATTCAGTGCCACAGCGCAAATGCTCCCTATTGTAAATTGACTGTATGAAGTGGTATAATCCTAATTGACCCAAGGAACATGATAGGAAAGTCGAATTTAGTATGCCTGAGCTCCAAATATTAAAGTGCATCTTTTAGTGACGATTATTTTTATATTCTGTGTTTAAAACTACCACTTTTGGGAAGTAGGTATTTTCTTGCCTAAGCCTTCCTGTGTGCTCGGCTGGTATGTGTATTGGCTGTCTGGTTTTGGAGGGTCAGGGCAGGCTGAGACCGACCTGGATTAACTAGAGAGATCTGCAGTTGGAGTATGGGGAGGGGTGACCCTTTGATCTGAGCAGGGCTGTGCCTGGCAAGGTGAATGATGGCTCCACCTCCCACTGTGCGTCTGATGGCAGACCCCCTCTCCCTGAAAGGCAGGATGCAGCCTCGTAAATAAAGTGCTCCAGGACAACACCAAGCTGGTTCTGGCTGGGTTCAGTGATTTGTGACTTTTTGAGAACAAAGGCTTTTGGGGTATAAAGATCTTTGCTAAAACCCCTACAGGGTGTTTTACTTCGGGATGTCAAGACGAACCTCTGTCCGTGTAACGAGAGGGAAAGGACTTTGAAACTTTCATCCATCTTGCTGAAGCAACTACCCAAGGGCCTGATTTGAGCTTGCCTCTTGCTGAAGTCTCAGGGACATTAGACTTCACCCATCAGCCGTCCGGATTCCTATTTGAGGGGGATTCTACTCGCAGGTGAGGCCTCTGTTGAGAATTCCAGAGCCTCTGGTTCTACTGCGGGGAATGCGGGCTGAAAGTCATTGCATCGCTATTGTGGGCCGCCGCAGCTGAGGAGCTGTTGCCGCTGAGAGCCCGCATTTGCCTGTGTTACCAAAGTCATCGTGATCGCTATTGTGGGCCACCGCAGCTGAGGAGCTGTTGCCGCTGAGAGCCCGCATTTGCCTGTGTTACCAAAATCATCGTGATCACTATTGTGGGCCGCCGCAGCTGAGGAGCTGTTGCCGCTGAGAGCCCGCATTTGCCTGTGTTACCAAAGTCATCGTGATCGCTATTGTGGGCCGCCGCAGCTGAGGAGCTGTTGCCACTGAGAGCCCGCATTTGCCTGTGTTACCAAGGTCATCGTTATCGCTTTTGTGGGCCGCCGCAGCTGAGGAGCTGTTGCCACTGAGAGCCCGCATTGGCCTGTGTTACCAAAGTCATCGCTATCGCTATTGTGGGCCGCTGCAGCTGAGAAGCTGTGCCGCTGAGTGCCCACCTTTGCCGTCCTACGAGAATCATCGCTATCGCTATTGTGGGCCTCTGCAGCTGAGGACCTGCGCCACTGAGTGCCCGCATTTGTCGTCCTACGAGAATCCTCGCTATCGCTATTGTGGGCCGCTGCAGCTGGGAAGCTGTGCCACTGAGTGCCTGCACTAGTCACCACTTCGAGGATCTTGTTATCACTTGCATGTGCCGCTGGGTGCCCGCCTTTAAGCCCCGTCCCTGGAGTATCGTGAGTGCATGCCACGGACCGCTACAGCGGGGAGCTGTGGCCGCTGCGAGTCCGCCTGTCATCACCGCGGCCATAAATAAAGTAATACCGTTTTCGGCATGTAGTGCAGGATTTGCATAAGAGAAATGTCAATAAAAATCAGAAGCTAAATATGGCCATCTTGTGATGTATATAGGGCCCCACAAAGTCAAAATGACTGAATCTTCGACAGTGGGGCCCTATATACATCACAAGATGGCCACTATTTAGCTTCTGATTTTTATTGACATTTCTCTTATGCAAATCCTGCACTATATGCCGAAAACGGTATTACTTTATTTATGGCTTCTTAGGTAGCTATTTTCACTAGATTCCTCACTATTGTTGAATCTAGCCAATTTATTCTACGTTACCAGTCAATCTATCCTTTGGGCCATTTAACTACAGGCAGTTTATGGGGCCCGTAACATATGATAAGATGGCCGCCATCTAGCTACTCATTTTCTTTAACCTGTCCTCCGTGCTAGTTTCGCGCTGCATGCCGATGACGCTACTACGTTCAATGACAGCCTGTCGGGTTTTTGCTTTTAACCCGGTGGCGCGAACGTTTCTGTTCACTTCCCGCTGGTTATCACGCTGTGCGGTTCCGTTGTCTTGCATGATAAGGTAAGGGATTGGCGCTTAATTTTGCACGCTTCCTTCCGCCTAGTCAGTACTGTAGTGGGCGTTTTATTTATTATTTTTCATTTTTAACTTCATTCGATAAACTAACTTTGGGGGCAAGGTATGTTCATTGAAGGCTTGCATTGTTTCTGTGTATTTATTATGCTATACTCAATGCCCCACATATAATTGGGACATTGATATTGACAAATCGAGCCTTACTCGTGATTATTATTATTTTCTGCTATGCTGTATGCGGTATTGGCAGTGTGCTGTGTGATTTAGAGTTGCCACGCCTTGGACAGATTGCCTGTATTTAATCTAAAACTGTTTTTTCATATGATATAGTTGCCCCACTCCGGTTATTATTGATGCTACTATCCTGATATTAAGAATTGCTCCCCATAGGATTAGGGGCTACTTTGGATAGACCTACGATTATTTTTCGTTGTCTTACATGATAAGGTAAGGCCTTGGCGCCTAATTTTGCACGCCCCATTTCTTTCGTCCGGTCAGTATTTTAATCATGCTGTACTCAATGCACCACGTATATTTGGCACATTGATATCGATAAATTGAGCTCTATTCGTGATTATTAGTACTTTTTGCTATGTTATATGCGCTACTGGCAGTGTGCTGTGTGACCTACAGTTGCTACGTTTTGGACAGATTGCCTATATTTGGTCAACTACTGTGTTTTTATATGATGTAGTTGTCCCACTTTTGTTATTGTCAATGCCACTATCCCTATATTTAGTAATACTCCTCATAGGATTAGGAGTCTATTTGGATAGATCTACGATCACTTGTTATTTCAACGTGACCTACACAGTTGTTATGACCTTGGCCATGTTTTATTATTATATTTTTTATGGCTATATGCACAGCCACTTTTCTGTAATACATTATCCAATAAGATATCTAGGAATTAAACACGAGCAGCTCCCCATGGGATATCGTTTTATTCTCATTATTTATATGTTTTATCACTTTAGATCGTGTTACTTATGACTTACTCGACTGCTGATTATGCGACATTGATGTGGACATTGATTTGTTCTCTGACACTACTAGATGTCCTTCTATACTTGTCTAGGTGAGATTCATTATGGCTATATATTTAATATTATATGGTCCCTTTTGTTGAGTAATCGGGCTTAATATTTATGTAGCCTATTTGAATGTTTGGATGGTTTGCATCCGGAATATCACTACAGGGATTGTCCCCTCTATATTCTTGAATCCCTTCTGGAGATGCACAGTATAAGATTGGGATGTGTTTATTCTACTTTTCTCTGTTGTGCATTTACAACGATGGCAATTAGTTATGTTTTTTCTTTCATTTTTTAGATTGGAATATATCTTAATCTTGATTTAATTCGAGAGCCATAAAAGGCGATCTATTATCCTTATGATTGCCTAGGGGTGCTCTATTCTACCTTTAACTAGGTGAATTTTTATTCTTCCTTTTATATAATATTTTAATATAAGTCCTTTCGTCTCTTATTTTCCTTTCCCCTTTCGCTCCTCCATTCTATTTTTGAATGCTAAACAATTATTATCTTCCACTGTGGTGTGGTATTATTTTGTTTTATCTATCTTTCTTTCATATTGTTCCTTTTCCCACCTGTCATTATATTTTTTTCAGTTTATTATAATACGTGTTTTTTAAATTGTATATGTTGAGTGTCTTTATTGGTGTCTTATTTGTCACTATTTTGATTCCTTTGTAATATTGTCTGTCTTAATTTTTGTAACACCTTTGGGTCATCTTTGGTGTATATTTGGTTATTGAAGCAATTTTTCCTTTTCTTCTTTATTATTTTTTAACATACTCTCGTCTTGTGGTTTTGTTTTGTTAAATTACGTCATTATTGTTTAAATGTGTATTTTGTAATTGTTGTGGATTCTTATATATGTATATTTATGTTAGTTATGTTATGTTTATTACAGCCCTGACGAAGTTCCCCTGGCACAAGGGAACGAAACGCGTTGGCTGTGTGCCTGTTTCATAGTCGAATCAACATTAATAAAAGAAGATTTTTATGCACTACAGATGTCTTTTGAGTGACGTTAATCAGAGTGCGCCTTCCTTTCTATGAACTCTTGTTGCCCTTTTGACATCCTTCAGCAGCGGATGTCGGGAGTAGCTGCACTCACGAGATATGCATGAAACAGTTGGAATTTAAGTGCTCGACCTTTGTCAGCTGTTGAGCGTGTGTTTTTTATTGCTTGTAATCTTCGGATTGTGGACTGTCTTGCACTTGTTCCTTTCATATATTATATTGTAATAGAGTTAGAAAATAACGAAAAATAACAGAAATGCCTAGATTCGAAGATGGGAGAGAAGAGATGGCCCATAATCTATTTGGTATTCACTCAACCAATGAACCTAGAGCGCAGGCTATTAACAACAGAGTAAGCCTGAAGACCCTTTTCCTTAGGCTTGAGCGACTAAAAAAACAGGAGCTATCCCGTTGGTGGGACGGGGTTACGCTCCAGCAATACTTGACCAATAAGAAAGTACCCAGGGGCCTAAGAATTTTGATCTTCCCGACATTCGAGGACCTGAGTGAGGACCTCCTCAAAGAGTGGGAAGGTAACCTTGAGAATGCATCACAAATCATGATGCAAATCTTAATTAAGCATGCCAGGGAAAAAGGAGAGAAATTACAAGGGGAGATTGAAGCCCTAGAAAAAGAAATTAATAACATGGAGCAAAAAGATCTCATTGAAAAGAATTTTACCATTTTAAAAAAGTAATGGAGGAACATCAAATATACTTGAAAGATAAGAAATTAAAAAAGATTAAAAGGGATGACAAAGATTACAGGGATGGACGTGTATACACGTTCGCCCGAAAATTTGAAAATATTCAGACCAACGAAGAAAAAAAGAGAATACGTGATGAGAGAGAGGATAGTGAAGAAGTCCATTCCGATATTAGTATATCATCTGCCTCCATGAGTAGTGTATCCTCCAATATAACACAGGAGACCCCTTTAGGGGAAGGAGCTTCTTCATTTCAGAAGGAGCTCGCCAAGGTCAGAATAAGCAGCAGACTTCAACAGAAAAAAGAGCCACCAAAACAAGGAGGGGAGGGAGGAGGTCAAAGGGTAGGTACAGGACGAGGGGCAATCAACAAACAGAATGCAGTGGTGAAACCCAAACAATGAATACTAATGCATCTGGTCACGATGTGTTATTTGATGGCTGTAACAATGATTTTGATTTAAAAATTGTTAATTTATCTAATAAAATCCTTGATGATGACGAATTGGCAGTACTAAGTAAAGGTTTGAATTTTTGCCCTACCCAAGGTGGGAACCTGACTGAAGTACATATAGATTTGTATAAATTTATAAGAATATTGAAACTCAAGGATTTCTTTTCCCAGCAAATCCCTAAGACTATTACAAAACCTACTGACTTAGAAGGCATGACTCACACTGTTGCAGACATCCGTAATGTGCATCTTTTACTCACTTTGGATGATGATGGTCACAATGATATACCTGCCATACTGAGTGATTTTGACATTGTACAGGATTGTAACATGGATAGTGGGTTTAAACCTAAATCCAAATTTGTACCTTCCTATAATTACCATCCTAATATTGACATCTTCTATGATAAAGTCAGCAACAACTTGTATAAATTGGAAGGACTGGGTAGACGTATTCACTACACTAACCACAACATTACCGCCAAAGAACGACAGGCATTGAACAGACTTAAACTGGACAAGACTATTGTCATAAAGGAGGCTGACAAGGGCGGTAATGTTGTGGTTATGAATCATTGTGACTACATGGCAGAAATTGAACGGCAGTTGGGTGATTCCCACTGCTACGAACATATTTCCACCAATCCAATAAAAAACTAACATTGATGATTAATGTTAAACTATGTGAATGGAGAGACATTGGTCTCCTTTCTGAGGATGACTTCAGGTATCTTAAGGTTGATCACCCAAAATATCCATGTATATATATTTTACCGAAAATTCATAAGGGGGTGTTTTTCCTCCGGGTCGCCCTATTATTTCAGGGATTGACTCCCCAACTGAAAAACTTTCTGAATTTATTGATCACAGATTACAAAAATATGTAACTGATCTTCCTTCGTACATTAGGGATACTAAAGACATCTTGATCAAGTTCAATGACTTTAAGTGGTCTGATGACCTCTCGTTCGTCACCTTTGATGTAGAGAGCTTGTACACCTGCATACACAAGGAGTTTGGCATACGAGCTGTTCGAACCTATTTGGATAGGGAACGTGCGGAGCACTATGATTTTAATGTGATGCTAATAGAAATGATTGACATCATTTTAAGTAACAACTTTTTCCTACACGACACCACTTGGTTCCATCAGGTACTTGGGACCGCTATGGGTTCGAAATTTGCTCCCTCTTACGCCTGCCTCTTTATGGGGTGGTTTGAGAGGGAGTATGCCTGGCACAGACGTGCCTCCCCCTGGACCAAACATATCGTGTTCTGGGGGAGGTACATTGATGACATCATTGTTCTGTGGTCAGGGACTACTGACCAATTACATCAATATCACACTTACCTTAACAGTAACACCTTCAATGTTAAATTAACTATGACACATGATAAAGAAAAATTAATTTTTTGGACATACATTTTTATGTAAAAGATAACATTATAAAAAGTACCCTCTATCGGAAGGAGGCTGCCTGCAATGCTGTTTTACATGCAGGTAGCGCCCATTCACGCTCAGTCATTAACAACATTCCGTATGGTGAAATGGTCAGGCTGAGAAGGAACTGTAGTGAGGAAGATACATTCCAAAGGAATATTTTGGAATCTAAGAAAAGATTCCTCAAAAGAGGGTACAACGGAGAGGTAGTTGACAAAGCAATTGCAAAAGCACAACACCTCAAAAGGAAGGACACACTTTGCAATAAACCTCAGGAGAAAGTCTTAACAACAGAAAACAGGATTGTCAGTCTAGTTACTGAATATAATCTAAACAGCAGTAAGGTATACAACATTCTAAGGAAGAATTGGGGCATCCTTAAGAACATTCCCGGTCTTAATGACCACATAACTGATAAACCATCTATCACCTTTCGTAGGGGCAGGTCTCTTCGTAATGCCTTGTGCACTAGTCATGTGACTAATTACCATGACACCTGGTTACCACCTGAACCTCTAGGTTTTTATACATGCGGTTCCTGTAACGTTTGCCCTTTTGGGAGATGCAAAATTATGGATTTCACTTATAATACAACAACTAAACATAAGATTGCACATTTTATCAATTGTAATACCACACATGTCATATATGTTTTAGGTTGTAATTGTAACATCATACATGTGGGAAGTACAGTACGCCCACTCAAAATTAGAATTCAGGAACACCGAAGGGCTATATTGAATAAGGATAGACGATACCCTGTGAGCGAACATTACGCCAAGGTGCACCCTTTAGACAACTCCTTCTGGTTTCATGGCATTGACCATATACCTATGGGTGGCAGGGGTGGTAACCGGGAGCTGATGGTTAGACGTAAGGAAGCCAAATGGATCTGTCGCCTGAATGCTACCCTAATGGGTCACAATACTGATAGGGAGCTTCATTACTTCCTGGGTTAACAACTTATGAACAGGATAATGGGTGCTTTGGGGTATATACCCCTACCCTGGTAAAAACAACATTTACCTCATCAATATTTAGTTATGCATTGCTGTAAATACTGTTTTTTGAGATTACTTCCTTTGTGGTGATATGAATATGACGGTTAATGCAATGTCTTAGCCCCTTTTTAAACACTGTATTTTCTTTATTGATGTCTGCGGCTACTTCCTCGTGTTTATGTTCATACTACGGCTAGTGTAATGTTGTAGCCCCTTTTGCACACTGTAATGTCTTTATTGACCGTTGTGGTTACTTCATTCATGGTACAGCTACTGTAATATCTTAGCCCTTTTGGATATCATGTTGCTTTTCTCATAATATCTGCATGCTCTATCCTGTCCTTTTGATTTATTTTCAGAATCGTTTTTTGTCATCCAGTTATAATTAAGGTTTGTTATATCTGCCATTGCCTCACTCGCTTTATTGGTGACATGCATTTCCTATTACCAAGCTATGTCGAAGATTCAGTCATTTTGACTTTGTGGGGCCCTATATACATCACAAGATGGCCACTATTTAGCTTCTGATTTTTATTGACATTTCTCTTATGCAAATCCTGCACTACATGCCGAAAACGGTATTACTTTATTTATGGCTTCTTAGGTAGCTATTTTCACTAGATTCCTCACTATTGTTGAATCTAGCCAATTTATTCTACGTTACCAGTCAATCTATCCTTTGGGCCATTTAACTACAGGCAGTTTATGGGGCCCGTAACATATGATAAGATGGCCGCCATCCAGCTACTCATTTTCTTTAACCTGTCCTCCGTGCTAGTTTCGCGCTGCATGCCGATGACGCTACTACGTTCAATGACGGCCTGTCGGGTTTTTGCTTTTAACCCGGTGGCGCGAACGTTTCTGTTCACTTCCCGCTGGTTATCACGCTGTGCGGTTCCGTTGTCTTGCATGATAAGGTAAGGGATTGGCGCTTAATTTTGCACGCTTCCTTCCGCCTAGTCAGTACTGTAGTGGGCGTTTTATTTATTATTTTTCATTTTTAACTTCATTCGATAAACTAACTTTGGGGGCAAGGTATGTTCATTGAAGGCTTGCATTGTTTCTGTGTATTTATTATGCTATACTCAATGCCCCACATATAATTGGGACATTGATATTGACAAATCGAGCCTTACTCGTGATTATTATTATTTTCTGCTATGCTGTATGCGGTATTGGCAGTGTGCTGTGTGATTTAGAGTTGCCACGCCTTGGACAGATTGCCTGTATTTAATCTAAAACTGTTTTTTCATATGATATAGTTGCCCCACTCCGGTTATTATTGATGCTACTATCCTGATATTAAGAATTGCTCCCCATAGGATTAGGGGCTACTTTGGATAGACCTACGATTATTTTTCGTTGTCTTACATGATAAGGTAAGGCCTTGGCGCCTAATTTTGCACGCCCCATTTCTTTCGTCCGGTCAGTATTTTAATCATGCTGTACTCAATGCACCACATATATTTGGCACATTGATATCGATAAATTGAGCTCTATTCGTGATTATTAGTACTTTTTGCTATGTTATATGCGCTACTGGCAGTGTGCTGTGTGACCTACAGTTGCTACGTTTTGGACAGATTGCCTATATTTGGTCAACTACTGTGTTTTTATATGATGTAGTTGTCCCACTTTTGTTATTGTCAATGCCACTATCCCTATATTTAGTAATACTCCTCATAGGATTAGGAGTCTATTTGGATAGATCTACGATCACTTGTTATTTCAACGTGACCTACACAGTTGTTATGACCTTGGCCATGTTTTATTATTATATTTTTTATGGCTATATGCACAGCCACTTTTCTGTAATACATTATCCAATAAGATATCTAGGAATTAAACACGAGCAGCTCCCCATGGGATATCGTTTTATTCTCATTATTTATATGTTTTATCACTTTAGATCGTGTTACTTATGACTTACTCGACTGCTGATTATGCGACATTGATGTGGACATTGATTTGTTCTCTGACACTACTAGATGTCCTTCTATACTTGTCTAGGTGAGATTCATTATGGCTATATATTTAATATTATATGGTCCCTTTTGTTGAGTAATCGGGCTTAATATTTATGTAGCCTATTTGAATGTTTGGATGGTTTGCATCCGGAATATCACTACAGGGATTGTCCCCTCTATATTCTTGAATCCCTTCTGGAGATGCACAGTATAAGATTGGGATGTGTTTATTCTACTTTTCTCTGTTGTGCATTTACAACGATGGCAATTAGTTATGTTTTTTCTTTCATTTTTTAGATTGGAATATATCTTAATCTTGATTTAATTCGAGAGCCATAAAAGGCGATCTATTATCCTTATGATTGCCTAGGGGTGCTCTATTCTACCTTTAACTAGGTGAATTTTTATTCTTCCTTTTATATAATATTTTAATATAAGTCCTTTCGTCTCTTATTTTCCTTTCCCCTTTCGCTCCTCCATTCTATTTTTGAATGCTAAACAATTATTATCTTCCACTGTGGTGTGGTATTATTTTGTTTTATCTATCTTTCTTTCATATTGTTCCTTTTCCCACCTGTCATTATATTTTTTTCAGTTTATTATAATACGTGTTTTTAAATTGTATATGTTGAGTGTCTTTATTGGTGTCTTATTTGTCACTATTTTGATTCCTTTGTAATATTGTCTGTCTTAATTTTTGTAACACCTTTGGGTCATCTTTGGTGTATATTTGGTTATTGAAGCAATTTTTCCTTTTCTTCTTTATTATTTTTTAACATACTCTCGTCTTGTGGTTTTGTTTTGTTAAATTACGTCATTATTGTTTAAATGTGTATTTTGTAATTGTTGTGGATTCTTATATATGTATATTTATGTTAGTTATGTTATGTTTATTACAGCCCTGACGAAGTTCCCCTGGCACAAGGGAACGAAACGCGTTGGCTGTGTGCCTGTTTCATAGTCGAATCAACATTAATAAAAGAAGATTTTTATGCACTACAGATGTCTTTTGAGTGACGTTAATCAGAGTGCGCCTTCCTTTCTATGAACTCTTGTTGCCCTTTTGACATCCTTCAGCAGCGGATGTCGGGAGTAGCTGCACTCACGAGATATGCATGAAACAGTTGGAATTTAAGTGCTCGACCTTTGTCAGCTGTTGAGCGTGTGTTTTTTATTGCTTGTAATCTTCGGATTGTGGACTGTCTTGCACTTGTTCCTTTCATATATTATATTGTAATAGAGTTAGAAAATAACGAAAAATAACAGAAATGCCTAGATTCGAAGATGGGAGAGAAGAGATGGCCCATAATCTATTTGGTATTTACTCAACCAATGAACCTAGAGCGCAGGCTATTAACAACAGAGTAAGCCTGAAGACCCTTTTCCTTAGGCTTGAGCGACTAAAAAAACAGGAGCTATCCCGTTGGTGGGACGGGGTTACGCTCCAGCAATACTTGACCAATAAGAAAGTACCCAGGGGCCTAAGAATTTTGATCTTCCCGACATTCGAGGACCTGAGTGAGGACCTCCTCAAAGAGTGGGAAGGTAACCTTGAGAATGCATCACAAATCATGATGCAAATCTTAATTAAGCATGCCAGGGAAAAAGGAGAGAAATTACAAGGGGAGATTGAAGCCCTAGAAAAAGAAATTAATAACATGGAGCAAAAAGATCTCATTGAAAAGAATTTTACCATTTTAAAAAAAGTAATGGAGGAACATCAAATATACTTGAAAGATAAGAAATTAAAAAAGATTAAAAGGGATGACAAAGATTACAGGGATGGACGTGTATACACGTTCGCCCGAAAATTTGAAAATATTCAGACCAACGAAGAAAAAAAGAGAATACGTGATGAGAGAGAGGATAGTGAAGAAGTCCATTCCGATATTAGTATATCATCTGCCTCCATGAGTAGTGTATCCTCCAATATAACACAGGAGACCCCTTTAGGGGAAGGAGCTTCTTCATTTCAGAAGGAGCTCGCCAAGGTCAGAATAAGCAGCAGACTTCAACAGAAAAAAGAGCCACCAAAACAAGGAGGGGAGGGAGGAGGTCAAAGGGTAGGTACAGGACGAGGGGCAATCAACAAACAGAATGCAGTGGTGAAACCCAAACAATGAATACTAATGCATCTGGTCACGATGTGTTATTTGATGGCTGTAACAATGATTTTGATTTAAAAATTGTTAATTTATCTAATAAAATCCTTGATGATGACGAATTGGCAGTACTAAGTAAAGGTTTGAATTTTTGCCCTACCCAAGGTGGGAACCTGACTGAAGTACATATAGATTTGTATAAATTTATAAGAATATTGAAACTCAAGGATTTCTTTTCCCAGCAAATCCCTAAGACTATTACAAAACCTACTGACTTAGAAGGCATGACTCACACTGTTGCAGACATCCGTAATGTGCATCTTTTACTCACTTTGGATGATGATGGTCACAATGATATACCTGCCATACTGAGTGATTTTGACATTGTACAGGATTGTAACATGGATAGTGGGTTTAAACCTAAATCCAAATTTGTACCTTCCTATAATTACCATCCTAATATTGACATCTTCTATGATAAAGTCAGCAACAACTTGTATAAATTGGAAGGACTGGGTAGACGTATTCACTACACTAACCACAACATTACCGCCAAAGAACGACAGGCATTGAACAGACTTAAACTGGACAAGACTATTGTCATAAAGGAGGCTGACAAGGGCGGTAATGTTGTGGTTATGAATCATTGTGACTACATGGCAGAAATTGAACGGCAGTTGGGTGATTCCCACTGCTACGAACATATTTCCACCAATCCAATAAAAAAACTAACATTGATGATTAATGTTAAACTATGTGAATGGAGAGACATTGGTCTCCTTTCTGAGGATGACTTCAGGTATCTTAAGGTTGATCACCCAAAATATCCATGTATATATATTTTACCGAAAATTCATAAGGGGGGTGTTTTTCCTCCGGGTCGCCCTATTATTTCAGGGATTGACTCCCCAACTGAAAAACTTTCTGAATTTATTGATCACAGATTACAAAAATATGTAACTGATCTTCCTTCGTACATTAGGGATACTAAAGACATCTTGATCAAGTTCAATGACTTTAAGTGGTCTGATGACCTCTCGTTCGTCACCTTTGATGTAGAGAGCTTGTACACCTGCATACACAAGGAGTTTGGCATACGAGCTGTTCGAACCTATTTGGATAGGGAACGTGCGGAGCACTATGATTTTAATGTGATGCTAATAGAAATGATTGACATCATTTTAAGTAACAACTTTTTCCTACACGACACCACTTGGTTCCATCAGGTACTTGGGACCGCTATGGGTTCGAAATTTGCTCCCTCTTACGCCTGCCTCTTTATGGGGTGGTTTGAGAGGGAGTATGCCTGGCACAGACGTGCCTCCCCTGGACCAAACATATCGTGTTCTGGGGAGGTACATTGATGACATCATTGTTCTGTGGTCAGGGACTACTGACCAATTACATCAATATCACACTTACCTTAACAGTAACACCTTCAATGTTAAATTAACTATGACACATGATAAAGAAAAAATTAATTTTTTGGACATACATTTTTATGTAAAAGATAACATTATAAAAAGTACCCTCTATCGGAAGGAGGCTGCCTGCAATGCTGTTTTACATGCAGGTAGCGCCCATTCACGCTCAGTCATTAACAACATTCCGTATGGTGAAATGGTCAGGCTGAGAAGGAACTGTAGTGAGGAAGATACATTCCAAAGGAATATTTTGGAATCTAAGAAAAGATTCCTCAAAAGAGGGTACAACGGAGAGGTAGTTGACAAAGCAATTGCAAAAGCACAACACCTCAAAAGGAAGGACACACTTTGCAATAAACCTCAGGAGAAAGTCTTAACAACAGAAAACAGGATTGTCAGTCTAGTTACTGAATATAATCTAAACAGCAGTAAGGTATACAACATTCTAAGGAAGAATTGGGGCATCCTTAAGAACATTCCCGGTCTTAATGACCACATAACTGATAAACCATCTATCACCTTTCGTAGGGGCAGGTCTCTTCGTAATGCCTTGTGCACTAGTCATGTGACTAATTACCATGACACCTGGTTACCACCTGAACCTCTAGGTTTTTATACATGCGGTTCCTGTAACGTTTGCCCTTTTGGGAGATGCAAAATTATGGATTTCACTTATAATACAACAACTAAACATAAGATTGCACATTTTATCAATTGTAATACCACACATGTCATATATGTTTTAGGTTGTAATTGTAACATCATACATGTGGGAAGTACAGTACGCCCACTCAAAATTAGAATTCAGGAACACCGAAGGGCTATATTGAATAAGGATAGACGATACCCTGTGAGCGAACATTACGCCAAGGTGCACCCTTTAGACAACTCCTTCTGGTTTCATGGCATTGACCATGTACCTATGGGTGGCAGGGGTGGTAACCAGGAGCTGATGGTTAGACGTAAGGAAGCCAAATGGATCTGTCGCCTGAATGCTACCCTAATGGGTCACAATACTGATAGGGAGCTTCATTACTTCCTGGGTTAACAACTTATGAACAGGATAATGGGTGCTTTGGGGTATATACCCCTACCCTGGTAAAAACAACATTTACCTCATCAATATTTAGTTATGCATTGCTGTAAATACTGTTTTTTGAGATTACTTCCTTTGTGGTGATATGAATATGACGGTTAATGCAATGTCTTAGCCCCTTTTTAAACACTGTATTTTCTTTATTGATGTCTGCGGCTACTTCCTCGTGTTTATGTTCATACTACGGCTAGTGTAATGTTGTAGCCCCTTTTGCACACTGTAATGTCTTTATTGACCGTTGTGGTTACTTCATTCATGGTACAGCTACTGTAATATCTTAGCCCTTTTGGATATCATGTTGCTTTTCTCATAATATCTGCATGCTCTATCCTGTCCTTTTGATTTATTTTCAGAATCGTTTTTTGTCATCCAGTTATAATTAAGGTTTGTTATATCTGCCATTGCCTCACTCGCTTTATTGGTGACATGCATTTCCTATTACCAAGCTATGTCGAAGATTCAGTCATTTTGACTTTGTGGGGCCCTATATACATCACAAGATGGCCACTATTTAGCTTCTGATTTTTATTGACATTTCTCTTATGCAAATCCTGCACTACATGCCGAAAACGGTATTACTTTATTTATGGCTTCTTAGGTAGCTATTTTCACTAGATTCCTCACTATTGTTGAATCTAGCCAATTTATTCTACGTTACCAGTCAATCTATCCTTTGGGCCATTTAACTACAGGCAGTTTATGGGGCCCGTAACATATGATAAGATGGCCGCCATCCAGCTACTCATTTTCTTTAACCTGTCCTCCGTGCTAGTTTCGCGCTGCATGCCGATGACGCTACTACGTTCAATGACGGCCTGTCGGGTTTTTGCTTTTAACCCGGTGGCGCGAACGTTTCTGTTCACTTCCCGCTGGTTATCACGCTGTGCGGTTCCGTTGTCTTGCATGATAAGGTAAGGGATTGGCGCTTAATTTTGCACGCTTCCTTCCGCCTAGTCAGTACTGTAGTGGGCGTTTTATTTATTATTTTTCATTTTTAACTTCATTCGATAAACTAACTTTGGGGGCAAGGTATGTTCATTGAAGGCTTGCATTGTTTCTGTGTATTTATTATGCTATACTCAATGCCCCACATATAATTGGGACATTGATATTGACAAATCGAGCCTTACTCGTGATTATTATTATTTTCTGCTATGCTGTATGCGGTATTGGCAGTGTGCTGTGTGATTTAGAGTTGCCACGCCTTGGACAGATTGCCTGTATTTAATCTAAAACTGTTTTTTCATATGATATAGTTGCCCCACTCCGGTTATTATTGATGCTACTATCCTGATATTAAGAATTGCTCCCCATAGGATTAGGGGCTACTTTGGATAGACCTACGATTATTTTTCGTTGTCTTACATGATAAGGTAAGGCCTTGGCGCCTAATTTTGCACGCCCCATTTCTTTCGTCCGGTCAGTATTTTAATCATGCTGTACTCAATGCACCACATATATTTGGCACATTGATATCGATAAATTGAGCTCTATTCGTGATTATTAGTACTTTTTGCTATGTTATATGCGCTACTGGCAGTGTGCTGTGTGACCTACAGTTGCTACGTTTTGGACAGATTGCCTATATTTGGTCAACTACTGTGTTTTTATATGATGTAGTTGTCCCACTTTTGTTATTGTCAATGCCACTATCCCTATATTTAGTAATACTCCTCATAGGATTAGGAGTCTATTTGGATAGATCTACGATCACTTGTTATTTCAACGTGACCTACACAGTTGTTATGACCTTGGCCATGTTTTATTATTATATTTTTTATGGCTATATGCACAGCCACTTTTCTGTAATACATTATCCAATAAGATATCTAGGAATTAAACACGAGCAGCTCCCCATGGGATATAGTTTTATTCTCATTATTTATATGTTTTATCACTTTAGATCGTGTTACTTATGACTTACTCGACTGCTGATTATGCGACATTGATGTGGACATTGATTTGTTCTCTGACACTACTAGATGTCCTTCTATACTTGTCTAGGTGAGATTCATTATGGCTATATATTTAATATTATATGGTCCCTTTTGTTGAGTAATCGGGCTTAATATTTATGTAGCCTATTTGAATGTTTGGATGGTTTGCATCCGGAATATCACTACAGGGATTGTCCCCTCTATATTCTTGAATCCCTTCTGGAGATGCACAGTATAAGATTGGGATGTGTTTATTATACTTTTCTCTGTTGTGCATTTACAACGATGGCAATTAGTTATGTTTTTTCTTTCATTTTTTAGATTGGAATATATCTTAATCTTGATTTCATTCGAGAGCCATAAAAGGCGATCTATTATCCTTGTGATTGCCTAGGGGTGCTCTATTCTACCTTTAACTAGGTGAATTTTTATTCTTCCTTTTATATAATATTTTAATATAAGTCCTTTCGTCTCTTATTTTCCTTTCCCCTTTCGCTCTTCCATTCTATTTTTGAATGCTAAACAATTATTATCTTCCACTGTGGTGTGGTATTATTTTGTTTTCTCTATCTTTCTTTCATATTGTTCCTTTTCCCACCTGTCACTATATTTTTTTCAGTTTATTATAATACGTGTTTTTTAAATTGTATATGTTGAGTGTCTTTATTGGTGTCTTATTTGTCACTATTTTGATTCCTTTGTAATATTGTCTGTCTTAATTTTTGTAACACCTTTGGGTCATCTTTGGTGTATATTTGGTTATTGAAGCAATTTATCCTTTTCTTCTTTATTATTTTTTAACATACTCTCGTCTTGTGGTTTTGTTTTGTTAAATTACGTCATTTTTATTGTTTAAATGTGTATTTTGTAATTGTTGTAGATTCTTATATATGTATATTTATGTTAGTTATGTTATGTTTATTACAGCCCTGACGAAGTTCCCCTGGCACAAGGGAACGAAACGCGTTGGCTGTGTGCCTGTTTCATAGTCGAATCAACAGTAATAAAAGAAGATTTTTATGCACTACAGATGTCTTTTGAGTGACGTTAATCAGAGTGCGCCTTCCTTTCTATGAACGCTTTCCTGAAAGATGTCAAAGAAGGGAGACTTCTGATGGAAATGGGGAGCTTATTCCAGAGCTTCGTAGCACCCACTGTGAAGTTTCTGCCACCCTAGTTAGACTTACAAAATTGCTGAGAGAGTATCAGTTTCGCTCCATCTGACCAGAGGCATCTATTTGGAGAGTAGCAATGCAGTGACCGCCTCAGAAACTGAGGCACGGTACCATGCAACGCCTCAGATATGATAGATAAGGCCTTGAACTTAATATGACTCTTGACTGGAGTGGAGTGGAGTGGAGAGGTGTGGTGCAGTGGCCAGGGCAGCTGACTTCGGAGCACAGGGTTCACGGTTTGATCCCCGGCTATGGCGGCAGCTCAGCTCAGCACCATGTGACTCTGGGCAATAGCTCACTTAATTTCCACGACGGCCCCCAGTGCCTTGAGACCCGTAAGGGTGAGTAGCTGCGCTATATAAAAACGGAGTTACATTTTACTGGAGGCCAATGCAATCTCCGAAGGTACTTCCCCACTGATTTAAATTTGGGGATCCTCAGGAGGAGCCTTGCAGCAGCATTCTGGATCATCTGAAGCTTATGTAACTGCTTCTCGGGTATACCGAGATAGAGCCCATTGCAATAATCCACTTTGGAAAGGACTAAAGATGTAACTACTGTTTTCCTGCTCTCTGCTGGGATCCAAGGTAAGATTTTCTTAACCACCTTGAGTAGTATACGGAATGTGAGAAATGCTTCACTGCAACAAGCAAACTGTTGGTACTTCAGAGACTTCATACTGGGGAGAAAACCTATCAGTGTACAGAATGTCAGAAAAGCTTCATTGAGATATACAGTTTGTTGAAACACCAGAGAGTCCATACTGGAGAGAAACCCTTCTACTGCATAGAATGTGGGAAAAGCTTTACTGTGAAAAGCTATTTGTTGAGCCATCAGAGAATCCATACTGGTGAGAAATCCTATCAGTGTACAGAATGCGGGAAAGGCTTTACTTTAAAAAGCCATTTGTTGAAACATCAGAGAATCCACACTGGTGAGAAACCATTTCACTGTACAGAATGTGGGAAAAGCTTTACTGAGAAGAGTATGCTGTTGAGCCATCAGAGAATCCACACTGGTGAGAAACCCTATTGGTGCACTGAATGTGGGAAAAGGTTCTCTCGGAAGGTCTCACTGTTGAAGCATCAGAGAATTCATACTGGTGAGAAACTGCATTGGTGTTCTGAATTTGTAAGAGGCTACACTAAGAAGAAAGCTATCTTAAGACATCAAATAACCCACACAGGTGAGAAACCCTATCAGTGCACAGAACATGGGGAAAGCTTCACCGATAAGAAATCAGTTAATGCATCAGAGAATCCATACTGATGAGAAACCTTTTTATTGTTCTGAATCTAG
This sequence comes from Calotriton arnoldi, assembly GCA_963921515.1. Taxonomy (NCBI): domain Eukaryota; kingdom Metazoa; phylum Chordata; class Amphibia; order Caudata; family Salamandridae; genus Calotriton; species Calotriton arnoldi. The sequence continues at coordinate 81,467 of CAWUFW010017754.1, read as the reverse complement.
GAAAAGCTTTCCTCAGATACCCTCATTAAAGGGAATTCACTGTGACAAACGTGAAAAAGCGTCACAAGAATGCAGATATTGTAAAATAATCAGAGAATCCGTTCATTGTATTAAACTCAAAGCCTAGGACTTGGAATACTAGTTAAGCAACAGGACATGAACTATATTAGCATTTGGGAGATAGAATGGATACAAAAGCAAATCCAGAAGACAAATTCAAAATACAATTATTTTCGTCTCTTTCACCTTACTTGTTCTATTATTTGACATTTTCTTCCTATTATAAACATTCCCATCTTGCCCTGAACAGGGGTACGTGACTGGTAAATATAATTGTGTGCGTAATTGTTCAAAGTATAAAGGTAAAGATCATCATCGCCATGGTGTCGGACCAATAACATTTTTAAAGACAGGAATACCCCATTCACTCACTTTCTAATATTCTCTCACCATGATTACTTATATCATGAATTTATATGCACACATGTCGACACACAACTGAAAATAAATGTGAAATAACCTACCATTTGGAACAACAAAGCTAGATTCAAACATTTCTTACTGTGACAACATTCAATATTTTAGCCTCAATGCAGTGTAACTGACTTGAGAAAATATTTACAACTAACTCTCATGAGAAAACATCATGACGTATAAAGATCCGTAACATGTATTATGCTATTTATTATCCTTGTTTTCGTTTTTGAAGATTTATTTTTATTTCATGGGTAGATCAAATGTTATACTATTTGGTTGTATGAAGCAAAAAGACAAAAGCAATGCTTAATTATTTTTTGCTGGCTCCCAGTATACGTTTTGCCATTACTATTGCTGGATTTAGTGCTGTGTAATTACTCGGTAGTGCCTGTGGACCCTGCATTCCAGGCCTCGGTGCATATACTCTGACCCTTAAAAGTGTATGTTTAATTGGTTTATCTCTAATTGGTATAAGTTTACTAATACATTGGTCCCTAATGCATGACACCCGATGCACTCAGGGTCTATACATTAAGTGTTTCTCATGGACTGCAACACTTATTGTGCCACCAAGAGTGTGACAAGGTGTAACATCTCTCCCACACATGCCAATGCAGGCCGGCAGAGCAGCTTTAAAACTGCTAACTGTACTGTGCCATTTCAACCTGTGGCAAAGACAAAACCTTCCTTTTTAATATTTGTAAGTCACATCTAAGGTAGGTCTAACGAGCCTCAAAGGCAGGGTGCGTTATATTAAAGATAAGGATATCAGTTATGTTTTACATGTCCTGACAGCAAAAACCCTGCATTGTCGTTTTTACTGTATTAAGTCTAGTAGCCCCATTGGTTAGTGTGGAGTTACACACTGACAACTCAGTATTGCTTACTTCCAAATGGGACGACTAAAGTTGAAACTTTAAGGTTTCAAAAGAATCATTGCGTTAAATCCAACTTGATGCACAAGTTGAGTTTAATGTATCTTTTATAAATGGCAATTTTTAGAAAGATGTTACTTTGATTCCCAAAACCTTCCAGTAACCGTCTTTGGTTGCAGACAACTGCTGTCCTTGAGACAGACTGCAGCCCTCCTGGGGAGAGGTAAGAACAACTCTCAGGAAGGGGAACAAAGGACCTGCCCAGGGGAAGAGTTGTGATCTTCTGGCAGGATGGCCAGAGGGGGTGTGAGCCCAGAAGGCGAGCTTGAAAGGTGAAGCCACTGTTGTGTGATCTTGCATGGTCCATAGTCGTTTCCCCTATGTTGGCCTAACTGTGCACGTTGTAGGCCGCTTTTATTTTGCACGTTACTACATAACAAGCTTGCCTTTCTGCCACATTGTATTTTCACACAGAGCCTGCACATGTTTTCGTATTTTTTTTTTCCGTGGGATGTAGCCTGGACACACTAGACAATGTCAAACAACAATGCCCCTTGTTATTCTCTTTGGTCAGTCACTGCTGTTTGCGAGTACACATATCTTGTCATATAACTTGGGACAGGGGTTCTGAAAAAACACATACTGAGCGAAGGTCCTGAAGCAAGAGAGCTGCACCAGCTGAGATGTAGAACATCCACCTCTGTATGCTGAGGTACGGGGTCCACCACTAATCCCAGAGATCTGTAATATATAATCATTTATCTTCAGTAGAACGGGGGGTGGGTTAGGCTTAGCTGTCTTATAACATGACAGTGCTTTTTATGGTTTATGATTTGTTAACCATGCTAATGATATTTTTGGTGTACATTTGTTGTCTGATTGTGGCACAAATACTGCATCTTAGAGCTCGAAAGTTTAAATTAATATTTTAAACTTCCTTCATGTCTCTTGTTTATCTTATTGTGGACAAGTACGAGTGAGAGATCGAAAGGGTGTGTCCTGTTACCCCTATTCATGAGAGAGTTGAGAATGTTGTGTTATGGGGTGCCAACTCACTTGTTTCTCTGGAAAGGTTAGGAGGGCAAGTGAGGCAATATAGCTAGCTGGACTCGGGCTCATAGATACGGAGGTGGTATGGTGACTCAGTCCCTACATGCAGATGTTCTATAGTCCCAAGCATAGTTCTGTTAATGAGCAGAATCCATGCAACATGGCGCTGCCAACGTTTTGGTCTGTATCTATTTGCGGGAACACTGAGTAGTGCTTGTGCTTATCCACAATACCATCACACCTTTTACCGGCGACGTCCGTGGTGTTAGGGATTAATCCTCCACAGTTTTTAGGGATCACCAAGTTTAATTAGTTTTTCAAGCTTGAATATTAAAAAAGTTACAACTCAGTTTGTGTTATACTTTGAATCCTTTGGTAATTACTTGTGGTGCAACTTATTGCTATTACTGGCTTCTGCTGACCAACTGTCTATGCACAACATGGAGACCTTAATGGAAGAGCTCCTGTAATCTTTCTAGTAGAAGCAGACGCTACCTTCCACTTTGAAGTTTTTTATTCTTGGGTCACATTTCTAGCTGTTGATGCTAACACTTTTCTTGAATACACTGTCCCACAGGCACCTGCTGCATATAGACCTTATGCACTTGATGAAATTCCTCTTACGGTCTGGGAACACCAGACATGGTTTACTGGCGCCATTCCCCATGTGCCTGGGCCAGATCGAATGGGTCCTCTCAGCAATGAGGGAGCTACTTGGTTGGCATTAGCTGGATATACACCATGTCAAGGCAATCTCAATCTCGTGCAAACCTGTGACTTGTACAATGTTCTGGTCATCTTATATAGACGTCTAACTCAATTTATTTTTCGTACATTATTGGCTGGTCCATCTAGACTTGCCCTGCACGCACAAGCCCAGTTTCCTCCAGCGCCTATTATTAGTCCTGTAATTGTTCATTCAGTTAGGGCCAAACGTCCCACTAATGGGGGACTATTTTTGCTGCAGTCTATGTTCTTTGTCATGGCACTCCTTCGATGGCCGTTGTATCAAACGTCCTCAAACAGATACAAAATGAACATGGGGCAGGTCCTGCCCTAGATTTGGGGATGAAACTAATGGGTAATTTTCCCGTAGTCTCAGAAATTATTCTTTCTAATATTAAAGGTGAAGTAGTGTCTGGCTATACACCAGCGACTTACCATGATGGCGGTTGGTGACTGCGAGCGTGAGTTGGCTATAATTATTGCTAATGTATATATCTCACTAGGACGCAATCATTTTGGGCCCGGACCTTCTGTACCACCTCTTGGCAAGCCTAGTACTGACAGGGATGCCAGACCAGCCCGTGAGTTTGCTAAAAAACCATGGGATGAATCTAAACCGCAACTAAAAGGTAAACCTCACAGAGGTTCTCCAATCCTGGAGTAGTCTGATAGATGGTACGATTTTTGTGATCGCACTAAAATCAAGACTCCAGACAGGTGTCAGGTACCCGATACATGTTCTCCTAGTTCCTTTCAGGAATTGCCTGACCAGCAGTACTGGAGAGGAGGGTGATCTGACCGCAGACAAGAACAGTAGATGAAACCGAAAAGGGATACACAATGCTAGTCTGAAATGAAGATAAAGAAGGAGAACAAGACTCCTCAATATAAAGCCCGATTTCAGAAAAAGAAAGTAGCTGCTTTGACTACTAGATATGCCACAGACTGTTAAAACCCTCCTCATGAACAGGATTTGGGCAGCGACACTCCTCGGCAACGTGACAGGAGTCACCATAGTAAGCCGTAATCCTCAGGAGTTTCTGGTAGCGAAAGTAACTGATATATTTGTTACAGTTGAAACCGCGGATACACGCGTAGCCCCTGCAGACAGATTATATCACTTAGGATGCTTGTTTCCAGTCCAGGGAGGACCTGGCCTAGCAGTTCGGGCTGGACTGTTCCCATTGGGCGCAGGGTCAAGACTGATTTGCATATGGCTGGGTCCAAACTGGAATGGCATGGTGAATAAAAAAACGATGGATTTAGGCCCAGATCTCTGCACTGGGGTGAATGTATGACATTGTTCTGCATTCTGCCCATCAATTGTTCTTTTTGCATTTGTCACCCCGATTGGAACTGGTATGCCTAGACGTGGGTCCTGTGCTCTTCATGCCACTGGAGTCAAGCTATCCTGGCTGATGAGGGCTGAAAACCCGAAACCAGTCCTAGGATGCTTGTTTCCAGTCCACGGAGGACCTGGCCTGGCAGTTTTTGCTGGACTGTTCCCATTGGGCGCAGGGTCAAGACTGATTTGCATATGGCGGGGTCCAAACTGGAATAGCATGGTGAGCAAAAACACGATGAATTTAGGCCCAGATCCCTGCACTGGGGTGAATGTATGACATTGTTCTGCATTCTGTCCATCAATTGTTCTTTTTGCATTTGTCACCCCGATTGGGACGGGTATGCCCAGACGTGGGTCTCGTGCTCTCCATGCCACTGGAGTCAAGCTATCCTGGCTGATGAGGTCTGAAAGCCCGAAAACGGTCCCAGGATGCTTGTTTCCAGTGCAGGGAGGACCTGGCCTGGCAGTTCGGGCTGGACTGTTCCCATTGGGCGCAGGGTCAAGACTGATTTGCATATGGCTGGGTCCAAACTGGAATGGCATGGTGAGCAAAAAACCGATGGATTTAGGCCCAGATCTCTGCACTGGGGTGAATGTATGACATTGTTCTGCATTCTGTCCATCAATTGTTCTTCTTGCATTTGTCACCCCGAGTGGGACGGGTATGCCCAGACGTGGGTCCCGTGCTCTCCATGCCACTGGAGTCAAGCTATCCTGGCTGATGAGGGCTGAAAGCGCGAAAACTAGTCCCAGGATGCTTGTTTCCAGTCCAGGGAGGACCTGGCCTGGCAGTTCGGGCTGGACTGTTCCCATTGGGTGCAGGGTCAAGACTGATTTGCATATGGCTGGGTCCAAACTGGAATGGCATGGTGAGCAAAAAAACGATGGGTTTAGGCCCAGATCTCTGCACTGGGGTGAATGTATGACATTGTTCTGCATTATGTCCATCAATTGTTCTTTTTGCATTTGTCACCCCGAGTGGGACGGGTATGCCCAGACGTGGGTCCCATGCTCTCCATGCCACTGGAGTCAAGCTATCCTGGCTGATGAGGGCTGAAAGCCCAAAACCGGTCCCAGGATGCTTGTTTCCAGTGCAGGGAGGACCTGGCCTGGCAGTTCGGGCTGGACTGTTCCCATTGGGCGCAGGGTCAAGACTGATTTGCATATAACTGGGTCCAAACTGGAATGGCATGGTGAGCAAAAAAACAATGGATTTAGGTCCAGATCTCTGCACTGGGGTGATTATATGACATTGTTCTGCATTCTGTCCATCAATTATTTCGTCATTATTTCTTCTAATAATTCATCATCAGATTCATCCAAACCTTCTCTAGACGTTACTATATTTTTCTTCTTCTCCTTGCACTTTGCACCTGTTTGACTCCCTTCTGTTAAAACTGGATATAGGCCCTCGGCCACTACCGCTCTTCTCCATCTTTTCATTTGATCTTCTCGTCTCTCAAATGGATATTTTGGGAAAAATCCTCTATATCTTCTACCACCTCTATCCTTCTCTCGCTCAAAGGCTTCTTCTTCCCATTCTACCAATGCTTCATACTGTGTAAGTCTTGGATTTGGCTCCAATGAGTTGATCCTATCTCTCAAATTTTGCAAAATCCTTGCATTAAATGTACCAAACTCAGGGACGGATAACATTCCATCATCCTTCGTATATTTTCTCCAGTTCTCTAACCAAACACACTTATGGTACCCTCGCTCCATCATCATATAGGAGGCAGGCATTTGTGGGGGAGGAATCGGAATTCCCTCTCTCGTCACAACTGGTTTATCTTTCTTAAATAAAGTCTTTATTACCTTTATCAAACCCATTTTTGAACTCTTTTACTAGTATTTCAACAAACGAACCAACAAAACTTCTCTGTAATTCTCCTTTCCCAATTTGCTAATTTCTGTCCTATACCAGCGCGATTCACACCAACCCACCAATTACAGCTCACTACGTCACCACTGTCTTAACCAATATCAACGCAACTCACACCAACCAACCAACCAACCTGGTCTTTGCTCACACCCGCTATCTGACCAATGCTAGCGTGACATTTTGTGACGTCAGTTTCTACTCCTTCTACTGACCCTCCCTTTACAATCTGCTCTTTGAAACACGCCCGCTGCTTTGTCCAATACCAGCGCAGCACTTTTTGACGTCAGTATTACTCCTTCAACTGACCACTCCTTTACAAAAGAAAAATCTACGACAGTTTTCTGAGTTTTTTCTTAATCAAAATCCTGTTAGTAACAACATAAAAAGACAATGCTACCTTGTCTGCTCCTCTCAATAAAGAGATAGTTTTCACTCTTTCCAAGAAAACCTTACTCTGCAAGCAATAATAACGACCAGCGTTATCTCACTTCTTCTAACAAGCTCTGGGGAGAACCGTTACTCCTCTAGGGATAAAACCGAGATTTCACAAGAGGACTTTTTGGCATAAAAAGGGTGTCCTGTTACTCCTCTCGGAAATACTGCCAGAGTTTCAAAAGTAGACCATTCGCTATTTCAGACAATCTACTTACACACGAAATTTCCCTAGATATAATACTGACAGCCCTACGTAGCTTTTCAGTATTATTACAACAGACAAAGTACTTCTGCAGTATGATTTCTTTACCACACTCTTCTTCTGCCTACTTCAGGCAAATTCCTTCCCAGGATTCCTCAGGCAACTCTGTACCTGTACTTCTAGACAACATAGAACAAGACTCTAACTCTTCATGTTAAAACATATAATCCCTATTCAATAACCATTACCAAACCAATCAGTAATTAAATTGTCCTCTGCTGGCAAGAAACTGATCCAGCGCGAAACCAATAAATTGATCAGGGATTAATGCTCAATATCTTCAATCCACATTCACCCAAATCCCTGATGCGCTGGGGTCAAGTTTATGTATCTTTCTCCAACCTTCCTTACTGCTAAAACTTATATTTAAACATCCTGTATTTTATATTTTTAACATATGTAATCGACTTTTCATCCACTTGGTCGATGAACCAACTAGCTGAAGAGTTGATGGTAATGGGAATTCTAAGAACATTAACAATCAATAATTTGATAAAAAGAACCACAGACTCTTGGTACATTTCAGTAATTTTATCTAGTAATAATAAATGCTCAAAGCAAACGTTATAAACTCATACACTGGAAACCTCATGAGAGAGTAACAAATTAAACACAGCAATAACGGAAATAACATCTCAAATATACGTTGTAAAGAGTGGATAGATGAAGAGACATTAGATCAAAAATAAAATATATTGACATTAACCATCAATTTCGGAGGGATAGAGGAAGAGACAAAAGCACAGAAGAAAATATAACTGCGACAAATATATTTCTGCAATGTTAAATACAAACCCAATGGATCTGTAAAGGGGAAAACCACCACCCAGGCCTAGGCAGTAGTGAGGGACCCCTGAACTAAGAGTCAAGAATCAAAGACTCTGGAAATCAGGACAGGGACAGGACAGGAACCGCAAGGCCTCTCAGCAAACTGACGAACAGCGTCGCACCACTCTCTCGGACACCTCAACATACGCGATCTCTCTCCCGACGGCATCACCTAAACCCCCCCCCCCCAAAGCACCTATTCTTATACTTTAAAATTACATGTCCATCCCACAATAGTTGCGATCTTCAAATTTTCTTAGTAAGTGATTGGTTGGTTTCTAGGGGTGGGATGTCACCCCATCATGAAGCCATTCTTCTTTCAACTATATCATTGTTCAAAATAATTTTCCCATCCTTTCTCTCATGGGTACACATGTTACAAAATTGTTCTACAATTTATTAAATTCAGCGACTACTGGTTCCGTTTCTCACGGTGACACTGGCTTGGCTGGCAATCAACATCTTGTCCTTCAACAGGTCAGGCTCGTTAAGCTTAACACAGCATTTCAGTTACGTGGTCACATGGTCCTTGCTCGCACACAAATCCACCCTCCCTCTAGTCTGGTCAAGTTATGAACATGGAGTACTCTTTTGCCACTAAAAGAACAGGAAATAGACATTTATTATTAAAACGATAATACAATTCTCACTGTTTACCACCCAATTTAGCACTAATTCAATATTAACGTGTCAGCCTAGCATAGCTTAAGCAGAAAACAGCGTTATTTGTGAGTTTAAAGCATCACACACCATGCATTTTACGAATTACACATGCAGCCTGTTAGAAATGGGGATCTCTAGCTGGCAGTGGCTGGCACCAATGTCCAAATAGGGACCCTTCTTCCTAAGTCAGAGTAAGGGGGCTACACCCTTTGATAACCCCTGCTCAACCCTGTGGTAACGTAGCACGAGCAGACAGACCTATCTCAGAGGCAGTGTGTGAAGCATTTATGACCATACACAACAACGCAGTGAAGACACTACAAAGGGACACCACACAAGTAGCTATAGAAAAATAGTATCTTTATATAGGCTTAACACAAGGCTCAAAAGCGATCAAGCAGCCACAATGCACGTAAATATAGATTCACTTAAAAAGCAATAAAAGCACTCATAAGCAGGTGAAACGAACTTAGTTCGAGGCCGGGGCCTACGCGACCCGGTGATGCACAATGTACCTGAGGTTTAAAGGGGCACAGCACGCAGCTTCGTGTGGAAGCCGCGATGATGACAGGCGGACTCGCAGCGGCCACAGCTCCCAGCTGCAGCGGTCCGCGGCGTGCACTTCCGATAATCCTGGGACAGAGCTTAAAGGCGGGCACCCAGCGGCACACGCAGGTGATAACAAGATCCTCGAAGTGGTGACTAGTGCGGGCACTCAGCGGCACAGCTCCTCGGCTGCCGCGGCCCACAATAGCGATAGCGATGATTCTCGTAGGACGGCAAATGCGGGCACTCAGCGGCACAGCTCCTCAGCTGCGGCGGCCCACAATAGTGATAACGATGACTTTGGTAACACAGGCAAATGCGGACTCTCAGCGGCAACAGCTCCTCAGCTGCGGCGGCCCACAAGAGCGATAACGATGACTTTGGTAAAACAGGCAAATGCGGGCTCTCAGCGGCAACAGCTCCTCAGCTGCGGCGGCCCACAATAGCAATAACGATGACTTGCAGCCCGCGTTCCCCGCAGTAGAACCAGAGGCTCTGGCATTCTCAACAGAGGCCTCACCTGCCAGTAGAATCCCCCTCAAATAGGAATCCGGATGGCTGATGGGTGAAGTCTAATGTCCCTGAGACTTCGGCAGGGGGCAAGCTCAAATCAGGCCCTTGGGTAGTTGCTTCAGCAAGATGGATGAAAGTTTCAAAGTCCTTTCCCTCTCGTTACACGGACAGAGGTTCGTCTTGACATCCCAAAGTAACACACCCTGTAGGGGTTTTAGCACAGATCTTTATACCCCAAAAGCCTTTGTTCTAAAAAAGTCACAAATCACTGAACCCAGCCAGAACCAGTTTGGTGTCGTCCTGGAGCACTTTATTTACGAGGCTGCATCCTGCCTTTCAGGGAGAGGGGGTCTGCCATCAGACGCACAGTGGGAGGTGGAGCCATCATTCACCTTGCCAGGCACAGCCCTGCTCAGATCAAAGGGTCACCCCTCCCCATACTCCAACTGCAGATCTCTCTAGTTAATCCAGGTCGGTCTCAGCCTGCCCTGACCCTCCAAAACCAGACAGCCAATACACATAACAGCAAAGCACACGGGAAGGCTGAGGCAAGAAAATACCTACTTCCCAAAAGTGGTTTTAAACACAGAATATAAAAATAATCGTCACTAAAAGATGCACTTTAATATTTGGAGCTCAGGCACACTAAATTCGACTTTCCTATCATGTTCCTTGGGTCAATTAGGATTATACCACTTCATACAGTCAATTTACAATAGGGAGCATTCGCGCTGTGGCACTGAATGGCAGTGGCACAGCGCCCAGAGCATCTAACACCAGCAAACACAGAGGAGACAAAAGCAAAAAATGGAAGGGAGACCCACGCCAATGGTGCCAGGTCTAACACGCATCCCCTCCAGCTGAAATGTGGGGAGAACTACCCACCCACTTGGGAGTTCTCATCACTAAGGCGGAAAAATCTGGACAGACCATCAGCATTGGCGTGTTCTGTACCAGGGCGGTGTTCCACCGTAAAGTCCATACCCTGTAGGGAAATGGACCACCTCAACAACTTTGGATTCTCTCCCCTCATCTGCATCAACCATCGGAGGGGCCTGTGGTCAGTCTGAATCCGGAAGTGAGTCCCAAACAGGTATGGTCTCAGCTTCTTCAGTGCCCAGACCACAGCAAATGCCTCACGCTCAATTGCACTCCACCTCTGTTCCTGTGGAAGTAACCTCCTACTAATGAAGGCTACAGGTTGGTCTAGGCCCTCCTCATTGATCTGTGACAGAACGGCCCTCACACCATGCTCGGAAGCGTCTGTCTGGACAACAAATTCTTTTGAAAAGTTGGGCACCTGGAGTACCGGTGCGGTGCACATGGCAGTCTTCAGGGCGTCAAAAGCTTTCTGACAGGTGTTAGTCCAGTTCACAATCTTCGGCTGCTTCTTAGAAGTCAGCTCAGTCAAGGGTGCAACAATGTTGCTATACCCCTTGACAAACCTCCGGTAATAACCCGTGAGTCCTAAAAAGGCTCTCACCTGTGTCTGGGTCTTTGGGGGCTCCCAAGCCAGGATGGTTTCAATCTTGGGCTGTAGGGACGCCACCTGGCCGCTCCCCACCTGGTGTCTCAAGTACACCACAGAACCCTGCCCAATCTGGCACTTACTTGCCTTGATTGTGAGGCCTGCCTTTCGCAGGGCCATCAACACTTCCCAGAGGTGGTGCAGGTGGTCCTCCCATGAGGAACTAAACACTGCAATGTCATCCAGGTAGGCGGCACTGAAATCTTCCAGCCCAACCAACACCCTGTTGACCAACCTCTGAAAGGTGGCAGGGGCATTCTTCATCCCAAAGGGCATCACCCGGAACTGGTAGTGCCCATCTGGGGTGGAGAATGCTGACCTCTCCTTTGCCCCATCAGTCAAGGCGAACTGCCAATACCCAGACGTCAAATCAAATGTACTGAGGTACCGTGCAGCCCCTAGCCGATCTATGAACTCAACAGCTCTGGGGATGGGGTGCGCATCAGTCTTCGTGACTGAATTGAGACCTCGGTAGTCCACGCAGAACCAAAATTCTGGGGTGGCACTGGGCGCTGCAGCTTTTGGTACCAGGACCACGGGGCTGGACCAAGGGCTGCTAGAGGACTCAATCACCCCTAAAGCAAACATTTTGGAGACCTCCTCCTTAATGCATGCCCTGACCCGGTCAGTCACTCGGTAAGCCTTGTGCTTCACAGGAGGACTGTCCCCAGTGTCTACGTCATGGACGCACCAATCAGTGACACTAGGCACCAGGGAGAACAGATCACTGAATTGCCCCAACAGCTGGCGACAATCGCTCTGCTGCTCAGTGGTCAGTGTGGTGGAGAGGACCACACCCTCCACTGACCCATCTTACTCCTCTGCACGCAGGAGGTCAGGAAGAGGCTCAATATCCTCTTCCATTCCAGCATCTGTGGCCAGAAGCATGCCCACTTCAGACCTCTCAAAGTGGGGCTTCAGGCGGTTAACATGTAGGACCCGCAAGGGGTTCCTGGGAGACCGCAAGTCCACCATGTAGGTAACAGAACTCTTGCGCTCCACCACCTCAAAGGGGCCGGTCCACTTATCCTGGAGCACACAGGGCTCCACTGGGGCCCTGACCCAAACCTTTTGACCAGGCTGAAACTCAATCAGAGTGGCATTCTGATCGTGCCAGCGTTTCATCTCTTCCTGGCTGGCTTCCAGATTTGCCTCAGCAAGCTTTCTGAAACGCCGAGTCTGGTTCCTGAAGGCCAGCATGTAACTAAACACATCCTGGGGAGGTTTCCCGGGAGATTGCTCCCAGCCTTCCTTGACCAGGCTCAGAGGCCCTCTTACCGGGTGACCATAGAGCAGTTCAAAGGGGCTGAACCCTAGGGACTTCTGTGGCACCTCACGGTAAGCAAACAACAGGCATGGCATGAGGACGTCCCACTTACGCCTCATGGCCTCTTCTAGGCCCATAATCATGCCTTTGAGGGTCCGGTTGAATCTCTCAACCAGCCCATTACCTTGGGGGTGGTAAGGGGTGGTAAACTTATAAGTTACCCCACACTCCTCCCACAGAGACTTCATATATTTGGAAATGAAGTTAGTACCCCTATCAGACACCACCTTTCTGGGGAACCCCACATGGGAGAAAATCCCCATCAGTGCACGTCCCACCACAGGGGCCGTCACTGTCCTGAGTGGGATGGCTTCAGGGTACCGGGTGGCATGGTCCACCAAGACCAGGATGAACCTGTTGCCCATGGCGGTCTTGGCGTCCAGAGGCCCAACAATGTCAATGCCCACTCGCTCGAATGGGGTACTGACAACGGGAAAGGGCTGGAGTGGGGCTTTGATCTTCCCCCCACTCTTCCCACTTGCCTGGCAAGTTTCACATGTCCTGCAGTGAGCGTCTGAGCTCCTGCGCATCTGGGGCCAATAAAAGTGGGTGACCAGCCTCTCGAAGGTCTTGGTCTGTCCCAGATGTCCTGCCAATGGCACATCATGAGCCAACCCCAGTAGGAAGGCTCTGAAGCACTGGGGTACCACCAGCACACAGGCTGACCCAGGCTCAGCAACCTTAGGCTCGCTGTAAAGGAGGTCATTCTCCCAATAGACCAGATGTGACCCTGACTGATCACCTGCTGCCTGGGCTGCAACCTGTCGCCACAGCCCCTCAAGAGAAGGGCACGTTCTCTGCTGTTCACAAAATTCCTCCCTGGTGGGCCCTCCTTCCTGCTGCCAATGGGTCAGCTCAGGCAAGTCCCCCAGTTCGGCTACTTGTTCCCCTGTAGGCTCCAGGGCATCCGCCTCAAGGTCTGCTCCCTCCTGGACCGTGGGAACTGTGGGGGCTGGTTTCCCGCACCCCCTACCCCTTCTCTGTAAGGCAGAGGCCTGGGCCATACTTTCAGGCTCCAGGTCCTTCTGAACATCCTTACTGGCTGCCATGGACCGAGTGGTCGCGCACGCCCACTCAGGCAGACCCAGCATTTCCAAGTGAGATTTCCTCTCCACCGTAGCCCACGGGGAGTTCTCTAAATCGTTGCCCAACAGACAGTCTACCGGCATGGCTGGCCTCACAGCTACTTGAAGAGTTCCTGAGACCCCCCCCCCACTCAAAGGGAACTTGAGCCACCTCACACTGGCTCTCAGAGTTGTCTGCTGACACTACTGGGCAGAATGCATGGGGGACAACCTACTCTTTGGACACCAACCAGGAGCTGACAGCAGTCACACTAGCTCCTGTGTCCCTCAGAGCCTCCACCCTATGGCCATTGATGGTCACCCACTGCCTGTACTTCTTAGTGTTATCAGGCAGCGTGGGGTTAGGGACCTTCTCAAAGTCTCCTAGCGAGACAAGGGTCAATTCTATGGGATCCCACCCACCTTGGGCACCCATCTCCTCCCCTCCCAGGGCTACACTAGCAAGCTGGCGGGTTGGTGCATGGGGTGGTGCATTGAGGTCCCTCTGGGGACACTGGGGATCATAATACCGGTGGCCCACTTGACCACACTTAAAACAAGTAAGGGGCCCCCTATGAACAGGCCTACCTGTCGGGGGCTCTGGCTTCCTCTCAGGGGGAGACTGGGACACCACTCCTTGGTTCCCTTGGAAATTACTTTGGGGCCCTCTCTGGAACTCACTCTGTTTACCCCTGTCCCCCCCACTTCTCTGCTGGGGACCCTGCCCACCTTTGGCGAAGTCTCCCACATGACCCTTGCGAACCCGGGTGCTCACCCAGCGGTCCGCCTCCTCAGCAAGCTTCCTAGGGTTAGTTAGCTTGCTATCAATAAGGTGCTGGCGTAGCTCTGGAAAACAGTTACTAGCTAAATGCTCCCACGCAAACAAATCATACAGTTGCTCAAAAGTTTCCACTTTGCTACCTTTTACCCAGCGATCCATTGCTCTGCAAAAAAAAGATAGTAGAGAGAAGTCAATTTCCCTTGGTCTCTGTATCAACTCACGTTCTTACACCCAACTCTATCTCATCATACAGTCACTGCATTCATTCTTCCTATGCGATATATTATGAATGTTGTCCTTATTAATATGTACCCAAAACTGAGATATAGCATAAAAATATGATTTTATTTGTAATTAAATCATAATAGAAAATCTCCACATACACAATATATTTTCAGATTTAAAACCGTACATCAATAACATTAAAATCAATGGCCTAATACATTGTAATATCCATACATTAAAATACTGGCGCAAACAATAAGGAAAACACAATACGGACAAGAATAAATATCGATGCAATACCCGAACCCCTTCTAGAGCACAGGTCTATTGGGACTGTTACTCAAAATTGATCCAAATTCCTATGGACATTAACAGAAAAACTGATAGGATTGGTATTCCTTTTTCAGAAATTCTTTCAATTGGATTCAAATCATACACTGGCGTCGACGCATTTCGGTGGTAAAAAGCCACAATAAAGAACCACCTTCCTCAGGACTCGTTATACAGGGTTACTTTCTTCTTCACATCAATTTCTATATATCTCTTGGTGTGGTTTTATGAAGGTAACTTTCCACAGTTCTAGTGTCTTTAATGTTGGCTGTATCAACTTATTTAGTCGGTTAATTGTCGTAGAGAAAATGAATCAATTCTCCACAAGGTAGATTCTTACAAACCAGTTCGTTTTCAAGGGTATATGTCCCTCCATAAGAAAAAGATTTATTATTATAAGGACAACACGTCTGTCCTCCTTTTCCTCTATAGTTATGAGGACTTTCCCGTATAAATCCAAATATCCTTCAATACGAGCCAATAGACTTCCAATTATTCATACTATCTCCTGCCGAACAGGTCTGGTAGATAGAATATCTGATGAAATGCGGCGTTTCCACGTCCGATACAGAGCACAATGCAAAAAAAAGACACATATTCAACCCAAGTGGTATGCTCTAACTTCTTACAGGTTCTAAATCTCTGCCTGTACATTTCTGGGGTCAAACCATATCGCGTTATCAAGGCCCCTTTCATATGGGCATACACCATCCTGCTCTCTTCAGGCAGATCCAACAGGGTATCCCTCCCATCACTCACAAAGCGTCCCCACAACCCCGCTCCCCAATCCTTCTCAGGGACCCGGTGGGACATCATTGCTATCTCGTAGGCGGCAAACCATTGCCCAATATCCTCACTCTTATGGAAATCCTTGATGACATCCTTGGGTATATAAACTCTACTCTCGGTCGGTACTAAAGGTATGCTGCCACCAGAGGGGGAGCTCTCTAAACTCTTAGCCTTGATCTCCAGCTCCCTCAATACTCTCTCAAGCTCCAGTTTCATTTTCTCAAGTTCAAATGCCAACCTGTTATTCTCAATATCCAACTTTTTACTCTCTAGGTCCTTCTGACCTTCCAATTTGTCCATCTCCAAACTATGCCTCCTATCTCTCTCCCTGTCCTCCATCTCTTCTGGAGACAGACCCTTTGAGGACACACTAGTACCTGGATTGGAAAGGGCTTTACCTCCCACTAAATCCACTTCGTCATCCTGCTGCCCTCCAGCATTCTCTCCCTCATTCCTAGCGGACTCTCTCGCTTCTAACCAGGCCTTAAGGGCCTTCTGATACTCCTCCTTCCTAGAGAGACCCACAACAGGGACTGTGAATCGCTTGCAAAAAGACTTTAGCTGTTTGGCAGTGTAGGTTTCTAACCTGTCTTCCTCAAAGATGAGATCCTCCGAAGCATTGGACGTTGGCCTACCCATTGTAGACATAACTGGCAATTACAATCAACAATAGAACCAAATCAAACCGTATGTGGTTGCGCCTAGGCCTACACTCACTAGTAGCGTACACCAGTTATTGTATGTGGATCATAAAGGCAAGTCCTGATCCTCACCGCTGACCACCAATGTTAGAAATGGGGATCTCTAGTTGGCAGTGGCTGGCGCCAATGTCCAAATAGGGACCCTTCTTCCTAAGTCAGAGTAAGGGGGCTACACCCTTTGATAACCCCTGCTCAACCCTGTGGTAACGTAGCACGAGCAAACAGGCCTATCTCAGAGGCAGTGTGTGAAGCATTTATGACCATACACAACAACGCAGTGAAGACACTAAAAGGGACACCACCCAAGTAGCTATAGAAAAATAGTATCTTTATATAGGCTTAACACAAGGCTCAAAAGCGATCAAGCAGCCACAATGCACGTAAATATAGATTCACTTAAAAAGCATTAAAAGCACTCATAAGCGGGTGAAACGAACTTGGTTCGAGGCCGGGGCCTACGCGACCCGGTGATGCACAATGTACCTGAGGTTTAAAGGGGCACGGCACGCAGCTTCGTGAGGAAGCCGCGATGATGACAGGCAGACTCGCAGCGGCCACAGCTCCCAGCTGCAGCGGTCCGCGGCATGCACTCGGGATAATCCTGGGACGGGGCTTAAAGGCGGGCACCCAGCGGCACACGCAGGTGATAACAAGATCCTCGAAGTGGTGACTAGTGCGGGCACTCAGCGGCAACAGCTCCTCAGCTGCGGCGGCCCACAATAGCGATAACGATGACTTTGGTAACACAGGCAAATGCGGGCTCTCAGCGGCTACAGCTCCTCAGCTACGGCGGCCCACAATCGCGACAACGATGACTTTGGTAACACAGGCAAATGGGGGCTCTCAGCGGCAACAGCTCCTCAGCTGCGGCGGCCCACAATAGCGATAACAATGACTTTGGTAACACAGGCAAATGCGGGCTCTCAGCGGCAACAGCTCCTCAGCTGCGGCGGCCCACAATAGCGATAATGATGACTTTGGTAACACAGGCAAATGCGGGCTCTCAGCGGCCACAGCTCCTCAGCTGCGGCGGCCCACAATAGCGATAACGATGACTTTGGTAACACAGGCAAATGCGGGCTCTCAGCGGCAACAGCTCCTCAGCTGCGGCGGCCCACAATAGCGATAACGATGACTTTCAGCCTGCGTTCCCCGCAGTAGAACCAGAGGCTCTGGAATTCTCAACAGAGGCCTCACCTGCGAGTAGAATCCCCCTCAAATAGGAATCCGGATGGCTGATGGGTGAAGTCTAATGTCCCTGAGACTTCGGCAGGGTGCAAGCTCAAATCAGGCCCTTGGGTAGTTGCTTCAGCAAGATGGATGAAAGTTTCAAAGTCCTTTCCCTCTCGTTACACGGACAGAGGTTCGTCTTGACATCCCGAAGTAACACACCCTGTAGGGGTTTTAGCACAGATCTTTATACCCCAAAAGCCTTTGTTCTCAAAAAGTCACAAATCACTGAACCCAGCCAGAACCAGTTTGGTGTCGTCCTGGAGCACTTTATTTACGAGGCTGCATCCTGCCTTTCAGGAAGAGGGGGTCTGCCATCAGACGCACAGTGGGAGGTGGAGCCATCATTCACTTTGCCAGGCACAGCACTGCTCAGATCAAAGGGTCACCCCTCCCCATACTCCAAATGCAGATCTCTCTAGTTAATCCAGGTCGGTCTCAGCCTGCCCTGACCCTCCAAAACCAGACAGCCAATACACATACCAGCAGAGCACACGGGAAGGCTTAGGCAAGAAAATACCTACTTCCCAAAAGTGGTAGTTTTAAACACAGAATATAAAAATAATCGTCACTAAAAGATGCACTTTAATATTTGGAGCTCAGGCATACTAAATTCGACTTTCCTATCATGTTCCTTGGGTCAATTAGGATTATACCAATTCATACAGTCAATTTACAATAGGGAGCACTCGCGCTGTGGCACTGAATGGCAGTGGCACAGCGCCCAGAGCATCTAACACCAGCAAACACAGAGGAGACAAAAGCAAAAAATGGAAGGGAGGCCCACGCCAATGGTGCCAGGTCTAACACGCATCCCCTCCAGCTGAAATGTGGGGAGAACTACCCACCCACTTGGGAGTTCTCATCACTAAGGCGGAAAAATCTGGACAGACCATCAGCATTGGCGTGTTCTGTACCAGGGCGGTGTTCCACCGTAAAGTCCATACCCTGTAGGGAAATGGACCACCTCAACAACTTTGGATTCTCTCCCCTCATCTGCATCAATCATCTGAGGGGCCTGTGGTCTGTCTGAACCCGGAAGTGAGTCCCAAACAGGTATGGTCTCAGCTTCTTCAGTGCCCAGACCACACCAAATGCCTAACGCTCAATTGCACTCCACCTCTGTTCCTGTGGAAGTAGCCTCCTACTAATGAAGGCTACAGGTTGGTCTAGGCCCTCCTCATTGATCTGTGACAGAACGGCCCCCACACCATGCTCGGAAGCGTCTGTCTAGACAACAAATTATTTTGAAAAGTTGGGCGCCTGAAGTACCGGTGCTGTGCACATGGCAGTCTTCAGGGCGTCAAAAGCTTTCTGACAGGTGTCAGTCCAGTTCACAATCTTCGGCTGCTTCTTAGAAGTCAGCCCAGTCAAGGGTGCAACAATGTTGCCATACCCCTTGACAAACCTCCTGTAATAACCTGTGAGTCCTAAAAAGGCTCTCACCTGTGTCTGGGTCCTTGGGGGCACCCAAGCCAGTATGGTTTCAATCTTGGGCTGTAGGGGCGCCACCTGGCCGCTCCCCACCTGGTGTCCCAAGTACACAACAGAACCCTGCCCAATCTGGCACTTACTTGCCTTGATTGTGAGGCCTTCCTTTCGCAGGGCCATCAACACTTCCCATAGGTGGCGCAGGTGGTCCTCCCATGAGGAACTAAACACTGCAATGTCATCCAGGTAGGCAGCACTGAAATCTTCCAGCTCAACCAACACCCTGTTGACCAACTTCTGAAAGGTGGCAGGTGCATTCTTCATCCCAAAGGGCATCACCCGGAACTGGTAGTGCCCATCTGGGGTGGAGAATGCTGACCTCTCCTTTGCCCCATCAGTCAAGGCGATCTGCCAATACCCAGACGTCAAATCAAACGTGCTGAGGTACCGTGCAGCCCCTAGCTGATCTATGAGCTCATCAGCTCTGGGGATGGGGTACGTGTCAGTCTTCGTGACTGAATTGAGACCTTGGTAGTCCACGCAGAACTAAAGTTCTGGGGTGACACCAGGCGCTGCAGCTTTTGGTACCAGGACCACGGGGCTGGACCAAGGGCTGCTAGAGGACTTAATCACCCCTAAAGCAAACATTTTGGAGACCTCCTCCTTAATGCATGCCCTGACCCGGTCAGTCACCCGGTAAGCCTTGTGCTTCACAGGAGGTCTGTCCCCAGTGTCTACGTCATGGACGCACCAATCAGTGACACTAGGCACCAGGGAGAACAGATCACTGAATTACCCCAACAGTTGGCGACAATCACTCTGCTGCTCGGGGGTCAGTGTGGTGGAGAGGACCACACCCTCCACTGACCCATCTTGCTCCTCTGCCCGCAGGAGGTCAGGAAGAGGCTCACTCTCCTCTTCCATTCCAGCATCTGTGGCCAGAAGCATGCCCACTTCAGACCTCTCAAAGTGGGGCTTCAGGCGGTTAACATGCAGGACCCGCAAGGGGTTCCTGGGTGACCGCAAGTCCACCATGTAGGTAACAGGACTCTTGTGCTCCACCACCTCAAAGGGGCCGGTCCACTTATCCTGGAGCGCACAGGGCTCCACTGGGGCCATGACCCAAACCTTTTGACCAGGCCGAAACTCAATCAGAGTGGCATTCTGATCGTGCCAGCATTTCATCTCTTCCTGGCTGGCTTCCAGATTTGCCTCAGCAAGTTT
The DNA here is from genome assembly GCA_963921515.1 of Calotriton arnoldi. Taxonomy (NCBI): domain Eukaryota; kingdom Metazoa; phylum Chordata; class Amphibia; order Caudata; family Salamandridae; genus Calotriton; species Calotriton arnoldi. Next base: position 61,235 of record CAWUFW010017754.1, on the reverse strand, counting down.
TCTGAAATGCCGAGTCTGGTTCCTGAAGTCCAGCATGTAACTAAACACATCCTGGGGAGGTTTCCTGGGAGATTGCTCCCAGCCTTCCTTGACCAGACTCAGAGGTCCTCTTACCGGGTGACCATAGAGCAGTTCAAAGGGACTGAACCCTAAGGACTTCTGGGGCACCTCACGGTAAGCAAACAGCAGGCATGGCAAGAGGACCTCCCACTAACGCCTCATGGGCTCCTCTAGGCCCATAATCATGCCCTTAAGGGTCCGGTTGAATCTCTCAACCAGCCCATTACCTTGGGGGTGGTAAGGAGTCGTAAACTTGTAAGTCACCCCACACTCCTCCCACAGAGACTTCATATATTTGGAAATGAAGTTAGGACCCCTATCAGACACCACTTCTCTGGGGAATCCCACACGGGAGAAAATCCCCATCAGTGCACGTCCCACCACGGGGGCCGTCACTGTCCTGAGTGGGATGGCTTCAGGGTACCGGGTGGCAGGGTCCACCAAGACCAGGATGAACCTGTTGCCCATGGCTATCTTGGGGTCCAGAGGCCCCACAATGTCAATGCCCACTCGCTCGAATGGGGTACTGACAACTGGAAAGGGCTGGAGTGGGTCCTTGATCTTCCCCCCACTCTTCCCACTTGCCTGGCAAGTTTCACATGTCCTGCAGTGAGCATCTGAGCTCCTGCGCATCTGGGGCCAATAAAAGTGGGTGACCAGCCTCTCGAAGGTCTTGGTCTGCCCCAGATGTCCGGCCAATGGCATATCATGAGCCAACCCCAGTAGGAAGGCTCTGAAGCGCTGGGGTACCACCAGCACACTGGCTGACCCAGACTCAGCAACCTTAGGCTCGCTGTAAAGAAGGTCATTCTCCCAATAGATCAGATGTGACCCTGACTGATCACCTGCTGCCTGGGCTGCAGCCTGTCGCCGCAGCCCCTCAAGAGAAGGGCACGTTCTCTGCTGTTCACAAAATTCCTCCCTGGTGGGCCCTCCTTCCTGCTGCCATTGGGTCAGCTCAGGCAGGTCCCCCAGTTCGGCTACTTGATCCCCTGTAGGCTCCAGGGAATCCCCCTCAAGGTCTGCTCCCTCCTGGACCGTGGGAACTAGGGGGGCCGGTTTCCCGTGCCCCCTACCCCTTCTCTTTAAGGCAGGGGCCTGGGCCATACTTTCAGGCTCCAGGTCCTTCTGAACATCCTTACTGGCTGCCATGGACCGAGTGGTCGCGCACGCCCACTCAGGTAGACCCAACATTTCTAAGTGAGATTTCCTCTCCACCGTAGCCCACGAGGAGTTCTCTAAATCGTTGCCCAACAGACAGTCTACCGGCATGGCTGGCCTCATGGCTACTTGAAGAGTTCCTGAGACCCCCCCCACTCAAAGGGAACTTGAGCCACCTTACACTGGCTCTCAGAGTTGTCTGCTGACACTACTGGGCAGAATGCATGGGGGACAACCTGCTCTTTGGACACCAACCGGGAGCTGACAGCAGTCACACTAGCTCCTGTGTCCCTCAGAGCCTCCACCCTATGGCCATTGATGGTCACCCACTGCCTGTACTTCTTAGTGTTAGCAGGCAGTGCAGGGTTAGGGACCTTCTCAAAGTCTCCTAGCAAGACAAGGGTCAATTCTACGGGATCCCACCCACCTTGGGCACCCATCTCCTCCCCTCCCAGGCCTACACTAGCAATCTGGCGGGGGGGCGCACAGGGTGGTGCACTGGAGTCCCTCTGGGGACACTGGGGATCGTAATACCGGTGGCCCACTTGACCACACTTAAAACAAGTAAGAGGCCCCCTCTGAACAGGCCTACCTGCCAGGGGCACTGGCGTCCTCTCAGGGGGAGGCTGGGACACCACTCCTTGGTTCCCTTGGGAATTACTTTGGGGCCCTCTCTGGAACTCCCTCTGTTTACCCCTGTCCCCCCCACTTCTCTGCTGGGGACCCTGCCCACCTTTGGCAAAGTCTCCCACCGGACCCTTGCGAACCAGGGTGCTCACCCAGCGGTCCGCCTCCTCAGCAAGCTTCCTAGGGTGAGTTAGCTTGCTATCAATAAGGTGCTGGCTTTTTACCAATGTGGAGAGCACCACCAATGTGCTGTTTGAAAAATTACTGTCCATCCAATGTAAATGTCAAAAACATGGTTTCTTTATTCTTCAATGTTGCCCATAAACCAACAGCCAACGCGTTTCGTCCATGAAAATGGACTTCATCAGGGCTGCAAAGACATACAAAGTACATAATACGTACTGTGACAAAGAAATAACTCTACAAAGACTTAACAAAATACAATACATATTTGTAACACAATGACAAACAAAACACAGACATTACCATAAAATATAACATTGATTAAAAAACACACAGGGCAAAATAAATTTGCAATAGTTAAAATATCTACAAAGAGTGAAAAGAGAGTGATAGGACGTACAACAAAAGCCAAGAAAGACAGATGAAATCACTGTGTTAAAGAGAACCATATCAAACGCACAATTAGAGGTCAAAAAAGCGTAAGAAGGGAAGACGAAGAAAGGACACATAATAAACATTATAGCTCCGATAAGATGAATTTAGATAAGAAGAACAGAACTAAACCCAGAAAAACCTGAGAAAGTAATGTGGGGGTCAAATAACAATTAGTGAGAGAAAGCACAGAGAAAAAGGGGCCTTAGAGCCGCCTACCTTGAGTAAAAAGGAAACTAGGTCGTGTGTTCAGAGAATATAAAAGGGTCATAAATAAAGTAGGACCCCACCCGAACAGGGTCAAGCACAAATTGTAATTGAGTGCGTTTGATATGGTTCTCTTTAACACGGTGATTTCATCTGTCTTTCTTGGCTTTTGTTGTACGTCCTATCACTCTCTTTTCACTCTTTGTAGATATTTTAACTATTGCAAATTTATTTTGCCCTGTGTGTTTTTTAATCAATGTTATATTTTATGGTAATGTCTGTGTTTTGTTTGTCATTGTGTTACAAATATGTATTGTATTTTGTTAAGTCTTTGTAGAGTTATTTCTTTGTCACAGTACGTATTATGTACTTTGTATGTCTTTGCAGCCCTGATGAAGTCCATTTTCATGGACGAAACGCGTTGGCTGTTGGTTTATGGGCAACATTGAAGAATAAAGAAACCATGTTTTTGACATTTACATTGGATGGACAGTAATTTTTCAAACAGCATATTGGTGGTGCTCTCCACATTGGTAAAAAGTTACTTTGGTCTTGGAGACTGCCACTTGGAAGCAGCGGTGGCAGTGGAGGTGCACACTTCTTCTGGGCACACCGGCCCAGTCTGCTCTTTATTTGGACTTCTAGTCGGGGATTGGTTTTGTGTGGGGAGGTGCGTTACCAGCGCACCTTGGTGTGCAGGTTGGGCTTGCTGTTTCATTTTTGGGATACTATTGTTATAAAGCCGGACAGCACTCCCCGACCCCTAACCGTACAGTTTATAGTATAACTTCCATAATGTCTAGATTTAAGGACAGGAGGGAGGAGTTCGCATCTGATTTGTTTTCAGCACAGCAACCACAGGGTAACCAGACACAAACTCTGAATGCACCAGAGGGACTCAAAAACAAATTTGTCAAACTAGAACGTTTGAAAAAACAGGAGCTCGCAAGGTGGTGGGACGGAACCACCTTGCGGCAGTACCTAGACCACAACAGGATACGGAGGGGGTTGAGAATATTAATTTTCCCCACTTTCGAGGATCTAGATGAGGAGCTATTGAAGGAATGGGAGGGGAACCTCCTTAATTCTTCTACTACTATGATGAAAATTTTAATTAAGCACGCAGAGAGAAAGGCAACTCTTTTACTGGCAGAGATAGACAAATTGGAGAAGGAAATAGATGAAAGTCCACTGAAGGACATAATAAAGAAAAACTATGACATCTTAGAGAAAGTTATTGAGGACTACCAAGTATACCAACGGGACAAGAAAGCACGTAAAATTAAGAGGGCTGAAACAGATTACAAACAGGGCAGAATTTACACCTTTGCCAAAAAATATGACAACCTCAAAAGTACAGAGACCACCAAAAGGGATAGAATTGAAACTTCTGAATCAGAATCTGTGAGTGGTAGCTCAGTAACATCTATGGAGAGCCTACACACAGGTGAGGGTAGTAGTAACATCACACAAATAGGGGAAGATATTAATGCCACACACCCACCCCCCCACAACTCTTTTTTATTAGAAATGGAGAGGCTCCGTTTAAACAGCAAACAGCCCAGAAAAGATCCCAAACAAGGAGGGGGGTAGGGGGTGGAACAAAAGGAAAAAAGGCAACACCAGGGCTAACTGTGAAACTCAGGTCGGCGGACATGAGGTGAGCTCCCCTAATAGCATCCCCTCTGATACAACACAGGACGATTTGGCTATCATTAACCTATCCAACTGTACACCTAATAAGGATGAGTGTACCGTGTTGAAAAAGGGATTGGGATTTTGTCCAACGCAACAAGGGGATATTGTTGATGTCATAGTAGACTTGCATAAATTTGTATGTTTATTAAAATTGAAATGTTTTTTTCATGCAAATCCTAGGTGTTCCATTCCTCATGCAACTGTACACCAAACACCGATACAAACAGTGGGGGATGTGGAAAATATTCAACTGTTACTTTCTATTCCTGACAATGAAACTATTACTATGGACTCACTTATAGGAGAACTCGGCATCAATGCCAAACCAGACATTGACAGTGGTTTGAAATCCAAATCTAAGTTCACCCCACAAGTATCACATTCTAACATTGATCTTTTTAGAACTAAGGTCTCTGATGACCTACATAAATATCTAAATGGTCGCAACCAGGGAGTACAGGGAATTTCCAATCTCACCCACCAGAAAGAATAGCTATTACCACTTTGAGGGCCAATGATGGAATAGTCATACGAGAAGCTGATAAGGGGGGGAACGTGGTCATTATGAACAGGGCAGACTACATGAGCGAGATTCAAAGACAACTGGAAGATAGTACTTGTTATGAACTTACTCCTGTCAATCCCATTGAGGAGCTCACCACATACATCAACATTAGGTTGGGGAATTGGAGGGAACGTGGCCTGCTATCTGAGGACGAATATAGGTACCTGAATGTCCAGAATCCGAGTTTCCCTTGTATCTATATTCTTCCGAAGGTTCACAAGGGGGGGGCATTCCCCCCAGGGAGACCAATAATAGCTGGAATCGACTCGCCAACAGAACGACTGTCGGAGTATGTCGATACCTTCTTACAGCCGTTGGTGATCAATCTCCCTGCTTTTGTTTCCGATAGCAAGGACATCTTGAATAAATTCGAAGATGTCATGTGGACCGATGACCTTATCTTTGTGACATTTGACGTTACCAGTCTGTACACGTGTATCAAGAAACAGTTTGGCTTACATGTGCTTTCCTTCTTTCTTGGAACACGGACTGCAGACTGGTACGAGCATAACGAAATGCTTCTAGATATGACTGATTTGATCTTGCCAAAAAACTTTTTTATTCACAATGGGCGCTGGTACCACCAGCTCCAAGGGACCGCGATGGGTTCTAAATTCGCACCATCGTACGCGGGACTCTTCATGGGCTGGTGGGAGAAGACACATGCATGGGGTCGACATGCCTCCCCCTGGCTGGAACATATCATCTTCTGGGGGAGGTACATTGACGACGTCATAGTAATTTGGAAGGGGTCCCTGGAACAACTTCGTGACTACCACGAGTTCCTTAACAACAATCCATATAATGTGGCACTTACAATGTCGTATGGGCTAGACAGGATAGATTTTCTTGACATTACCTTTTACATCAAGGATGGAGGTATCCATAGCACATTGTATCGGAAACCCACATCCTGTAATGGTACTTTGCATGCTACAAGTGCACACCCTAGGGCAACCATTAACAATATCCCTTATGGGGAAATGGTCAGGATCCGTAGAAATTGTAGCGAGCAGGAGACCTTTATGACTAAGTTAGAACAGACTAAAGCCCGGTTTAGAAAAAGAGGCTATACAGAGAAGACATTACAACGGGCCGAGCGCAAGATTCAGCAAAGAACTAGGGTTGACACCCTTAAACAACAAAGGTCCAAGATGGGCGAACCAGATCAGAAATCTACCATATTTTTTGTCACTCAGTTTAACAGTAACAGTCAGCAAGTTTACAAAACCTTGGCCAGATATTGGCCTCTTCTACTGGAGATACCAGGCCTGAAGGATCACATTGCTCCTAGGCCCAAAATCACATATAGACGGGGTATTACCCTTAGGGACAAACTTTGCCCTAGTTACATTGTTCCACAACAACTAGGAAAGAATTGGCTGGACAAAAAAACCGTTGTTTTTTTACATGTACTGAGTGCAGCATATGCCAATATGGTAAAAATAGACAAAAAGAGTTTAAGTACAACACGGACCGTATCTATACCATTCGCCATATCATTACATGTCGCTCCCAATTTGTTACTTATATAATTGGTTGTAGTTGCAATATTATTTACGTGGGGAGCACTGTAAGACCTCTAAAAATTTGCATTCAAGAACATATACGAGCGATAAGGACTGGGGACACTAGGTACCCCATGACAACACATATGACAAACCATCACAGAGGTCGACCGGAGGTTTGGTTCCATGCCATCGACCATGTCCCCCCCAGAGCTAGAGGTGGGGATAGAGAATTGTCGTTAAGACGCAATGAGGCAGCCTGGATCTGTCGCTTGCGGTGCGTGAAGGCAGGTCATAATACTGATGTTGAATTGCATTATTTTTTATGAGCAGTTTCTCTCTATTCTTAAATTGGCCTTCCATTAATATGTGCAAACTGATTAAGATTTATTTAGTTTATTTTTCTTCATTTTCTTTTTTCTTTTTTCTTATTCCTTTTTTTTTTCTTTCCCCTTCTAATCTATTAAAATATTCATTTCGTTGAAGCACTCTATAAGGTTTGTGCAGCATTTCTGCCTAGCTATCATTCTTTATGGTTATGCAGCCTTCGAACTGTTTCCATATTCCCACTTATTCTCTTTTGATATTTGACGGGATTTATTTTTAATTTTACTTCTCACGAAGGTTTGCGCAGTATCTATAACGCAGCCATTGTTATCTGCTCCTATACAGCTTTAGTTGAAGATTGCGAGTACATTTTACACTTGATTAGTTCTAACCGGTTATATTTCACCAATCATACATCATGGACTCTACGGTGTAAAAGATTAAACGTAGGTAGCTAGAAATTGACTAGTTTGTGTGTCTTTTTACACCAACCCTGCCTATTTGGAGACACACTTTTCAGTTGCCCCCTGATACTGATTCAGCTCACACCGGTTGGGGATGCCGTAAGTATTTAAGACGGCATGACGTAAAGGCACGTCCTTCTCCCATTACTGAAGGCTTGACATTTGGGGAGGCCGCATTTTCACTTGTTCGGGTAAGTTCTGCTCTACGCTCGTCGGTTGCTTTATATCTTAGTTGCTTACCGGCTGTTATCTAGGCCGGTTACATGTACATTTAGCTTGCTCTGCCCCACTTTTTGAGTTTTTAATTGGCCGTAAAACAGCTCGGTCTTATGTTTACCTTCTGTTGACCATCGGGATAGGCTGGGTTTCGCATTTACTTTGCTTCTTATTTTTGGTTCCCTTCCGGGTTATATTGGAGCCAGGTTTTGTGTTTGTTTAGCCTTTAATATATATGGCTAAACACAGCTTGGTGTTCTCTCTACCCCTCACCCCTTATCTGAGTTCTAATTTGGATGGTATAGAGCCCGGCTGTGATTATACAGTAGTTTTGTCCTCGATATCTGGCTTAAAATGACCTATGCCTGGCTCCCAACAGTTTTTGGACGTGGGGGTAGTATGTTTCAATAACTTTTAAATTTTTGCGTTCACCTCATGTCTTTGGTATGAGTTTTTAATGATAACTTTGTTTACAACACTCATCCCAATTTGACATGAGTTCTCTGACTGTCATTTGACATTATTTTTAGCATCCTATCTATAGATTTCTGTCCTGTTTTCCTTTTGCCTTTCTTTTTATAGGCACATTGGCCTGTTAATAGTGCATTGACCCTGGATTTAGGAGGGTACAACGCTTATACTTGAACGTTACCTACTTTTGTATGATGGATTGGATACTTTTAGCCTGAAAAATTCGACCAGGCCTTCTCCATCGGTTCTATTCTCAGGTATGTAGAGTCGTACGGTTCTGAAATGGTCCTCAATTAGGTTTTTTATTTATTTTTCGTCTCCATTCTCCATACCTTATTGATTTAATATTCTTTCTCTTTTTCTCTAAGGAACGATTACAATTTGTGCTTGACCCTGTTCGGGTGGGGTCCTACTTTATTTATGACCCTTTTATATTCTCTGAACACACGACCTAGTTTCCTTTTTACTCAAGGTAGGCGGCTCTAAGGCCCCTTTTTCTCTGTGCTTTCTCTCACTAATTGTTATTTGACCCCCACATTACTTTCTCAGGTTTTTCTGGGTTTAGTTCTGTTCTCCTTATCTAAATTCATCTTATCGGAGCTATAATGTTTATTATATGTCCTTTCTTCGTCTTCCCTTCTTACGCTTTTTTGACCTCTAATTGTGCGTTTGATATGGTTCTCTTTAACACAGTGATTTCATCTGTCTTTCTTGGCTTTTGTTGTACGTCCTATCACTCTCTTTTCACTCTTTGTAGATATTTTAACTATTGCAAATTTATTTTGCCCTGTGTGTTTTTTAATCAATGTTATATTTTATGGTAATGTCTGTGTTTTGTTTGTCATTGTGTTACAAATATGTATTGTATTTTGTTAAGTCTTTGTAGAGTTATTTCTTTGTCACAGTACATATTATGTACTTTGTATGTCTTTGCAGCCCTGATGAAGTCCATTTTCATGGACGAAACGCGTTGGCTGTTGGTTTATGGGCAACATTGAAGAATAAAGAAACCATGTTTTTGACATTTACATTGGATGGACAGTAATTTTTCAAACAGCATATTGGTGGTGCTCTCCACATTGGTAAAAAGTTACTTTGGTCTTGGAGACTGCCACTTGGAAGCAGCGGTGGCAGTGGAGGTCCACACTTCTTCTGGGCACACCGGCCCAGTCTGCTCTTTATTTGGACTTCTAGTCGGGTATTGGTTTTGTGTGGGGAGGTGCGTTACCAGCGCACCTTGGTGTGCAGGTTGGGCTTGCTGTTTCATTTTTGGGATACAATAAGGTGCTGGCGTAGCTCTGGAAAACAGTTACTAGATAAATGCTCCCATGCAAACAAATCATACAATTGCTCAAAAGTTTCCACTTTGCTACCCTTTACCCAGTGCTCCATTGCTCTGCAAAAAAAAGACATATATTCAACCCAAGTGGTACCCTCTAACTTCTTACAGGTTCTAAATCTCTGCCTGTACATTTCTGGGGTCAAACCATATTGCGTCATCAAGGCCTCTTTCATATGGGCATACACCATCCTGCTCTCTTCAGGCAGATCCAACAGGGTATCCCTCCCATCACTCACAAAGCATCCCCACAACCCTGCTCCCCAATCCTTCTCAGGGACCCGGTGGGACACCATGGCTATCTCATATGCGGCAAACCATTGCCCAATATCCTCACTCTTATGGAAATCCTTGATGACATCCTTGGGTATGTAAACTCTACTCTCGGTAGGTACTAAAGGTATGCTGCCACCAGAGGGGAGATCTCTAAACTCATAGCCTTGATCTCCAACTCCCTCAATACTCTCTGATGCTCAAGTTTCATTTTCTCAAGTTCAAATGCCAACCTGTTATTCTCAATATCCAACTTTTTACTCTCTAGGTCCTTCTGACTTTCCAATTTGGCCATCTCCAAACTATGCCTCCTATCTCTCTCCCTGTCCTCCATCTCTTCTGGAGACAGACCCTTTGAGGACACACTAGTACCTGGATTGGAAAGTGCTTTACCTCCCACTAAATCCACTTCGTCATCCTGCTGCCCTCCAGCATTCTCTCCCTCATTCCTAGCGGACTCACTTGCTTCTAACCAGGCCTTAAGGGCCTTCTGATACTCCTCCTTCCTAGAGAGACCCGCAACAGGGACTGTGAATCGCTTGCAAAAAGACTTTAGCTGTTTGGCAGTATAGGTTTCTAACCTGTCTTCCTCAAAGATGAGATCCTCCGAAGCATTGGACGTTGGCCTACCCATTGTAGACATAACTGGCAATTACAATCAACAATAGAACAAAATCAAACCGTATGTGGTTGCGCCTAGGCCTACACTCACTAGTAGCGTACACCAGTTATTGTATGTGGATCATAAATGCAAGTCCTGATCCCACCGCTGCCACCAATGTTAGAAATGGGGGTCTCCAGTTGGCAACGGCTGGCGCCAATGTCCAAATGGGGACCCTTCTTCCTAAGTCAGGGCAAGAGGGCTCCACCCTTCGATAACCCCTGCTCAACCCTGTGGTAACGTAGCACGAGCAGACAGGCCTATCTCAGAGGCAGTGTGTGAAGCATTTATGACCATACACAATAGCGCAGTGAAGACACTACAAAGGGACACCACACAAGTAGCTATAGAAAAATAAGTATCTTTATATAGGCTTAACACAAGGCTCAAAAGCGATCAAGAAACCACCATGCACATAATTACAGATTCACTTCAAAAGCAATAGAGGCACTCAAAAAGCGTGTGGAACGAACTTAGTTCGAGGCCGGGGTCCACGCGACCCGGTGATGCACAATGTACCTGAGATTTAAAGGGGCACGACACGCAGCCTCACAAGGAAGCCGCGGTGATGACAGGCGGACTCGCAGCGGCCACAGCTCCCCGCTGTAGCGGTCCGTGGCGTGCACTCACGATACTCCAGGGACGGGGCTTAAAGGCGGGCACCCAGCGGCACACGCAAGTGATAACAAGATCCTCGAAGTGGTGACTAGTGCAGGCACTCAGTGGCACAGCTTCCCAGCTGCAGCGGCCCACAATAGCGATAGCGATGATTCTCGTAGGACGGCAAAGGCGGGCACTCAGCGGCACAGCTCCTCAGCTGCAGCAGCCCACAAAAGCGATAACGATGACCTTGGTAACACAGGCAAATGCGGGCTCACGGCGGCCCACAATAGCGATCACGATGACTTTGGTAACACAGGCAAATGCGGGCTCTCAGCGGCAACAGCTCCTCAGCTGCGGCGGCCCACAATAGCGATCACGATGACTTTGGTAACACAGGCAAATGCAGGCTCTCAGCGGCAACAGCTCCTCAGCTGCGGTGGCCCACAATAGCGATCACGATGATTTTGGTAACACAGGCAAATGCGGGCTCTCAGCGGCAACAGCTCCTCAGCTGCGGCGGCCCACAAAAGCGATAACGATGACCTTGGTAACACAGGCAAATGCGGGCTCGCGGCGGCCCACAATAGCGATCACGATGACTTTGGTAACACAGGCAAATGCGGGCTCTCAGCGGCAACAGCTCCTCAGCTGCGGCGGCCCACAATAGCGATCACGATGACTTTGGTAACACAGGCAAATGCAGGCTCTCAGCGGCAACAGCTCCTCAGCTGCGGTGGCCCACAATAGCGATCACGATGATTTTGGTAACACAGGCAAATGCGGGCTCTCAGCGGCAACAGCTCCTCAGCTGCGGCGGCCCACAATAGCGATCACGATGACTTTGGTAAGACAGGCAAATGCGGGCTCTCAGCGGCAACAGCTCCTCAGCTGCGGCGGCCCACAATAGCGATGCAATGACTTTCAGCCCGCGTTCCCCGCAGTAGAACCAGAGGCTCTGGAATTCTCAACAGAGGCCTCACCTGCGAGTAGAATCCCCCTCAAATAGGAATCCGGACGGCTGATGGGTGAAGTCTAATGTCCCTGAGACTTCAGCAGGAGGCAAGCTCAAATCAGGCCCTTGGGTAGTTGCTTCAGCAAGATGGATGAAAGTTTCAAAGTCCTTTCCCTCTCGTTACACGGACAGAGGTTCGTCTTGACATCCCGAAGTAACACACCCTGTAGGGGTTTTAGCACAGATCTTTATACCCCAAAAGCCTTTGTTCTCAAAAAGTCACAAATCACTGAAACCCAGCCAGAACCAGCTTGGTGTTGTCCTGGAGCACTTTATTTACGAGGCTGCATCCTGCCTTTCAGGGAGAGGGGGTCTGCCATCAGACGCACAGTGGGAGGTGGAGCCATCATTCACCTTGCCAGGCACAGCCCTGCTCAGATCAAAGGGTCACCCCTCCCCATACTCCAACTGCAGATCTCTCTAGTTAATCCAGGTCGGTCTCAGCCTGCCCTGACCCTCCAAAACCAGACAGCCAATACACATACCAGCCGAGCACACGGGAAGGCTTAGGCAAGAAAATACCTACTTCCCAAAAGTGGTAGTTTTAAACACAGAATATAAAAATAATCGTCACTAAAAGATGCACTTTAATATTTGGAGCTCAGGCATACTAAATTCGACTTTCCTATCATGTTCCTTGGGTCAATTAGGATTATACCACTTCATACAGTCAATTTACAATAGGGAGCATTCGCGCTGTGGCACTGAATGGCAGTGGCACAGCGCCCAGAGCATCTAACACCAGCAAACACAGAGGAGACAAAAGCGAAAAATGGAAGGGAGACCCACGCCAATGGTGCCAGGTCTAACACGGCCTTACCCTGTAAAACCCTTTAATCCATTCTAAACACAAGATTATTAAATTTACGGTTATTTTCACATTAATTCTGATTAGTTCGTGCATATTTGCAAAGTAAGCTTCCCACGTGTAGTGTAAATTTGCACATTAGTCGTTTAGACACTACTTACTGTTAGTATGTATTATAGGGGTGTTCAATCGAGGAGGATTCATTTCGCGAAATCCTGCTCCATCAATGGCATAATGGCAAAAGTTTGACAGTTAGTAGGAACATTCATAATCAAGAAATCTTGTGATGATGTGCCAAGACACAGAGGGGACCAAAATTCTGTCCCAGAGCGGCCTGACTGCAATAAAAAGGTTTAGTGTTCCGACGGTGGGCACAGAGAAGGCTCCAGCATAACAGAAAGAGGGCCATGGGACGTTAGCTAGGTAACTTGAACCAAATAGAGCCCCAGGGTCACAAAATAGTCTGCAACCTCGTCCCGGTCAATTAGTAAAACCGAAAAACTATGTGTCATGAACAGTGTTGTGAAATTTCAGATAATTCCAGGATGTCAACAGTTAAGTATATTGTTTGGTTTGGGAAAGAATTTTACCTCCATCTTCCATGTAAAAAGTTGTAGACCCTTTAAGACGAGAGCATACTGATTCACTCACCCACAACTCTTTCGCTGTGTTGAGAAAGCTGGCAACAAAAGTAGGCTCTCTCGGATGCGATTGCAGTGACGACAGCAGCATTAAGTATTGGGTTGTTTGGCATTTGACATAAGCAGCATGATCGCAGTTTTTAGCAAGATTTGGGCACTAAACTATTAGGAATTGGTGGTCATTATTCCAGATGGCTCCCATGATTGCAGTGCTCACCGCACACCTGTGTCATACATCACTGCTTTCCATGATTGCAGTGCTCACCGCACACCTGTGTCATACATCACTGCTTTCCATGATTGCAGTGCTCACCGCACACCTGTGTCATACATCACTGCTTCCCATGATTGCAGTGCTCACCGTACACCTGTGTCATACATCACTGCTTTCCATGATTGCAGTGCTCACCGCACACCTGTGTCATACATCACTGCTTTCCATGATTGCAGTGCTCACCGCACACCTGTGTCATACATCACTGCTTTCCATGATTGCAGTGCTCACCGCACACCTGTGTCATACATCACTGCTTTCCATGATTGCAGTGCTCACCGCACACCTGTGTCATACATCACTGCTTCCCATGATTGCAGTGCTCACCGCACACCTGTGTCATACATCACTGCTTTCCATGATTGCAGTGCTCACTGCACACCTGTGTAATACTAGTACCCTCAACGGTGGTCTCATAGAGCACCACAACCCCTAGGACTGTAGTGAAGATACGATATTGTTTGCAGACATTGCTAGGTTAGCATAAGTGAACTATATGCTTCGGCACCATTTTGCCGCTTTTGCACACGACACTACATGCCTCTGTTCTCGTAAATAAAATTGCTTGCTTTTCTTCACATGAGAACGGTCTGTTTTTCACAAGTCTAGGCTTACACCGCGACTTCAGTCTGCACAGAGTGTTCAAGGTCGAATAACAATGTATGCTGTTAATTCATGTGGATCAGTCCCACGCACCTAGACATAACACGAACGCAGCTGCAAATAACTGAAACTCGGGTGCTTTTAATATTGCAATGCATGCATGAACTTGGCACTTGGAGAAAACCTTTCCATCTACAGAGAGCTGTGCTTGTCCTGGGATGTGATTCACTTCATCTGATCTTGGAGGTATGGGGTTCCCCGTTTTAACCTAGAGATCTTCTATTATTATAAAAGCTAGCTCCTAGCAAGGGGAGGGTGGTACAGACGGCGCTATAGTCCTGGTTCCCCTATCATTTTAATATGATTTCTCCCTTTGTGTTTTATGGAATTGTAACAATGCTGATTGTATTATTATTATGCATCTTTTTATTAGTATTGGCGAAAGTACTGCATCCTAGAGCACGTAGTTAAAATAAACATTTTAAACTATATCGTGTCTTTGATTACTCACGTTGTGGACTTGTATGAGAGTTAAAACGAAAGAGTGTTCTTGATTCCCACTATTCCTGAGAGTTCACTAAGTCGCTTGTTCTGGGTTGTCTAATCATTGGTAGCTTCGCTGTAGCACGGAGAGCGAATGAGACACTGATGCTAGTCGGATTGGGGTTCTGGGCACTGAGGTGGGTTTTAGGTACACCACAATACACTGAGGTCCTGGTTTCCTGCGCATAGTTCTGTGCATGAGCAGAATCCCTGCAACATGGCGCACCTAACGTTTGGTCTTATATTCGAGACGCTTTAGTAGTGCTTATACTTGTCCACAATACCCTCACTCCTGTTTCTGGATAACAGTTGTGACGGCATAACTTACCTATATAGAAGACTTATAGGTTAGTTCAAGCTTGACATTTAAAAAGGTACACATTTTGAATTACTAACCCTTTTTGTGCTACAATTTATATAAATTGTTTTTCCCTTCTTTGTCTTTATGGCTGCGATCGGCATTGCTCCGCATAGTCGCGCGGCGCTCCGACGTCATTTGACACAATATGGAGTGCCTGCCACAGGTATAGCGCTTATCTTTGTGGTTGGTGCAACCGCAGAATACCCGTTTGAGATCTTCTACTCTTGGGTTACCTTTGGGGCAGTAGATGGGGATGATGACTTGTTCCATTCTTATACTCCCTCAGCAATACCTGCGAATTATCGGCCATATACGACACAAGAAGTTCCAATTTCAGCATGGCAACATCGTATTTGGTTTAATGGCGCCCTCCCCACACCGTGACTCCGGTCCGGTTAGGCCCTTTGTCAATTCCTAGGCCGCTTGGCCAGTTTTGGCCGGGTACACACCACATCCGCGTTATTTACAAGCCCCGGTAGACGATTTACGTATACTACATACCTCATTAATTGGGGTACATCGGGCTTTAGTACAATACGTTTCACGCAATCTCCAGGTGGGGGCACCTGGGGATGCGGCGCAACCAGTTGGACCGGCCGGGATGCCGATTAGTCCCGTCATGGTTAATTTGGTTATGGGCAAGCGCACCCAAAATAAGGACGATTTACCTTATTAGCTTGCTGAGAAATTTGACCAACTGGAGGCAGTATTTCCTAATACGACACCTGTGGAAAAACACAGGATCCTCACAATTAGTTTGCAGAAAGACTTAGTACCAGAGGTAACCGATTGTGAGAATTGGGGTAAAGTATTTGCAGCAGTATATGCGAGGTGCTTCGGCACACCATCCATGACTGTCCTGCCCTCCGTGATCAAGCGTGTTCAGGATGAGCACGGTCCGGAGGCGGCAGTTGAGTTGGGAATGAGGCTTGTCAGGGTGTTTGACATAGTTGCTGATCTCATCCTTGCTAATGTAAAGGGAGATGCGGTTAACTTTCAAGTGTCTAATGCTTTGCGCCTTGTCCCAGATGCTGCAAAACCCCGTGAGTTACCGAAAATTATTGCGGAGGCTTATAAGACCATTAGCCGCAATAGTTTGGGTTTTAAGCCTTTTGCTAAAACAGCAGCACAACCGCAGACTCAGACGGCGCAGTACAATAAAGACGACCGTCCAGTTTTTCCTAAAAAGAATTGGAAGAATAAAAAACAGGGGAAGCAACAACAGAAACGGGTTGCGTGCTGCGTCACCGATACCAGAGTCTACTGAGCGCACTTATGATTTGCGCGACCGCGCGAGAATTAGGTCTCCTGATAGATTTCAGGTTCCTGATCAACGTTCTCCTCGCTCTTCACAGAAAACATCGGGCTCACAAGCTGGTGGAGGTGAACGCGGCAGAGGTTGAGGTGCCCCGCAAGGACTGGTGGTAAAGGCAAGCAGGACGATTTTCCATGTCAGCGCCCCCCGTTTCAGACGAAGAAAGTTGCTGCATTAACGGCAAGATATGCCACAGACGGTGAGAACAAGACGTCGGAACCTAACATGGGCAGTAACGCTGCTAGAGAGCGCAGCGGAGGTTACAGTAGTGCGGCAAGCACTGCGTCCATTTCTGAAGGCGACAGCAACTGACACTTTCATCACAGTTGAAACTGCTGACACCCGTGTGGCTCCCCCTGACAGGCTATATGACATAGTATTTTTAATTGAAGGTGACATGCAACGTGTAGTTAAAGGGATTTTTTGGGAAAATCTGACTTCTTCATATGACATCTTGTTAGCTGAGGCAGATTGGCCCCCGCCTTTCGTTTTGGCCGCTCCAAGGGGGAGGAAGTAATCCTCCCAAGTTTTTCACATACTGTGCCCAAGGAGCAGGCGCAGAATTTTGCGGAAGAGTGGGCTCTGGTGCTTGCACCGGCTTTGTACCATACTCAGGTTGGATGGGATAAACTTTCGCCCCCACATGAGATTCCATTGCGGTCTATGCCACAGCCACAACCCCAATATCCCCTCCGGCGGGAGGCGAAAACTCCCATTGCTGAAATCCTTGGAATATCAAGGTGTGATAGAGACATGTGTGTCCCCCATGAATAACCCTCTATTCACTGTTACCAAACCAGATGGGTCGTACCGCCTAGTTTTGGATTATCGACATTTGAACTCTCATTGTCGAACATGTGCGGTACAGAATACCCATAGTTCTGCTCTCATAGACAGTCTTGTGAGAAAAAGGTTTAAAACCACACTTGACATTTCAAATGGCTTTTTTAGTCATAACCTGTCCTCTATTAGTAGTCAATGGACAGCTTTTACTTCTGGCGGCAAACAAAAACAGTTCAAATGATTATCCATGGGCTACAAAAACAGCCCGGGCGTTTTTGCCGCAAGTGTCGTCTCTTTGTTAGACGGCATAGACCCTGATGCGTACTCGTACGTTGATGATATTTATCTCACGGACGACGAATTATGGCTGCATCTCTGTCACGTGGACCGCATCATAGTTCTGTTTGCGGACTACGGTTATAAATTTAACTTTGCAAAATCACACATTGCAGAGTACACAGTGTTGTTTCTGGGCTATGAGCTCAACACTGAAGGTCGAGGTCTGGCACCTCACTTCCTGGAGAAATGCGCACGTTTGCGTTCTCCTACAACTCTGAAAAAATTACAATCTTTGCTGGGTTTCTTAAATTTCGGTCGAACTTACATTCCCGAATATACCCAGCGTATCAAGCCGCTATATGCCTTGATACAACCTACTTTTACCAAAGCCTGCTGGCTTCCGGAACATTCTGCTATTCTGCAATCTTTGCAGTCTGATCTTCTTGAATCTAAATACTTACTGACACGTGACAACCACACAAACCTGGTAATAAGAATTGTGCCAGGCGCAGTGGGTTTCACTTACTTGACGTTTAATGAAGGGACACAGTACCCATTGCTTACAAGTCACACTTGTACACTTCGGCTGAAATGCGATTTTCATCTGCTGAAAAAGTTTTGACAGCAGTACAGATGGCAATTCTAAAAGAAAGAGCGCTGTCACAGGGAAAACGCATGTTGGTTGTAACACCGTATCCTGCCCTTGAGGCAGTGACTAAAGCCAGTGTACCAAATTCTAAAGCTTTACATCCACGTTGGATACAATGGGCTACTTCGCTGACATCTCCTGATGTCACATTTATCTTTGACTCCTCATTGCAAACACAGGAGTTTTTACAGTATGAATTTGTTCATCCTGCTCCTCTGTCTATGCGCCCGCTTGAGGATTACCATTGTATCATTTACACAGACGGTTCGACGCAACCGGCGACGGGATCTAAACATTCTTATTCAGCGGCCTGCGCAATAGTGGCTGGTACCATGGTGAATGGAGAATTCAAGTCCAATGTCATACACACGCAGTCATTAGGGGACTGTACCGCCCAGTTGGCAGAGCTCCGGGCTCTGGTGCTTGCACTGGAGTTTGCTTTTCCTCGTGTGGCTACTTTAATTGTAAGTGACTCTTATTACTGTGTTCAGTCCTTCAACAACAATTTATTCTTTTGGACTCAGAATGACTATCGTGATTCCAAAGGTAGCACAATTAAGCATAAAATGCTTTGGGTTAGGGTGGCAGAACTTAAAGAACGTCTGCCTCTCGTGAATGTAATTCATACTCTTGGTCATCAGCGCGTAGGAGTGCACGCTGTTGGCAACAGTTTAGCTGACGAAGCAGCGATAACAGCAGTAGCCACATACTTAGTAGCAGCAGTTACAAGGTCCAAAAGTAAGATTGATGATGACCTATTGGCAGGTATCGCTGCTACGGAGAAGGGTGGTAATTACCCTAAGGGTTTCCCTTTTAAATACTCTTATCAATTAAGTCCTGATAATGTTCCCTATGTGACAATTAACGATGTTGGTGACAGGTTGATTCCCAACGCGGACCGCAGATTTTCCTTGATAACAGCTGCTCACAAAGGCATGGCCTCGGCTCATGCAGGCGTTTCAGCGACTGTTTCTATCTTACAGCAACGCTACTGGTGGCGTGTGTTGTATAAACAAACTCGTGATTATGTCCTCTCTTGTGACATTTGTCAGCAGATTAAACCTTCCACTGCTGCACGGCCGCCACAAACACAGCTGTACATATCTAATAAACCACTTGGTTGTGTTTATTTAGATCACTGCGGTCCTTTTTCATCTGATACTGCGTATAAGGTTATCTTAGTTGCAGTGGATTCATGCACACGTTTTCTTTGGGTCTGGCCACAACGCAGTGCTGACGCACGAACTGTCATCAGGGATTTGCATGTCTTTGTGGGAATTTTTGCATGTGGCACCTTCCATTCTGACCAGGGTCCAGCGTTCGCCTCTAAGGCGTACAAGGAAGCCATGAGGTCTTTGGGGGTGCAGGTCAAATTTTCGTCTCCATACCGGCCCGAGGGCAATTCAGTTGTGGAGCAAATGAACCGTGACTTAAAGCAATCCTTGTCAGCTAGAGTTAGAGGTACTGGCAGGAACTGGTTCGCCCATTTATATAGCGTACAATGTGCACTTAATAATCTCCCTAGAAGATCTCTGGGTGGGCGGACCCCATACGAAATGCTCTTTGGCATAAAAATGTTTGTCCCGGACCTTGATGGTCTAGACATGGTGGCGACAGCCGTATCCTTTGACGTAGATAATCATTCTGCTGTGTTACAGAACCTACAAGAGACTTGTGACAGTCTTGCAAAGGAACATTTGCCCTCCGCAACTGAAGCTGCACTACAGATTCCGGTAGTTGGCTGGCTACCTCGAGTCGGTGACCTGGTCCGTGAGAAGGTGGAGAACAAGAAGGAGTTTGGCCCCTCTTATCGTGCACCGGTTCCAGTGCTTGGCGTGCAGGGTATTAGAACAGTCATTTTACCACCACTTCCTGGTCGCAAGGATAACAGGTACATCTCCATTGACAATGTCAAACTACAACGAGTGGCCGATTCTTCTTAGTATGACTCCTGCGGTTTCCTGTCCAGCTATGATATGGAATTCTGTGTTGGCCTCATCTAATGGCATAAGGCCTGACATTGCCATTGAGATGCCCACTGTTACTAATTCATTATTGAGTCCTCCGGCTTGCAGTCCACATGAAGATACAGAGTATGCATATCCCTCTGATGTGTCCTTGCCTGGTGTACAAACAAATGCAGTTGACCAATCACGTTTTTCATTTGACACTAACTCCACAACATCGAGTGCACCATCGAGGTTTTCTATTTTTGTCACCTGGTTTAAACAACATTTTTTAATTCCACCTTGGACTTACATCTGGTTGGTCCTCATCGCCATTTTTCTATTCATGTCGATTGGATTTGTGACAGTCTTTTTCCGTCTAGTCAATGGTCACTACCTTACTGAACGCTCTGCTGTAAGGATAATTGATGGAACTTTGGCACCACATTCTTCTTCACACATCATGAAGCAAGCCCAGACTTTTGTCAACATTTCTGCCTTGCCTGTGTTGGATGGGATTGTATGGGATGCTGTAAAGTTTCAAATTCATGGCCCAACTGAGGTGGTTAATGTCCCAAATGTACTTTGTGTTTCAATGGGGGATGTAGTGAAACAAAACATACGCTCTGATGATTGGGACGTTCAAGCCGTACAGTCTTTATTTTCTGATTTAAAATATCATGCTGCAATTGATGCTGAAGATTTGTATTTAAATTCTGCAAATTACGCTGATTTATTTTGCTACCAGCATTATGGCCACCATTTCCTGCATAAAGCTAATACATTTATAAATGTGGTTAATTATACACAATGGGAACATTGCCCAGCTCCCATTAAAGGCAGTTCAAAAACCCTTTTGAAAAAATGTACATACTTCACTGATTTTGATCGATCCAATCCAAATTCATTTTTATTTTAAATTGAATTCTAAGTCCAATTTTAAAGTTAGGCTCACCCACACTAAGTTACTGTATTCAAAATCCTTTATTGATCAGTTAACTATAGGTGGCTATGAGCTATGGAAAGACACTGTCGATCTTAAATCTGTTTGGGGTTCTAGACCCTGGCAGGTACAAGGCACAGAAGCTTTACATCGTGCGTGCCTTATCCCGACCCATAAGTTGTTTCTGAACAGTTCTATTTTTCAAACAACTTGTTTTGGATTGGCAACTTCTAAACAAATGAATGCCCCTAAAGTTCCTAATCTGTGTGCTTATCCTACATGGGACAATCACACAGATATGTCCCGTGATGATTTGCAGTCATTAATTGCAAACGCCTCATTTAATATTTCTAACCTGGATCCCCAGGGTTGGTTGGTATGGCAAACAAGTTCTGATTCATGCCAACGCCGTTTTCTAGGAATGACCCCTGGGTACACACAAGATAGACCAGACCCTCGTTTTGAAAAGTCCCATTCAGTTACTACCTATTCAGTAGGTAAATTATGTCAAAATAGGTTAAAACATTCCACCCTGACGTCAGTTAAATACCATTTGTCCTTATTAACAGACGACATTGATTTGACAGATTTTATCAAAGGGCCCGCGGGTCCTAGACAAAAAAGGTTTGTTTATGCAACCTACAATGAAATCTGGAAGCTATCCCAAATTGAAGCTGCTTCGCGTCTAAGGGCAATAGACCAAGCTACTTTAGAAAAAGTGCTTGCGGTCGTTGATAATAGCATTAACACTCTCTCTACCAGAATTTATACATTAGATAATATTGTTTCATCTGTTGTGGATATTGTACATGATGAAGTATCTGTATTGTACCATGGTCAAAATCAACTGCGTTCCATAATGCAGTTTGCTTGGACTTTACAAACATTGAAATCTGGGAAAGTTCCATGGGACTACATGAACACTTCATCTTTATTTTTGCCTTTTAATTTGACAGAAAGACAACAGTTTATGTCCATGAAGGATGCAACATACTCTCTTTTACACATTGAAAATTAGACCCATTACCATTTTCAGTAGCGGAAACTAATTCTGCAGTATGGCTTATCCACGGGGTAATAACTCTACCATTTTCCTTGTTTAAATTTAGTTTGTGTATGAAACATTATGCACTAGGAAGGTATGAACCCCTGGGTAGTGCTTTTCTGCATGAAGTATGGTCTTTGCCATTCACATACAGATGCCTGAGGGATGACAAAGAAGTTTACTTGACAGGGGAAGAGTGCACTTCCACACCTGATCACTCACTTGTGTGTAAGAATATACAATTACACGGCGCTTGTAATATACAGGCACCGAATTTAGCTTGTATTTTAAAGGGAAATCCAGTGCCAGCTATTACACCAACTTTCACACTGCTTGCTAACGGTAGTTATTTACTTTTAAATAATGAAGCGTGCTGCGGCATGCTGGCTGGGATCCCTTACATTGTGACTGTCTCACAGCGTGTAGTTTGCTGTAAAAATGTGCTTTTCCTGGCCCCACATGGGAGGCTCGATATCTCTATTTGGCCTTCCATTCCGACCTTGAAAGCAGAGTTCAACACGTTGAGCAGAATAAGAGCCCTATTGTCCCAAAAAGAAGTAGCTTTTACTTCATCCCGTGAAACATTTGTCCTTCACGTAGCCAACACCCGTACAGAGGTGCAGGCGCTTTTAAATACCGATCTCCCACTTCATTTTGGCGCCTTGATTCACACTATTTTCAATGCCTCGACTACAACAGGCTTGGCCCATTTTTTAAACTTGTGCACTCCGGCCTTGTGACCTCATTCCAAACTATATTTGGTGTGATACCGGCATTTTTTCATTCTATTTTTTCCAGAATTTTCGGCGGCTTCCCACTAATTCTCGCCCTGGCTGCCGGTGTGCTGCTGTTGATTTGCTTGCTCCGGAATGGCTGCACTGTCTGTGTCACAAAACAGCTGATTGCGGCTAATACAGCTTCGTAGCTGTATGCTTGAATACTATGGAACTCTACCCCTGGCCACTCTGAGCGTGGTATATGGATTATCTTTCCGATTCTCATACTTCACTTGCGTGCAACCTGTATTCCATTGCTTGGAATGCCCTTTTGAATGGGCGTTAGATCTCTGCCTCTCCAATACGGTGTCTCCTGCCCCGGAGTACGATCTGCTAATGAGTCCCCTAGTGGCTCATGAGTTGGAATGTTCGGGTGTTGGGATTATGGCTTGCGCGGCTGCGCACAGAGTTTTGGCCCAGTGGAATATTTGTGCGGCTGCACACGACTTCCTGGAACGAAGTTATCTTGCAGAACACGCAAGTTGCCCTCTGACGGTGCTAGAGGCTCCTATAATTGAAGAACATGTATGTTCCTTTTCTTTGCTCGATTGGATGGCAAGTCTCTTTTCTGACAATAACAACGACTTCCTCTTGGAGGCTGTTGCAACATATTGTGCATACACACTGATGGATTAACTTGGCTGCCTTCCATCATCAGTCGAGTACATTAGACTGAGTTTTTTTTTTTTTTTTTTGTTGGCTGGCGGACGCCGCCATTTTTTATTTTTTTCCCTTTCCTTTTCTTTTTTCTTTTCAATTTTTTCTACTTTCAAATTGACCCATTTGACATGGATTAACTTATTTCTTGCTCATTCGAACTTGAACTCTGCGTTCCTTTTTGAGTCCCTTTGTTCGTTGGCCCGATCAGGGGAGGATGTAGTGAAGATACGATATTGTTTGCAGACATTGCTAGGTTAGCATAAGTTAACTATATGCTTCGGCACCATTTTGCCGCTTTTGCACATGACACTACATGCCTCTGTTCTCGTAAATAAAATTGCTTGCTTTTCTTCACATGAGAACGGTCTGTTTTTCACAAGTCTAGGCTTACACCGCGACCTCAGTCTGCACAGAGTGTTCAAGGTCGAATAACAATGTATGCTGTTAATTCATGTTGATCCGTCCCACACACCTAGACATAACACGAACGCAGCTGCAAATAACTGAAACTCGGGTGCTTTTAATATTGCATTGCATGCATGAACTTGGCACTTGGAGAAAACCTTTCCATCTACAGAGAGCTGTGCTTGTCCTGGGATGTGATTCACTTCATCTGATCTTAGAGGTATGGGGTTCCCCGTTTTAACCTAGAGATCTTCTATTATTATAAAAGCTAGCTCCTAGCAAGGGGAGGGTGGTACAGACGGCGCTATAGTCCTGGTTCCCCTATCATTATAATATGATTTCTCCCTTTGTGTTTTATGGAATTGTAACAATGCTGATTGTATTATTATTATGCATCTTTTTATTAGTATTGGCGAAAGTACTGCATCTTAGAGCACGTAGCTAAAATAAACATTTTAAACTATATCGTGTCTCTGATTACTCACGTTGTGGACTTGTATGAGAGTTAAAATGAAAGAGTGTTCTTGATTCCCACTATTCCTGAGAGTTCACCAAGTCGCTTGTTCTGGGTTGTCTAATCATTGGTAGCTTCGCTGTATCACGGAGAGCGATGAGACACTAATGCTAGTCGGATTGGGGTTCTGGGCACTGAGGTGGGTTTTTGGTACACCACAATACACTGAGGTCCTGGTTTCCTGCACATAGTTCTGTGCATGAGCAGAATCCCTGCAACAGGACCTCAGGCAGGATCATGCACCCCATAAGAGGCAGAGCTTCTCAATGCACATGCCACGTCACAGGCCCTTCACATGTGTTCCCCCAGCTTCCCCAATGCCATGTCAAGGTATTGAATGATGGAGGATGCCCCCTCACCCATGGTTTCGCCCTCTGTCCTTTGCTGGCTCTAAACATCTGAGGTGGCCTGAGCTACAAAGACAACAATATGCATAAAACTAATTTCAAAATTCTCGCACACTGGTCAAAAATATTTCAAACGTTACTCCGCTATCAGCATGAGAAATGTCTGCCCAGTTTGGTAAGCACAAGTTAAGCTGCCATGAAATGAAACAAGTGTTCAGCGTCACTCCATGCCTGTCCCAAAGTCTAAGTCAGGGCTGCCTTCAGCATCCTTCAAGCAGGGGCGGTGCGTCCATTGGGGCGTTCCCCCCCCCACCCTCGCCCGCAGCTCCCTCAGCGTCTCTGAACTTAAGTAAACTCAGTTTACTTAAGTTCAGAGACACCGAGGGAGAACTGACAATCATTTCAGTCAGCATGACGTCGGACCACCCACCCCCTTCAGAGTCTGAAGGGGGTGGGCGGTCCGGCGTCATGTTGATTGACATGCATTGTCAGACCAGGGGCAACAGGCAGCAGCACAAGTGCGCATGACTGGTGAAGTTCGGCCAATTTTTCCGACCAGCCCAGTCATGCACACTAGTGTCTGCTCTGGCTGGCGGCTGCGCATTAGGAGAGCGAGGGTTGATCAAAGGCGCAACCCTCGGTCTCCTGATGGGTAGGCGGGTGGCGAGTATCCCTGCTAAGCCAATCCTGGTGCTGCTGGAGCAGCGTCAGGATTGGCTGAGAGGGGTGCCACTCCAGTGCTGTTCGCCTGTTCGTGAAGGCGCCAACGCAGGACCCGCGGACCCGGTCAGGTAAGTTTTCTTTTTTTTAAATTTAATTTTATTCTCTTCTCCCCCGGCCCCCACCCCCGCGTAACCCCCGCGAGAGCCGCGACTGGTGCCTCTTTGTGTCATTTTCCACTCTCTATTCTTGTTATGTTATGTTATGTGCTCTTATAACGCGCAACAGCTACTCCGAAGAGTGTCCCAGCGCGGATCCAAGAGGAGTCCCTGAGCTACACCACCAACATTTACGGGAACAGGTGAGTTTTTAAAAGTTTCTTGAAGGCTAACGGGTCTTGAGTATTGCGCAGTAGAAACAGAAGTGCATTCCAAGCTGGGCAGCCTTGACAGCTAGAGAGCAGCCGCCCAGCTTGTGGCGGATGAAACGGGGCACCCTGGCTAGAAGGAGGGCTGAAGAACGCAGTTGTCTCATCGGGACATAAAAGGAGAACCGTTTCTGTAAATAGGCGGGCCCACGACCGTAGAGGGCTCGGTGAGCAATGACCAGGGATTTAAATTTGACCCGATCCGCAACGGGAAGCCAGTGGAGTACGCAGAGATGTTCGCGCACGCTGCTCCTCTTAGCAATTCCCAGGAGCAGCCTAGCGGCCGCATTCTGAATGACCTGGAGTCTATTCAAAGAGTATCCAGGGATGCCTATGTACAACGCATTAGCGTAGTCCAATCGAGAAAGGATCAGGGCACGGATAACCGTCTCTATGGCAGGTCTGGGAAGGAGAGGTAAAAAACTCCTTAGTGTTTTGAGAAGGCTCAAACAGCTGACTGAGAGCTTTTTCACATGAGCAGAAAAGGAGAGGTTATCCTCAAACCACACTCCTAGGTTTTTTGCGGATTTCCCATTGGAGGATGGTAGCGGGAACCCAGGAGGCCAGATCGTGTTTCTGAAGCCAGGGGGAAATTACCAAAGAGAAGGATCTCTGACTTGTCTTTGTTACATTTGAGTTGGGCCGCCGCAAGCCACTCAAAAACCGAAGACAAGCAGTGCTATACAAAGGATACAGAGTCCTCATCCTTTCCCCACGTGAAGAGAAGCTGGGTGTCGTCAGCATAGGCTATCAACTTAGCCCCCAAGTCCTCGGCTAGATAGACCAGAGGAGTAACGTAGATATTGAAAAGAAGGGGGCTAAGTGACAACCCCTGTGGGACACCAGTGGTGACCGGCTGCGGGGTAGAAGCGGCCGGTGGCAACCAAACCTGTTGAGCCCGCCCTTCAAGGAAGGATCTCAGCCAACCCCAGGCAGTGCCGGAGACACCAGTCTCAGTGAGTCGGGCGAGCATCAGGGAGTGCGGGACCGTATCGAATGCTGCCGATAGGTCGAGCATTACCAATGCTGCTCTCCCACCGGCATCTAAACAGTCGCGGATGGCTTCAGAAATCTCCACCAGCGCTGTCTCGGTGCTGTAGGAGGAGCGAAACCCAGACTGTGCTGGATGCAGAACATCAGACCCCTCCACAAACTCCGTCAGTTGTCTGGTCACCACCTTCTCACAGACTTTAGCTAAACTGGGCAGGAGGGAAATAGGGCGATAGTTCCCTGGGGTCAGGGGGTCAAGAGTAGGCTTCTTTAAAAGGGGAAGGATTTTTGCCTGTTTCCAGTCCTTCGGTACCCGGGCCTCACGAAGGGAGGCATTTATAATGTAATTAACTTCGGGGTTAATAATCTCTGCGACAGCGGCAAGCAGTCTCGCCGCACAGGGGTCCACGGGTGAACCCGATTTTAAGCCCTTCAGGATTTTAAGAGAACTAGACAGATCCACCAAAAAGAAGGCTCGCAGAGCATGCCTGGGGGCAACAGGCGCTACAGCAGGGGCAGAAGAAGGACCGTGGCAGGCAGTGAAGGCCGCCTGAATCGTGCGTATTTTATCCATGAAAAAATTGGATAGAGTGTTGCACCAGCCCTCAGTGGCTGGGAGAGAGCATGCTTGTGCTGCAGGGGACGTGAAACTCTGAACTATAGAGAAAATCTCCTTGGAGTTGTTATGAGCCTGCTCAATGCAGGCTGTAAAATACTGCTTTTTTGCCTGTATTATAGCCGCATAGTAGAGTTTTTGCCTGCCCCTGAGAGTGGCCTTAGCCAGGGGACAGTAATCACTAAGGCGCCAGGCCCGTTCAAGTTTTTTACACTCCTGCTTAAGCACGCTCAAGTCCGGGGTAAACCAGGGTTTGGAAGGTGATTCCCTGGAGAACCTGGACGAGGTCGGTGTGGCTAGCGTGGTCATAGAATTGGATAGCCAATTGGTAAAACCCGCAAGACTCCCATCTAGATCCGGGGTAAGAGCGGGTCTAGAATCCACCAGAACCGTAGCAAGTTTGGAAGGATCAATTTTTTTGAAGGCTGGTTTCCGGTAGCAGGAACCCGCAGAGCAGGCCGAGACTAGCTCCCAGGAAAAGTAGGTGAGAGAGTGATCTGACCAGGTGACTGGCAGAGGATCATCAGCCGCGATAACAAAATTGGAACAGATAGGGTCGAGAATGTGACCTCCTTGATGAGTAGGGCGGGTGACCCAATGAGGCAGTTGGGCGAGCTGGAGGGTGTCACCAAAAGCAAGTGAGTCTTTTGAATCGGCCTGGTCAAGGTGAATATTCAAATCCCCCAATACCAAGTATTATGGAAATCGAAGAGCCCTGGATGTCACTGCATCGCCCCATGATTGCAAAAAGGACCTAGCAGGGCCCGGGGGACGATAGATCAGAGAGCCCCCATCAGAAAATGGGGGGAGAACCTGATACTGAAGTCCAGGGCCTTGCAGTCACCCCATGTGTGAGTGTCGCCCCTAATAAGGTCCCATTCGTCCCTATACATGATCGCCACTCCAACCCCCCTCCCCACCAGGTGATCTGCCTTGGCGATTTTGAAGCCCTTAGGGGTGGCCAGGGCGACAAACGGGTCAGATGTGTTATCCAGCCACGTTTCGGTGATAAACAGTAAATCGACTGGTCTGTCAGAGAGGAGCTCAAACACTTGTGCCTCTTTGTGCCCGTTTTTCCACTTTCCCTTCTCTCTTTGTGCCGCTTTTCGCCTGTTTTTCCACTTTACACTCTCTTTGAGCCTCTTTTTGCCTGTTCTTGTGTTTGCTTTTCTTTTGTGCCCGTTATTCTTGCACTTTCCTGCCTCCCCCCTCCTGCCTTATCTGCACGCTGTCATGCTGTCAGAGGTAGCTGAATACCATTCCATGAATCCTGCATGAGCGCGCCTGAAATCTCACCACAATGTGCCCATGCGGATTAGCGTGTGAACCGAGTACTAGTTATCGTTGGCATCGCTAATAAACCAAATTTTTCCACCGTGAGGAGTGCCGTTGCTTACTTTTGAATTTAGAACGTTCACACTGCCCATATTTTAGCACCGGCACGTATGTGTGCAGTGTGCAAACTCTCAGCCATCTCTGAGCCAAAGTGCCAGGTCACCAGCTTTGGCACCATTTGAATGAAGGACATCCAAGACATGGTATGTTCGGGCTAAGAATATAGGAGTTATTAAAGCAACTGGCTTTGATTGTTTTATAAATACAGACGGATAGGTCAGCTCCATTAAGCGGCTTGCATAACCTGAGAGGTAGCTCTGCTGTTAATGGAATCTGCCTGCAGCTTCTATGCTGCCTGCAGTTCGCGCACAGATGTAGGCCCAGGTTAAGAGCAAAGCAGAGAGAAATGAAGATGAATTGTGGGTGTGTAATAACACAATCTGAGATCTTGGCGTGCAGGCTCCTATTCCCACTCTAATTATCTCAGCAGTTGTGGTGTGAAAGCTCATGCTCATTGCTACCACATACTGTTACTCTGAAAAAAAAAAAAAAATGAAACCAGGTACCAAACAATACCCGCACACTATCATTGTCACTTCACGTCTATCTCACCGAAACCGTGCGTAAACTCACCTCATACGGTGGCGTGGCAAGGGTGCCCTGGGCCCTCATGCAAGCAGGGGAAATGGGACATCCATGTCCTGGTTTAGTGGTAAAAGAAAACAACAAAGATGACGGTGTAATTGGCCATTCCAATACCTATACCTCAGTGTCACTGCACCTGTTGCACTATTGGAGCCTACACTTTGATACCAGGCCTTCTGTTATTACAGCAGAATCACTCAGGCCCGTCACTGAGCGCCATAGGTTTTACTGTATTCTTAAACTTCTTAAAACTTTCATCCTTCCGTGATATGCTTCAACTCAAGAGGGGGCCGGGGGTATTGGGGGGGGCACTACACCTCCCGCTTTCTGTTGCAAGGGTGGGGGCGTGTTTCCTTATCTTGACATGTGTGCGTGGAGTTTACGAGCCAGGAAAGAGAAGCCTGCAGTGTTGATCACCACCTGCTGTGTAAACACACCTGCTTCTATGCGCACTTTTAAAGGGGCCATCCAGTGTGCATAAAAATATGCTATTTTCCCAGTCCTACTAGGCTTTCCTGAATGTTTGATGATGTCAGTTGGGTTTTGAGCTATGCCACATCATTCACCGGATGGCTCATTTAAAAACCGGGAACCGTCTGTTTTATATATATATTGTTTACGATGCTTCTTCTAAGATTCACGTCTCCCGAATGTATTTCAGGCTTTGGTCGAAACTCCTTTTTAACACAGATTCATAAATGTTCGAGTACATGATATTCTCCCGTAACCGTTGGTTAGTTAAACGCTTTCCACTGAGCAATGTGGTGATTTGCAGATCGCGTATTCCTGCATTGCTGACCCAGTTTCCGGCCTTACTTCACACGTGGACATCATAGGCAGCCTGTCAGACATTTACGCAGACGTTGTTTGTGTTCTGCTTTTGAGCAAAATTATGCCATGTGTTGTAATAGAGGATTGCTTTGGATAAAAAAAAAATCGTATAGCAGGAGCACCAAAACAATGCAAAGGGAGCGAATGCGAGTGACTCTAGTTCTCTGTTTTTGGACATTTTATATTTTTATGGCAAATTCCATTCTCGCGACAGTCTTGGTCCCGAGAACACATTTAGCGCCGGAAAATAGAGCAAAAAACAAGCCAGTAATGCATACGAGTCGGTTAATGCACATGTTGTACAGATCTACGACCAATGCACTGGTTCTAATGCCTGCATGTCGGCCTCAGCCTTACATCCCGAAATTGTAAATATAGTAGGTCAATCGAGTAATGCTAGCACGAACTCCTGATATTTCCAGCGCTCCATAAGTACAATCTCTTATTTTACATGTTTACTTGCTCTTGCATTCCCCACGAGTTAGCTATTTTATAATGTTGTTGTTATCTGTATTTTTTTCTGTGCATACTTTGAGGCTTGAGCGATGCCAGGTGTTTATGAGGGACTTTGATTGAGCATGCAGGCGCTAAGGCTAAAGCCAAACAAAGTGCCTGTCAGTGGGTTGGCCTCTCTGACTGCAGAGCACACAGAACAATATTTGTGTATTCCATTTGCAACTGAAATTCTGAGGAAATGTGTGCGAAGGGGGTACACTGATGTCAAAATATTTGCAAGGCAAAAGTAAGAGAAATTAAAGTGCTTATATTTGAGGGAGTGCAGTGCATGATGGGGGCGGTGAAGTGACAGAGATGTGAGGAAGGGCATTCGGGGAAGAGTGAAAAGAGGATGCTGAAGAGGAAAGAGAGGGGGTTGAAGATGTGCAGATGGACAAGATATGCAGAGAAAAAGAGGATATATATCTAACATAAAGCACACATAAGAGGCAAGGGGGGCAGGGTAAAGGGACAGTGTGAGACAGCACGACTAACAGAGCGGAGGCAGGGCAAAGGGATAGTGAGAGACAGCACGACTAACAGGGCAGAGGCGACGCAAGAGCTGAGGGAGACGGGGCAAAGGGACAGTGAAAAACAGCACGACCAACAGAGCATAGATGGCTTACGTTGCTGTGTTGAGAAAGCTGGCAACAAAAATTGGCTCCCTCAGATGTGCTTGCAGTGACGACAGCAGCATTATGAATTGGGTTGTTTGGCATTTGACATAAGCAGCATGATCGCAGTTTTTAGCAGCATTTGGGCACAAAAGAGTTGGTGGTTATTTATTCCAGATTGTGCTAGATTACATACAAATGAGGGTCTTTGTCACAGAATCTAACTGAATTAGGTTCGATACGCATGCTGTCGCTCATCTACAAAAGAGTTAACCCCTCCCACTCCATTCCTGCTCCTTACCCCGTGCTTGGCCTGCAGCTCAGACATCCGCTGCTTCCTGATGGCCTCCAGCTCCACGTCCTCCATTCTCACTGTGGAAGGGAGGCTGTTTATAGTTGTGCAGCACTACTGCCCTAACAACGCTACATAAGCTGCAGCGCAAAGCGGCCACGCCTGATCAGATCGAACCTACCCCTAAGTACGCAGTACTTCGTAGATAAGCAATTTACAGTAGCAGATGCCACTCAGTGACCCTTAACAAGCAGTACTGCATACAACAGAACAGAGGTAGTGACTAGAACTATACACTACAAACGAACATGCTGGGGGCACAAGACGGGCTGATAAGCATAGACTGCAGCAGGGGCCGCTTGCAAACCTACCTGAACTTTGACGCAAGGAACGCTGCGTCATCAGATTCGAGAGAAGTTAGAAAGAAGCCTGAGTCTCTTTGAGTGTTTAGCCACCATATTTGAATGATGGCAATTGCATTCCTTTGAAACATGAGAAGCACACAATCTACAAGGACTTGGGTATAGGATGTGGCCGAACGGCCCTACTGCTGGCTTTGGACCTGGGTATCCTGGTTCGAGTCTCAGCGTCAGCTCAACATCCATACCAAAAAAATAAATGTGTCCTTGTGTAATGTAACTAGTGCTATTATAAAGCACTCCAATACATTTGGTTCGAGTTTGGGCTATATATTAACTGCAACAAAAAAAAAACAAGGAGGAGGAGGGACCATGTGGACGACGGGAAATAAAGGACTCAGATGACAGGGAAAAGAGAACAAGAAACAAGATAAGGAGGTGACTTACAGGGTAGGTGGCGCACGTTTTGTGACAGCCCTATAACATGAGCTGAATCAAAAGAACAAAATAGTACGCTGAAACATAAATGGGCAGATGTGAGAGCCTACAAGTAATGAGGCCAGTAGCCTTGGGCGGTAATAATACACCAAGAGGCGGGACAAATGTTTTTCAGTGGTGCATCACTTACAAGGGTTTTTGAAGGGCACACAAAGGAACAAATCAGAAATGATGTGTGTGCTCTTACACCATACACTAGATACAGCAGTCTCGCAGGGCAGCGCATGCGCGCTGACTAGGCTCAACGTAAAAAGATGTACTGTGTAACAACCGAAGTAAAAGGGCCAGTCCTCATGGGAGGTTACAAATGAAGACAAGGCGGTACTAAGGAGGGACTAACAAGCCCTTTAAGGAATCAGAAGTCAGCATTTACGAAGGACCATGACACAAACCAATGAAAAATATGGGCAGAGAGTGGGCGGAGCTTCAAGTCCATACTCCAATACAGCATGGCTCGCAGAGCAGCACATGTGCTGCCCAGGATCGACCCAAAAAGGAGTACCAACAAATGTAAATATATCAACCAGTTAAACAACATTCGAAACGCAAAGCTGTATTTATCCAGTACCAAGGTTGCATATGGGAAGGGCACATGCAGTGCTTGTTAGAAGACCCCAGCTGGGGTTAAAATACAGACAGACAGGTACTAACAATAAATGTGTGCAGGTATACGGAGTGAGTGACTAACCAAGCACATGTATGCACACTTGTTTTGGTGGTTGACTAAGAATGTGCCGCCAGAGGTCACTCTCACCCATAGATGTCCAGCACTCCGATGAATGCTTCGCGATGGGTCTAGGATTTCAGGGCATGGTTGATCCTGGACACAATCCAGTTGAAGAGCTGCCCATACATGTGCTTGCCAAGCGCATCCCGGGAGTTCACAGCCTGCTGCTGCAACATGTTGGTCACGTAGGTGGCATTTGCAGTCACCAGCTTGCGGTTGCACAGCCAGTAAGCCATCTGATCCTTCTCCCCTTCTCCAGTCCCAGCAGATAGCAGACCAGGCTGAGGGGCTTGTTGCTGTGCTGCTAAATGTGATGTCAGAGGAGAGACGTCCATGAAAAACCGACCCTGGTGCATCACTTGAGCCCATTACCTATAGCCAGGGCCACTGAAATTGTGCGGCTGTGGCGTCTTTTGCATTATTATGGATTTGCCACGTAATCTATCTTCTGATGCATAATCTGCAGATTTGAAGAAGAAAAAAAAAGCTAGCTGAAGCGTTTCAAAAGTTACTAAAAATGCAACAACACATGTTGCAGCACAGTGGAGGCCCTTTGCAAAGGTTGAC
The DNA here is from genome assembly GCA_963921515.1 of Calotriton arnoldi. NCBI lineage: Eukaryota > Metazoa > Chordata > Amphibia > Caudata > Salamandridae > Calotriton > Calotriton arnoldi. Next base: position 27,480 of record CAWUFW010017754.1, on the reverse strand, counting down.
TGGTCACCTTAATGTTGCTTATTGCTATATTTAGGTGTTGAACTGGCACCGATGAGGTGCAACCTATGCCCAGTGTTACCAACTGTGAAAATGACAAATTAATACAATCTCAAAAAGTGCGACATTGCGCTGCATAATTTGCCTTTTCTTGTTACATAATTTAGTCACTCAACCACTATGCATAAGTTGGGCCTCTCCTGTGCATAATTCCAATGGCCCCGGCTATAGCAGCCAAGTACCTTTGTGTGACTCCACTGAACAGATTTGTGCTAATTTGCTGACTTAGCAATGCACCAATGTGTAATGTCACAGCATATTGTGCGGCAATTGGGTAAAGCAGAATGGTACCTGTGAGAAGTTGGCCTGGTATATGCTGTCCACTAGTTATAGTGGGCACCTTGCACCAGTCCAAACAACCTTTATTGATGATAGGTTTAAAGACAACCTTTATTGAAAGCTATCCTAGTGGTAGCTATGGAGAGCAGCCTTCAGGCTAAGTCTTGAAGGAGTGTTAAGCTGTTTGTTTTACCAGTCTATAATCTCATGAATGACCAAATGAAAGGAGAACCACACCAGGTATATATATATAAAATATATGTATTTATTACTAAACACTACCCAATAGTCTCTTTATGAGACTAGAGGTCAAAGTGCACAAGTTACAAGTCAAATAGCACAGTAAATTAGCACAATATACGATTAGCCCTAGGGGCGTACCAAACCATATATTAAGAAAGTGGTATAAGAACCACGACTTGAGAAGACACAAGGCCTAGAGCCTGTAGAATCGCTGGGACCCCAAGGAACCACCCAAGGTAGTGAAGCAGGGGACCCACGGGGGCCGTGTGCAGAGTGTGAACACAGCCGCGAGTTCCGTTAACGTCTATGGGAAAGTCGCGGTTAGAGTTTTAAAGATTAAGGACACTTAGAAATGGACTAGGACCAAACCCTCTTGGACTTAGACAGTTCTAGGGTCAACACCCACGGGAGCACCGGAGTACTCGAGTTACCTCACCCAGGGAAGCCGGGTGCATAGGTGTCGGGTCGCGTCATCGATTTCAATGGCAGCCTGCAGAGAAGTGTTGCTGTCAGGAAGATGCGAAGTGTCCGAAGAGATCCAAGCCTGGATCGTAGTTGAGAAGAACCTGAAAGCAGAGGGGACAGAGTCTGGGTCACTTGCCAGTGACCAGGGGCACGATAGTTGAATGCCCACCGATGTCGGGTGCTTCAGGTGAAAGAGGTGAAGCTTGACTCTTCAGCCACGAGGGCCAGGAGGCGTCAACGACAACCAGGAGCTGGCTTCGTGCTGTCCCACAAAGGATGTCGAGTGTTGCAGTGTTGGTGTCCGGATTGAACACAACAAGCCTTGGCAACAGCAACCCATGCAGAAAGGAGAAAGATGCTTCGGTGCAGACCAGCAAGGTCTGAGGGACTCACCACTCAATGGGGAGTCAGGGCACATCGGAGCAATCAGGTAAGCCCAAAGAAAATCAGAGTTACCTTCACAGGGACCCACCAGTTGACAGACAAGGTATCGCAAAGGAGCCTCGAGCGGAAATGCAAGAAGCAGGCCCACAGAACACTCGTGGGGTGTAGGCTCACAATCTTCGGTGCAAATGGTGCTCGGGGCCTGGGCTACAAGTATCCCAAAGCAGGACTTCAAGAGTTGTCGAGAAGTCATTGCACTAGCAAATGTGCACGGTGTCCAGGAGTTCCGGTTCCATGTCACTCGTGAAGGCTGCGGGTCTCAGCTTTGCTGGGGACTCGGGTCCGCCTCTGAGAAGTCTGGAAATCCTCTTCCTGGGCTGCAATTACTTCAGAGTCCGGCGGGAGCTTCGGAGATGCAGACCGGCAATTGCTTTGTTGGTGCCTGCCAAGCAGGGGAGTCACTCCTTGACCCCAAGGGAGATTTCTTCAGTCCTCTAGTCTTGAGTAGAGCGTCGAAGTTCCAGGATTCAGTTGCAGAGTTTCGTCCAGGGATATCTAAAAGTCCTGTTGCCAGGGGTTCCTTTCTTATACCCAAGGAAGGGGTTGGACTAACTCTGGGGACCCACCTATGGGAGGGTTTGGAAAGAGGGGGGGCTACACCCATTTCCTTTGTCCAGTTTCGCACCAGAGCAGGGGCTGGCAGCCCCTGCAACCGGTTTGAACTGGGGTATGCATGAGGACACCAAATGTGCCCCCAGTGCAGGACTTCAAAGCACTCATGGAGTGCACCCACCCAGCCCCAATCCACTAAGGCCTGTCTGGGAGGTGGTAACACCTCCCTGTGACAGGAAACCTATTGTCCAGGCCTCCCCTGCCGGAGTTTTGGTCAGCAGCAGGAGGCCAGACTCGTGTCTGTGGCTGCAGCATCCATTTTGTGATGCCAGGGCTCTGTTTAGTTGGTACCGGGTATACCGGTGCTGTCATGTATCTCCCTCTAGAAGGGTGGGATCATACTCCCACACCAGTTACTGGTGTGGGGGTATGATTCCAAGGTGTTTGACACCAAACACGACATGTTTCCGTGCAGCCATCCCAAAGTTAGCATTTACCGCGAGGTTATAATGCACTTAAGAGTATATGGTCAGGCTGCACCACAGACAACCCCGGAGAGGAGATTCCGAAGGCTGCAGAGGGGCTCTGCTCATGCATGGGCACCCTCTCACATAAAACCAAGCACCCTGCCTTCAGGATTGATAAGGCCTGCCATAGGGGTGACTGATTGTGCAGTGATAGGTGAGATATAGTGAACCTATATCTCTGTAAGGGGTGCATGCACCACCTCACTCAGGCTGCTGTAACAGTCCTGTGGTGTCATTTCGGAAGGCTGCCCAGGGGTGGCATAATACATGCTTCAGCCCCTGCTAGGCCTCTGGGGTACCTATGCCTTGGGTACATAGTATACCATATACTAGGGACTTATAAGGGCACCCCAGAATCCAATCTGAAGTGTACTTAAGGTACATGGAATCCATTTAGAGAGGAAGCAGCTAGGCTGGGGTCCTGGATAACAGGGCCCCAGCCAGACTAAAGTCGAAAAACAGTGTAACATCAGCAAAAAGTGGGGGTAACCATAAGAGGCAGATCCTACTCTCCTACAGTACCATGGAGCCATCAACGGGGAGGAGCTAAAGGTACTCGTAATTTATCCTAAAATTGTCTTCAATGCACCATTCTGGCTGCCTCTGTGAAATCACTAAGTAGGTAAACTTGGAGTAGAGAACGTCGGGTTCTTTCTGAATGCTGGCCAGCAGGCCTAGGGATAAGCGTGCACCTCCATGGATTCAAGTCTTCTCCCTGAGTCCTCCCTGGACAAATCACTGCTCCCTGTGCCGGTCAGACGCCAGGAGCTGGATGGATGGCAGCGAGAGTGCAGAACACTTCAGCCTGCTCACTCTTGTGGAAACCTGTGGAACAAACACCAAGTCAACAATGTTCCACAGAAAGACAAACACCTAGGTACAGAAACAAAGGTGTATGTACTGTTTGCCTTGGATTGTAGGATTGGTCTTCACAGAGGAGGCAGATAGGGCCTGCCCGACGCACCATGGGGCTCTCGGGAGAAGAGGTCTTAAGGCGGCCACCAGGAAGAATAGATTGAGCGGCCGGGTCTCAGCCAGTGCGGACAAAGGGTTCAGAGCTATTGTTCTGTGTGCATGGAAAGGACAGCTTTTGAGAAACACAGGAGAGAGGGAACTAGAGCAGGAACAAGGGCACTAGAGCAGGAACAAGGGCACTAGAGCAGGAACAAGGGCACTAGAGCAGGAACAAGGGCACTAAAGCAGGAACAAGGGAACTAGAGCAGGAACAAGGTATCTAGAGCAGGAACAAGGATGCTAGAGCAGGAACAAGGGCACTAGAGCAGGAACAAGGGAACTAGAGCAGGAACAAGGGCACTAGAGCAGGAACAAGGTCACTAGAGCAGGAACAAGGGCTCTAAAGCAGGAACAAGGGCACTAGATCAGTAACAAGGGCACTCGGAGGGATCTAGAGCAGGAACAAGGGCACTAGAGCAGGAACAAGGCCACTAGAGCAGGAACAAGGGCACTGGAGCAGGAACAAGGGATTTAGAGCAGAAACAAGGGCACTAAAGCAGGAACAAGGGATTTAGAGCAGGACCAGGGGCACTAGAGCAGGAACAAGGGCATTAGAGCAGGAACAATCGCACTAGAGCAGGAACAAGGGGTCTAGAGCAGGAACAAGGGCACTAGAGCAGGAACAAGGGCACTAGAGCAGGAACAAGGGCACTAGAGCAGGAACAATGGCACTAGAGCAGGAACAAGGTATCTAGAGCAGTAACAAGGGCACTAGGACGGGAACAAGGGATCTAGAGCAGGAAGAAGGGAACTAGAGCAGGATCAAGGGCACTAGAGCAGGAACAAGGGCACTAGAGCAGGAACAAGGGCTCTAGAACAGGAACAAGGGATCTAGAGCAGGAACAAGGACACTAGAGCAGGAACAAGGACACTAGAGCAGGAACAAGAGCTCTAGAACAGGAACAATGGATCTAGAACAGGAACAAGGACACCAGAGCAGGAACAAGGGTACTAGAGCAGGAACAAGGGCACTAGAGCAGGAACAAGGGATCTAGAGCAGGAACAAGGGATCTAGAGCTCTGGAGCAGGAACATGGGCACTAGAGCAGGAACAAGGGCAATAGAGCAGGAACAAGGGCAATAGAGCAGGAACAAGGGCAATAGAGCAGGAAAGGGGATCTAGAGCAGGAACAAGGGATCTAGAGCAGGAACAAGGGCACTAAGCAGGAACAAGGGCACTAGTGCAGGAACAAGGGATCTAGAGCAGGAACAAGGGCACTAGAGCAGGAACAAGGGCACTAGAGCAGGAACAAGGAATCTAGAGCAGGAACAAGGGAATTAGAGCAGGAACAAGGGATCTAGAGCAGGAACAAGGGCACTAGAGCAGGAACAAGGGATCTAGAGCTCTGGAGCAGGAACAAGGGCACTAGAGCAGGAACAAGGGCAATAGAGCAGGAACAAGGGCAATAGAGCAGGAAAGGGGATCTAGAGCAGGAACAAGGGCACTAGAGCAGGAACAAGGGCACTAGAGCAGGAACGAGGGATCTAGAGCAGGAACAAGGGCACTAGAGCAGGAACAAGGGATCTAGAGCAGGAACAATGGCACTAGAGCAGGAAAAAGGGCACTAGAGCAGGAACAAGGGCACTTGAGCAGGAACAAGGCCACTAGAGCAGGAACAAGGGCACTGGAGCAGGAACAAGGGTTTTAGAGAAGAAACAAGGGCACTAGAGCAGGAACAAGGGCACTAGAGCAGGAACAAGGGCACTAGAGCAGGAACAAGGGATCTAGAGCAGGAACAAGGGCACTAGAGCAGGAACAAGGGCACTAGAGCAGAAACAAGGGCACTAGAACAGGAGCAAGGGATCTAGAGCAGGAACAAGGGCACTAGAGCAGGAACAAGGGCACTAGAGCAGGAACAAGGAATCTAGAGCAGGAACAAGGGATCTAGAGCAGGAACAAGGGATCTAGAGCAGGAACAAGGGCACTAGAGCAGGAACAAGGGATCTAGAGCAGGTACAAGGGATCTAGAGCAGGAACAAGGGATCTAGAGCAGGAACAACGGCACTAGAGCAGGAACAAGGGATCTAGAGCAGGAACAAGGGCACTAGAGCAGGAACAATGGCACTAGACCAGGAACAAGGGATCTAGAGCAGGAACAAGGGCACTAGAGCAGGAACAAGGGCACTAGAGCAGGAACGAGGGATCTAGAGCAGGAACAAGGGCACTAGAGCAGGAACAAGGGATCTAGAGCAGGAACAATGGCACTAGAGCAGGAAAAAGGGCACTAGAGCAGGAACAAGGGCACTTGAGCAGGAACAAGGCCACTAGAGCAGGAACAAGGGATCTAGAGCAGGAACAAGGGCACTAGAGCAGGAACAAGGGCACTAGAGCAGGAACAAGGGATCTAGAGCAGGAACAAGGGCACTAGAGCAGGAACAAGGGCACTAGAGCAGAAACAAGGGCACTAGAACAGGAGCAAGGGATCTAGAGCAGGAACAAGGGCACTAGAGCAGGAACAAGTGATCTAGAGCAGGAACAAGGGATCTAGGTGAGGAACAAGGGCACTAGAACAGGAACAAGGGATCTAGAGCGGGAACAAGAGATCTAGAGCAGGAACAAGGGCACTAGAGCAGGACCAAGGGTACTAAAGCAGGAACAAGGGATCTAGAGCAGGAGCAAGGGCACTAGAGCAGGAACAAGTGATCTAGAGCAGGAACAAGGGATCTGGGTGAGGAACAAGGGCACTAGAGCAGGAGCAAGGGCACTAGAGCAGGAACAAGGGCACTAGAGCAGGAACAAGGGATCTAGGTGAGGAACAAGGGCACTAGAGCAGGAACAAGGGATCTAGAGCAGGAACAAGGGCACTAGACCAGGAACAAGGGCACTAGAGCAGGAACAAGGGTACTAAAGCAGGAACAAGGGATCTAGAGCAGGAACAAGGGCACTAAAGCAGGAACAAGGGATCTAGAGCAGGAACAAGGACACTAGAGTAGGAGCATGGGCACTAGAGCAGGAGCAAGGGCACTAGAGCAGGAACAAGGGCACTAGAGCAGGAACAAGGGCACTAGAGCAGGAACAAGGGATCTAGAGCAGGAACAAGGGCACTAGAGCAGGAACAAGGGCACTAGAGCAGGAACAAGGGCACTAGAGCAGGGCAATAGAGCAGGAACAAGGGCACTAGAGCAGGACCAAGGGTACTAAAGCAGGAACAAGGGATCTAGAGCAGGAACAAGGGATCTATAGCAGGAACAAGGGCACAAGAGCAGGAACAAGGGCACTAGAGCAGGAACAAGGGCACTAGAGCAGGAACAAGGGATCTAGAGCAGGAACAAGGGCACTAGAGCAGGAACAAGGGCACTAGAGCAGGAACAAGGGATCTAGAGCAGGAACAAGGGATCTAGAGCAGGAACAAGGGATCTAGAGCAGGAACAAGGACACTAGAGCAGGAACAAGAGCTCTAGAACAGGAACAAGGGATCTAGAACAGGAACAAGGACACCAGAGCAGGAACAAGGGTACTAGAGCAGGAACAAGGGCACTAGAGCAGGAACAAGGGATCTAGAGCAGGAACAAGGGATCTAGAGCTCTGGAGCAGGAACATGGGCACTAGAGCAGGAACAAGGGCAATAGAGCAGGAACAAGGGCAATAGAGCAGGAACAAGGGGAAAAGAGCAGGAAAGGGGATCTAGAGCAGGAACAAGGGATCTAGAGCAGGAACAAGGGCACTAAGCAGGAACAAGGGCACTAGTGCAGGAGCAAGGGATCTAGAGCAGGAACAAGGGCACTAGAGCAGGAACAAGGGCACTAGAGCAGGAACAAGGAATCTAGAGCAGGAACAAGGGATCTAGAGCAGGAACAAGGGATCTAGAGCAGGAACAAGGGCACTAGAGCAGGAACAAGGGATCTAGAGCAGGAGCAAGGGCACTAGAGCAGGAACAAGGGCACTAGAGCAGGAACAAGGGATCTAGAGCAGGTACAAGGGATCTAGAGCAGGAACAAGGGATCTAGAGCAGGAACAACGGCACTAGAGCAGGAACAAGGGATCTAGAGCAGGAACAAGGGAACTAGAGCAGGAACAATGGCACTAGACCAGGAACAAGGGATCTAGAGCAGGAACAAGGGCACTAGAGCAGGAACAAGGGCACTAGAGCAGGAACGAGGGATCTAGAGCAGGAACAAGGGCACTAGAGCAGGAACAAGGCCACTAGAGCAGGAACAAGGGCACTGGAGCAGGAACAAGGGATTTAGAGCAGAAACAAGGGCACTAGAGCAGGAACAAGGGATTTAGAGCAGGACCAGGGGCACTAGAGCAGGAACAAGGGCATTAGAGCAGGAACAAGGGCACTAGAGCAGGAACAAGGGCACTAGAACAGGAACAAGGGCACTAGAGCAGGAACAATGGCACTAGACCAGGAACAAGGGATCTAGAGCAGGAACAAGGGCACTAGAGCAGGAACAAGGTATCTAGAGCAGTAACAAGGGCACTAGGACGGGAACAAGGGATCTAGAGCAGGAAGAAGGGAACTAGAGCAGGATCAAGGGCACTAGAGCAGGAACAAGGGCACTAGAGCAGGAACAAGGACACTAGAGCAGGAACAAGGACACTAGAGCAGGAACAAGAGCTCTAGAACAGGAACAAAGGATCTAGAACAGGAACAAGGACACCAGAGCAGGAACAAGGGCACTAGAGCAGGAACAAGGGCACTAGAGCAGGAACAAGGGATCTAGAGCAGTAACAAGGGCACTAGGACGGGAACAAGGGATCTAGAGCAGGAAGAAGGGAACTAGAGCAGGATCAAGGGCACTAGAGCAGGAACAAGGGCACTAGAGCAGGAACAAGGACACTAGAGCAGGAACAAGGACACTAGAGCAGGAACAAGAGCTCTAGAACAGGAACAAAGGATCTAGAACAGGAACAAGGACACCAGAGCAGGAACAAGGGTACTAGAGCAGGAACAAGGGCACTAGAGCAGGAACAAGGGATCTAGAGCAGGAACAAGGGATCTAGAGCTCTGGAGCAGGAACATGGGCACTAGAGCAGGAACAAGGGCAATAGAGCAGGACCAGGGGCACTAGAGCAGGAACAAGGGCATTAGAGCAGGAACAAGGGCACTAGAGCAGGAACAAGGGCACTAGAACAGGAACAAGGGCACTAGAGCAGGAACAATGGCACTAGACCAGGAACAAGGGATCTAGAGCAGGAACAAGGGCACTAGAGCAGGAACAAGGTATCTAGAGCAGTAACAAGGGCACTAGGACGGGAACAAGGGATCTAGAGCAGGAAGAAGGGAACTAGAGCAGGATCAAGGGCACTAGAGCAGGAACAAGGGCACTAGAGCAGGAACAAGGACACTAGAGCAGGAACAAGGACACTAGAGCAGGAACAAGAGCTCTAGAACAGGAACAAAGGATCTAGAACAGGAACAAGGACACAAGAGCAGGAACAAGGGTACTAGAGCAGGAACAAGGGCACTAGAGCAGGAACAAGGGATCTAGAGCAGGAACAAGGGATCTAGAGCTCTGGAGCAGGAACATGGGCACTAGAGCAGGAACAAGGGCAATAGAGCAGGAAAGGGGATCTAGAGCAGGAACAAGGGATCTAGAGCAGGAACAAGGGCACTAAGCAGGAACAAGGGCACTAGTGCAGGAACAAGGGATCTAGAGCAGGAACAAGGGCACTAGAGCAGGAACAAAGGCACTAGAGCAGGAACAAGGAATCTAGAGCAGGAACAAGGGAATTAGAGCAGGAACAAGGGATCTAGAGCAGTAACAAGGGCACTAGAGCAGGAACAAGGGATCTAGAGCTCTGGAGCAGGAACAAGGGCACTAGAGCAGAAACAAGGGCAATAGAGCAGGAACAAGGGCAATAGAGCAGGAAAGGGGATCTAGAGCAGGAACAAAGGATCTAGAGCAGGAACAAGGGCACTAAGCAGGAACAAGGGCACTAGAGCAGGAACAAGGAATCTAGAGCAGGAACAAGGGATCTAGAGCAAGAACAAGGGATCTAGAGCAGGAACAAGGGCACTAGAGCAGGAACAAGGGATCTAGAGCAGGAGCAAGGGCACTAGAGCAGGAACAAGGGCACTAGAGCAGGAACAAGGGATCTAGAGCAGGTACAAGGGATCTCGAGCAGGAACAAGGGATCTAGAGCAGGAACAACGGCACTAGAGCAGGAACAAGGGATCTAGAGCAGGAACAAGGGCACTAGAGCAGGAACAATGGCACTAGACCAGGAACAAGGGATCTAGAGCAGGAACAAGGGCACTAGAGCAGGAACAAGGGCACTAGAGCAGGAACGAGGGATCTAGAGCAGGAACAAGGGCACTAGAGCAGGAACAAGGGATCTAGAGCAGGAACAATGGCACTAGAGCAGGAAAAAGGGCACTAGAGCAGGAACAAGGGCACTAGAGCAGGAACAAGGCCACTAGAGCAGGAACAAGGGCACTAGAGCAGGAACAATGGCACTAGAGCAGGAACAAGGTATCTAGAGCAGTAACAAGGGCACTAGGACGGGAACAAGGGATCTAGAGCAGGAAGAAGGGAACTAGAGCAGGATCAAGGGCACTAGAGCAGGAACAAGGGCACTAGAGCAGGAACAAGGGCTCTAGAACAGGAACAAGGGATCTAGAGCAGGAACAAGGACACTAGAGCAGGAACAAGGACACTAGAGCAGGAACAAGAGCTCTAGAACAGGAACAAGGGATCTAGAACAGGAAGAAGGACACCAGAGCAGGAACAAGGGTACTAGAGCAGGAACAAGGGCACTAGAGCAGGAACAAGGGATCTAGAGCAGGAACAAGGGATCTAGAGCTCTGGAGCAGGAACATGGGCACTAGAGCAGGAACAAGGGCAATAGAGCAGGAAAGGGGATCTAGAGCAGGAACAAGGGATCTAGAGCGGGAACAAGGGCACTAAGCAGGAACAAGGGCACTAGTGCAGGAACAAGGGATCTAGAGCAGGAACAAGGGCACTAGAGCAGGAACAAGGGCACTAGAGCAGGAACAAGGAATCTAGAGCAGGAACAAGGGAATTAGAGCAGGAACAAGGGATCTAGAGCAGGAACAAGGGCACTAGAGCAGGAACAAGGGATCTAGAGCTCTGGAGCAGGAACAAGGGCACTAGAGCAGGAACAAGGGCAATAGAGCAGGAACAAGGGCAATAGAGCAGGAAAGGGGATCTAGAGCAGGAACAAAGGATCTAGAGCAGGAACAAGGGCACTAAGCAGGAACAAGGGCACTAGTGCAGGAACAAGGGATCTAGAGCAGGAACAAGGGCACTAGAGCAGGAACAAGGGCACTAGAGCAGGAACAAGGAATCTAGAGCAGAAACAAGGGATCTAGAGCAGGAACAAGGGATCTAGAGCAGGAGCAAGGGCACTAGAGCAGGAACAAGGGCACTAGAGCAGGAACAAGGGATCTAGAGCAGGTACAAGGGATCTAGAGCAGGAACAAGGGATCTAGAGCAGGAACAACGGCACTAGAGCAGGAACAAGGGATCTAGAGCAGGAACAAGGGCACTAGAGCAGGAACAATGGCACTAGACCAGGAACAAGGGATCTAGAGCAGGAACAAGTGCACTAGAGCAGGAACAAGGGCACTAGAGCAGGAACGAGGGATCTAGAGCAGGAACAAGGGCACTAGAGCAGGAACAAGGGATCTAGAGCAGGAACAATGGCACTAGAGCAGGAAAAAGGGCACTAGAGCAGGAACAAGGGCACTAGAGCAGGAACAAGGCCACTAGAGCAGGAACAAGGGCACTGGAGCAGGAACAAGGGTTTTAGAGAAGAAACAAGGGCACTAGAGCAGGAACAAGGGCACTAGAGCAGGAACAAGGGCACTAGAGCAGGAACAAGGGATCTAGAGTAGGAACAAGGGCACTAGAGCAGGAACAAGGGCACTAGAGCAGAAACAAGGGCACTAGAACAGGAGCAAGGGATCTAGAGCAGGAACAAGGGCACTAGAGCAGGAACAAGGGATCTAGAGCAGGAACAAGGGCACTAGAGCAGGAACAAGGGATCTAGGTGAGGAACAAGGGCACTAGAGCAGGAATAAGGGATCTAGAGCAGGAACAAGGGATCTAGAGCAGGAACAAAGGCACTAGAGCAGGAACAAGGGTACTAAAGCAGGAACAAGGGATCTAGAGCAGGAACAAGGGCACTAAAGCAGGAACAAGGGATCTAGAGCAGGAACAAGGACAGTAGAGTAGGAGCAAGGGCACTAGAGCAGGAGCAAGGGCACTAGAGCAGGAACAAGGGCACTAGAGCAGGAACAAGGGCACTAGAGCAGGAACAAGGGATCTAGAGCAGGAACAAGGGCACTAGAGCAGGAACAAGGGATCTAGAGCAGGAACAAGGGCACTAGAGCAGGACCAAGGGTACTAAAGCAGGAACAAGGGATCTAGAGCAGGAGCAAGGGCACTAGAGCAGGAACAAGTGATCTAGAGCAGGAACAAGGGATCTAGGTGAGGAACAAGGGCACTAGAACAGGAACAAGGGATCTAGAGCGGGAACAAGAGATCTAGAGCAGGAACAAGGGCACTAGAGCAGGACCAAGGGTACTAAAGCAGGAACAAGGGATCTAGAGCAGGAGCAAGGGCACTAGAGCAGGAACAAGTGATCTAGAGCAGGAACAAGGGATCTGGGTGAGGAACAATGGCACTAGAGCAGGAGCAAGGGCACTAGAGCAGGAACAAGGGCACTAGAGCAGGAACAAGGGATCTAGGTGAGGAACAAGGGCACTAGAGCAGGAACAAGGGATCTAGAGCAGGAACAAGGGATCTAGAGCAGGAACAAGGGCACTAGAGCAGGAACAAGGGCACTAGAGCAGGAACAAGGGTACTAAAGCAGGAACAAGGGATCTAGAGCAGGAACAAGGGCACTAAAGCAGGAACAAGGGATCTAGAGCAGGAACAAGGACACTAGAGTAGGAGCAAGGGCACTAGAGCAGGAGCAAGGGCACTAGAGCAGGAACAAGGGCACTAGAGCAGGAACAAGGGCACTAGAGCAGGAACAAGGGATCTAGAGCAGGAACAAGGGCACTAGAGCAGGAACAAGGGCACTAGAGCAGGAACAAGGGCACTAGAGCAGGGCACTAGAGCAGGAACAAGGGCACTAGAGCAGGACCAAGGGTACTAAAGCAGGAACAAGGGATCTAGAGCAGGAACAAGGGATCTATAGCAGGAACAAGGGCACAAGAGCAGGAACAAGGGCACTAGAGCAGGAACAAGGGCACTAGAGCAGGAACAAGGGATCTAGAGCAGGAACAAGGGCACTAGAGTAGGAACAAGGGCACTAGAGCAGGAACATGGGATCTAGAGCAGGAACAAGGGCACTAGAGCAGGAACAAGGGCACTAGAGCAGGAACAAGGGATCTAGAGCAGGAACAAGGGATCTAGAGCAGGAACAAGGGATCTAGAGCAGGAACAAGGGCACTAGAGCAGGAACAAGGGCACTAGAGCAGGAACAAGGGATCTAGCAGTGTCACCCAGTTATGCTGTACGTGAAGGGTTCTAGGTGAGGAGGCCTGTAGTGAAGGAACCCTGCTGTGTATTCACCTTGGTGGGCAAAAAGGAAGAGCGCATCCGTGGTTGTTAATCAGCTGACTAGGTCTTGGGTACAAACGCTATTGATGAATGCAAAGATGCTGTAGGTTATTTTCAGCCAGGGGGTGTCCATCATGGAAAGTGGTGTAAATGATATGAGGGATCGGGTGGCTGTTAGGAGGGAGCCATAGTTTTGAGTTTTCCATGACTGAAGGTGTTGTTGCCACTGTAGGAGTGATGTCCAACATGGGATCAGGAGGGCCAGATCTGTGGCCCATTTTGAGATCTCCACATAACATATTTGCATATAATGAAACTGTGGGACCAGCAAAGTCTGCGGTAATCCTAAAAATATGGCATGGATCAACTCTCCTGGACCTAACTTGGACACCTCTGCTGCAAAGGAGGGCGACATGATCACAACTCAAGGACCAGGCAAATTGAATCAGGGGAACAGCGCATCGGAATGGACAAAAAATACAGAAATCCAAGCCCTGGTTTTCATCAGTTTATTCACTGGACATCGCTCAGTGTCATGCAGTCTTGCACCCACCTTGAAAGTTTCAACTCTTAAACCAGAAACTCGTGCTCTTTCTGGGAAAGAGATTGTAGGAGAGTAGGATCTGCCTCTTATGGTTACCCCCACTTTTTGCTGATGCTTCACTGTATTTTGACTTTAGTGTGGCTGGGGCCCTGCTATTCAGGTCCCCAGCCTAACTGCTTCCTCTCTAAAATGGTTTCCATGTACCTTAGGTACATCTCTGATTGGAATCTGGAGTGCCCTTATAAGTCCCTAGTATATGGTATACTATGTACCCAGGGCATAGGTACCCCAGAGGCCTACCAGGGGTTGAAGCATGTATTGTGCCACCCCTGGAAGGCCCTCCAAAATGACACCACAGGTCTGCTACTGCAGCCTGGGTAAGGTGGTGCATGCACCCCTTACAGTGGTATAGGCTACCTATATCACTACCATTGCACACACATATAAACCTATAAGTCACTCCTATGGCAGGCCTTGACAATCCTGAAGGCAGAGTGCTTGGTTTTTATGTGAGAGGGTGCCCCTGCATGAGCAGAGCCCCTCTGCAGCATTCGGAGTACCTCCTCTGATGCTGTTTGTGGTGCAGCCTGACCATATACTCTTAAGTGCATTATAACCTCGCGTTAAATGCTAACTTTGGGATGGCTGCACGGAAACATGTCGTATTTGGTGTCAAACATCTTGGAATACTACCCCCCGCCAGTTCTGGCAGCGGGGGTAGCATTCCACCCTTCTAGAAGGAGAGACATGTACCAACCGGCATACCCGGTATTAACTTTACAGAGCCCTGGCATCACAAAATGGATGATGCAGCCACAGACACGAGTCTGGCCTCCTGCTGCTGACCGAAACTCCGGCAGGGGAGGCCTGGACAATAGGTTTCCTGTTGCAGGGAGGTGTAACCACCTCCCAGACAGGCTGATGTGTATTGGGGCTGGGTGGGTGCACTCTTAGAGCGCTTTGAAGTCCAGCACTGGGGGCACATTTGGTGTCCCTGTGCATACCCCAGTTCAAACCGGCTGAGGGGCTTCCAGCCCCTGCTCTGGCGCGAAACTGGACAAAGGGAATGGGTGTAACCACCCCTCTTCCCTGACCCTCCCATAGGTGGGTCCCCAGAGAATGTCCAACCCCCTTACTTAGTATAAGTATGGGACCCCAGTCCTTAGGACTTTATATTAACCTGGACGAAACTCTGAAGCTAATACTGGACCTTCGACGCTCTACTTTAAGATTAGAGGACTGAAGAATCTCCCTTGGGGTCAAGGAGTGGCTCCCCTGCTTGGCAGGCACCTAAGAAGCAATTGTCCGGTCTGCATCGCTGAAGCTCCCGCCGGACGCCAAAGTCTTTGCAACACCAGAGGTAAATTTCCAGACTTCACCGAGGCTGCCCTGAGTTCCCAGCGAAGCTGAGGCCCATAGCTATTGTGGGTAATGTGGGACCGTGACCCCTGGGCACCGAGAACTTTTGTAAGTGCATCCTCTTCCTGGTCTCCCACGAAGTTGTGCTTTGGGCTCCGAGTAGCCCCCGCCTCCAGCACCGACTGCACCGAAGATCACTGGACTCCACTCCACGAGTGTCCCATGAGCCAGCTCCAAGTGGCCAGGGGAGGCATAAATACCTCCCCACCTCCTCTGCGACCCGGAAGTGACGCGTCTGGAAGGGGGCTCCTCCTCGAGCCCCGCGTTCTTAGTGGGGGTGGGGAAGTGCCCAAATGGCACTAAAGGGGCCGCCCGTTTAGGGGGCCCTCTGCGGGGGCCGCGGGCAGCCGCATACTTTGCACTGGCTTCCAGTTAGGAAACACATCCTATTTAAGACCCTGGTGCTGATTTTTCGTGCCCTACATCAGGCTGGCCCAAGTTACTGGTCCAGCTGAATCCAGTTCTAGGACCCAGCTAGGAGCCTCCGGTCCTTAAACAAGGCCTCAGCAGTGGTCTCCAGATTCTCTCGGGCTATTCCCGGTGGCTTTCTTTTTCTTTCCTTGGTCTGTCTGAGTGGAATAAACGTCCACTAACACTTCAGCAGGAGAGCTCAGAGCATACTTTCCATAAGAAATATTAAAAACATGGCTTTTCACCCAGTATTAACCAAACTGCTTACTGACTAGCGCCGGGACGCTCTTAGGAGCTTCAGTGCACTTTATAAACCCCAATAATCATCTATAGCAGGGTCCTAAACAACCCTTAAAATACATGCTCCAGTTACAATACTGGTCAAGTATGGGTGGAGTATTATAATCACTTAATGAAAATAGCCAGGGTTCCTTTCAGAGTACAGTCAGCAGTGGACATTAACACCAGGATGTCAGGCAACACTTAAACCCTCTTCGACTCCCTCCCCAAACCCAATTGCCGCAGGTTTTATTGTCCTTTTCGGAGTGGAAAGCCACACATACCTAGCAGAGATAAGGCATCCGGGTCTTTTCCAGGGCAGCCAGCTCATCCAGCCCATTGATACATAAATTCACTCCCTGGTTGGTGTAGTGAAAGTCCTCTGCTCGACCTATAAATTGAAAAATCGCTTTTAAAACCACTGCCTGAATCAAATTTCAGATGTATCTGGAAATATTACGAAAGAATTTAAGCTGCACCACAATTTTATACTCTAAAATGCAGTTTTATTTTATACTGTTGTATATTTCTGACAGTACAATTATATCTAATGTATAATATGAAACATTCAAAATTGCGCGATTAAAAAGTCAAGGTTATACAATACTTTCTAAGACCATTTTCACAAGCTCAATTACAATCTTCATCGTGACCAGTTATTTCACAAGATACACATTACAACATATTCCTTGGTGAGTTCTCGAATGCCAGAACAGCCAACACATGTTTTGCTCTAGTTTTTTTTCCAAAGTACAAGCTGCAGTTCAACTCCTCTCTCAATCAAAAAATTTATTGTTTAGTTAATAAAAACCATAACAATCATATATCACAATATAGCCTGACGTAGCGGGCTATACCGGCTATTAAAGGCCCACTCCAGCGTTAAAGGCCCGCTCCAGCGTTAAAGGCCCGAGCCCTTCGGCGAGGGCCTTTAACAAGCGAGTGGGCCTTTAATAGGTGGTATATCCCAGCTACGAAGGGCTATAAGGCTATTAGAACATTCTACCACTAGAGGGCAGAATGTTCTAACAAATAAAACAAAGGCCTCTCAAAGCCCGAGGGGATTTAAATCCCCTCGGGCTCCGAGAGGCCTTTGTGAAAACATTGGAATGTTGCTCTGCGGGCCTTTACCGGCCCGTAGAAGCACGGAGCACTCCATTGTCTTTAATGGAGTGCTCGACATTCCAATGTTCTAATAAAACATAAAACATGGTAAAATGGAATTCATTATCGATAGAAGCTTAACAATATTAAAACCATGTGCTTTCGGGGATTTTGGTGTACCATCCGCCCGGTCCAGCAGGGCTATGGGCGGCGAGATTTCCAGAAATCATTGCTCCTTTTTGCTAGACGCTGCCAACTTAACCATTGTGGGTGATTTAAACATTCATTTTAACGACCCCACGTGTAAGATTGGTTCTGCCTTGATAGCCGATCTAGAAGCCATGAATGTATCACTCTGTAACTCAGGTCCCACCCACAGGGCTGGTCATCTGCTAGATCCTATCCTTTCGAACTTACCTAACATCTCATGCCAGACGGCCCTTCCCTTACTCTGGTCTGACCATTTTATGGTCAGCTTTAAAGTGGGGATCGACCTGCTGCTGAATAGTTCACTTACCTTTCCGACCAAACCTAAGTGTAGAAATTGGAAGAACCTGGATATTGATTCTCTCAATCAACATCTTGGGAGCAATATCCCAGCTATTCCTTCCATTAAGATTTCGGATTCAGATACCATCCATACCCATTAATACTTGCCTTCCTACATCTTTCAAGAAAATGAACAACCATCGCCCCTTGGTTCACAGAAAAGCTAAAAGCTGAAAAAACGAAATGTAAAGCCTTGGAAAGACGTTGGAGGAAGGATTACGCACCCGATTCCAAGCATAGCTATAAACTTGCTAAGAGAGAATACAATTCCCTGTGCAAAGCGGCTCGTGCCGAACATGTTAATAATACTATTACATCTGCACATAATAATTCCAAGGCTCTGTTTAAAATGGCCAAGGAGCTCTCAGGAGCAACCTGCCAACCGACGCCCCCTGTGCTGGATGAAGCACAATGTGAAGACGTAGCAAGGTTCTTCATTGATAAAGTAGAGAAGATCTATGCAGAACTAAATACTGTGGAACAGCAAATAAAGAGTGCGCCCTCCACATTAGGCTGTAACACGCCACTACGGACACCTGACTCTGAGCCTACTAATAGAATACAAAACTGGCAGCCACTGGACTTTTTGTCATTTAACCGTATTTTAAATAGCCTTAAATCGGGCTCACCTAACGACCCGCTCCTGGTTCATATTCTCCCAAAACTAGAACCCACCTCTTTGGAACTTATCATGGAGTTACTTAATGCATCACTGAGGGAAGCAATCTTACCAGCCGCGTGGAAACACGCTATGGTTCTTCCCCTTTTGAAAAAACCCAATGCCGATCCGGCTGAATCTTCAAATTTCCGCCCGATCTCCCTGCTTCCTGCCTTTTAGAAAATCTTGGAAAAACACGTGAATCAACAACTTACGCAGTTTGTGGAATCCTATAAAATCTTGCATGTGTCACAATCAGGCTTTAGAGCAGGGTACTCCACAGAGACCACACTCCTGGGAGTTACTGAAACACTACGTCAACATCTGGACAGAGGGGAAACAATGGTACTCATTTTACTTGACTTGAGTGCCGCTTTTGACACTGTGTCCCATTCAGTTCTTTTAAACGTACTTCAGACCCTGGGTATAGCTGGCTCAGCGCTTGAATGGATTAAACATTTCTTACCGGAAGGACTTTTCAGGTTTTCTCCTCATCTGCTAGCTCTAAGACCCATGCGTCTCCGTATGGAGTACCACAGGGCTCTATCCTTAGCCCTGTGCTATTCAATCTCTATGTTAGCCCATTAGCTACCATTGCGGAAGAAGCAGGGTTGTCTATCTTTTCTCATGCGGATGACACCCAGCTTCTCTTCTCCTTATCCTCCAAAGTACCATCCACTGTGTCACCTTTACAGGTTGGGCTGCAAAAAATAGCTAGCTGGATGCACACTAACTGTCTAAAGTTAAATGGCAGAAAAACTGAGCTTCTGATCCTGGGGAAAAATAAAGACCTCTGGGGCCCTTGTCATTGGCCCCCACAAATGGGCGACCTACCCCAACCGGTGCAATCAGCACGCAATTAAGGCGTGGTCATAGATGATCAGCTATCTATGAGTCAGCAAGTAGTCAAGATCGCATCAACTTGCTTTACCATCCTAAAATGGCTCCGTAAAATACTCTGGATGCTACCTGGTCCCACACAAAGAACCATGATTCAGGCCTTGATCATATCTAGGCTGGACTATGGCAATGTCCTGTACTTAGGAGCCAATAAGGAGGTAGTTCGCAAACTGCAAGTGGTTCAGAACTCTGCGGCTAGACTGCTTTGCCATGTGCCGAAAATGTCCCCCATCTCAGGCACTCTCCGCGACCTCCACTGGCTCAGGATAGAGAACCGTACTAAATTTAAGGCCTTATGCTATATGCATAAAATCAAGCTGGGCACAGCACCCCAATACCTGTGCGCCTTAGCCCAGACTTACCTCCCGATACGACCCCTCCGATCTTCATCTCAAGCCAAATTTCTAGTTCCGAGGTTCAAACTGTCACGTACCGTCGGACGGTCCTTCTCCTATCTGGCCCCTGTGCTGTGGAATTCGCTTCCCACACCACTCCGTCACGAAATCAGCCACAAGAACTTTCGTAAAGGCCTCAAAACCTGGCTATTTAATCAGTAGATATTGTCCTCTCTCTCGTACTGTGTCCGTTGGCGCCGGGAAACCTCCGGGTAGCTGTGCGCCTTACAAATGTAATTTAATAATAATAAAGTGCGGGGGTAGTCCAGACAATATGCAATTGTTTGAGTGACTGGAAGCTGATAGTGGTTGTGGCCGCCAGCTTCATTATTAACAATGAGTTAAAAAAAAAAAAAAAAAAATCTTGGAAACATTTCTTTTAATGATTTTAGCATTGATCATTGTGGGGTTATTCCAAAATCATATGTTTTGCAATGGGTTTTATTAATCAAGAAAATAAACAATTATTATTATGCTTAACTTTTTTATTTTTTTATTTCTTTATTTAACATTTCAAACCATCATGTCAAGACAGTACAATAAAGATGGACACTTTGCCGCTTTCATTACAGTACATTTTCGTAATTGCTAATAGTTCTACTATTCAAGATATCACAATGCAATAATCAAGTAGGTAGGGAGGTACATCATGGCGAGACAATCACTAGCTTACCACTATCGTGGCGCTAGACACAAATTATACCCCAACTATAAATCATCATTAATAAACCTAAAGAGCAACCCCGCTTCCCACCTCAAGACACACTACTGTTAGTCCCTCTATGAGGTAGTCGTCCAGTCAGGGGTAAAGAACGGTGCAACCTAACCACCGAATTGTATGAGCTCAGTGCAAGTCTCATTCCCCCACAGTTTCGTCACCACCCCCCTGGCAGCAGTATACGCATTATACAGCGCCCAAAAGTTCTTAGGTCTACTACGGGGAGGTAGGAGCTCACTGAAAGTTTCCATTTGGGTGCAGCAATACAGCATATCTGATGTCCATTGGGCCTTTGTAGGAAGCGGCCCTTTGGACCAACAGATCGCCACTCTGCGTTTGGCTATTAGCAACCCCATGTCCACTAACCTACGTAACTCTGCAGGTAAAGGTTTAGAGAATCCTAGCAATGCCAGGGCTGGCTCCGGCTCAAGCACTCTCCCTGTGATCTCAGACATCACTAAAAACACACTCTCCCAAAATGTTGCTACTCCCGGACAGAACCATGCCAAATGCATGAAGTCCGCCACTTGCTCACTGCAACGCTCGCACTTTGATTCTTCCATACCTACAAAGTCTCTTAAGAGTGTAATAAACTCTATTGAGCTATTTAAAATGTATCAATCGATGTGTACCATTGAGGGAGACTTTTTTCATGTTAGTGCAACAGTATGACCACATAGCGTCGTCTATATCCTTATTTAAATCTTTTTGCCATGCCAATCGGGCCTTTGTATAATAATTCTCCTTGTAGCTCATAGTGTGGTTATAAATTTTGGAGACCAGTCTAGCAGGTACTTTTGTTTTTATTACTAGTGAAAGTGCCGTCAGTTCCGGCGGTTCCGCCAAATCAGTCCCCAATAGTTGAATCAGAGCATGCCGGGCCCTATGGAATTGAAACCTGGTTAGGAGAGTGGGCGCGTCTGCCCCCAAAGCTACGGTGTCCCAGGTTTTAGCTGTGCCGCCCTCAAATATGTTTCCTACTGTATGATCTTAAGGGATGCAAGCGCACTCACAACACCCCTGTCTTCACATGGAGGTAACCACTGACACCATTCCAGTGGGGTCAGAGGCGAATACAAGATAGCCCCGGCTTGCAACTTTAGGAGGTGATGCCAGGCATGGGTGGTCGCATTAATAGAATCTAATATTCCAGTTCTACGGTCAGGAGGAGCAAAAAGCTTCGTAGGCAGGGGGAGGGGGGAAGTAACCTCCCTTTCAATGCGAAGGTGAGGGATGTCTGTCGAGCCATGCATCCAGAGGGAGGCGTGTGCACACTACGCCGCTCTATAATAAAAATAAAAATTCAGCACCCCTAAGCCCCCATGTGATAAGGTAACGTAAGGATTTGCCACTTAACTCTCGGTTGTTTGCCCGCCCAAGCCAGTTTGACCATAATTGTGTTGAGTCACTTAAAAAACACCCCAGGAAGCACCATGGGAATATTCATAAATAAAAACAGAAACCTAGGGAGAATTACCATTATCATAATGGAGATTCTACCAAGGAGTGATAACAGCAGACGAATCCAATTGTCTACTTCATCTTCCAGTTTGTTGATCAACACGCCGTAATTCTCCCTAAAAACGATCTTAGAGTCAGAGTGCACCTGGATCCCAAGGTACCGCACCGAATCATTTGACCATTGTAACAGATAATCAGGATCAAACTGAACAGTGGCCGAGGTCAGAGGGAAAATTATAGACTTGAACCAGTTGACACGCAGCTCTGAAACTCCCCCAAAGCAAACTATTTCTCGTAGCACCGAGGAGAGGTGCTTTTCGGGGTCACGAATATAGAGAAGCGTGTCATCCGCGTATGTCGACACTATAAGTTCATATCCCGGAATACGTATGCCTTTATATTTATGGTATTCGCAAAGTGCACAGGCCAGAGGTTCTGCCACCAAGGCGTAAAGAATTGGGGAAAGCGGGTATCCCTGACGTGTGCCTCTAGTAATACTGATAGAGTCCGTGACCAGGTCGCCGATTTTAATTCTAGCTGTAGGCACACAGTACAGAACCCCTAGTAACTGCAAGAAGACCTCCCCTAGCCCCATCCGAAGTAAGACCTGCCTCATAAAGGGCCATTCTACCTAATCGAAGGCCTTCTCCATATCGAGAAACACCGCTACCGCAGAGGTGTCTGGTTTAGTGTGTTGGAGGGCGCCAAATACCGTACGCAAATTATAAGTAAGATTGCGACCCGGAACAAATCCTGCTTGTTCAGGAGCTACCAGCAGCGGGGCCAGAGGGACCAACCTATTTGCTAGGATCTTGGCGAAAATTTTAGTGTCAACATTAAGCAAGGAGAGTGGCCGGTATGACGAGCACTCCTCAGGGGGTTTACCTTGCTTGAGTATAGCTACTATTATTGCCTCTCTCATTGTTGGGGGCATCGTGCCCGACACACACATATTGTCGAATATCGTAATTAAGTGTGGCGACAACAAGTCCAGGAATGCCTTGTAAAAGGCTACAGTCAGGCCATCAATCCCTGGTGCAGCACCCGACTTCATACTGGATAAAGCCAGGAGTATCTCATCTTTTTCCAACGGACGCATCAAGAACTCACGATGTGTGTTAGTTAGCCAGGGCAGCTTGATGTAAGTTAAATATTCTAAAATTTCCCCCTCCGTGCCTGAACTACATGTAGTGTATAGATTCGAATAGAACTGTTTGATTCTCTCAGCTATAGCCTTATCGTCCGTAAGGAGATTACCGTCCGCTGACTTTATTTCCGTCACGGCAGCATGTTCACGTCATTTCTTTAATAACTGGGCCAGCACCCTGCCTGGGCGCTCTCCCTCCCCATAAGTGCGTGCAGTGGCATATTTCCCAAGATGCTTAATTTCAGCATCCGCCATGTCATGGAATTCCTCCAGTTGGGACTTGAATGTATTCCGTACCACATCACCAGCTCCCTGTTGCAGTTGCGCATCTAGATCTGACAAAGTAGCCTCTAAGTCTGTAAGCCTCTTGTGCAGCGCCTTAAGAACCCCTGAATGCTTAGACATGGTAACTCCGCGTATATACACCTTGAATGCTTCCCACACCACCTGAAAGCTGTCGACGGAGCCCACATTTTTGTCAAAGTAAGTTTCAATCGCTTCAGCTAGCTCCGCCTTAAAAGCCTCGTCCAACAGCGAGTATGGGGGAACCTCCAAATGAAGGGGGGGATAGTTTCTGAGGGATTTCCAATGACATCATTGCAGGGGAATGGTCCGAAAGCGTACGGGGCAACGCCTCACACGTTCTCGTACGGTCATACAACTGTCCTGTGGCCAACCAGTAGTCTGTACGTGTATGTAGATTATGATATGCTGAATAATGTGTAAACCCCCCTTTATCAGGGAACCGTTGCCTCCATACATCATGCAGGTCCATTTGTAGCATAATACCTTCAAGCGCCCTAGCTGCTGCAGTGACATGTCTGTGCGGCCCCCAGATCGGTCTCTAGCAGGGTTTAAAACTAAATTGAGATCACCGCCCCACAGTTGTTGTGCCACCGCAAATCCTTTCACCCTCTCAGCCAGTGCTTTGTAGAAATCCGGAGAATCATAGTTGGGACCGTAGACATTAACTATAAGTATGTCCATTCCCCTCCCCGACATCTAGAAATCACAAATCTACCATCAACATCTGAAACTAGGGGTTCAAGCGCGAGTAGTGACTTAGGGCGGACCCATGTAAGTACCCCCGCGCATGCGAGGTGAAGCCCGCAGCATGGGAAGTGCCCTGAATACCTCTACACTGAAGCATGGGGCTAGTAATGGGTAAATGTGTTTCTTGCAATAAAGCAACGTCAATGTTGTGTCTCGTCAAGTAAGCCAGCACTTTTCTAAGTTTCCTGTGGTCATTTAATCCCCTCACATTCCAAGTAAGGGCTCGTATACGACCTTGTGGTATCCCACTGTGGGAAGAGTCACCAACCGCACTAGTTTCGTGCGATGTTAATCTGTCATTATTAGCTATAAGCACCTACCACAGATACTGGTGTAGAAAAACATGAGTAGCGTTCATACACAGTGTCCTGTAATACGAAAATCCCCCCCCCCCTCTTCCACCACCCTCCCACGCTAGGCAAATCCCCAACTGAGCCTAGACGAAAAGTTAGAAGTCGGACCTTCCAAGCCATCCCAAACTTATAGTAACACATAGTCGTGCGCAACTCAACAAAGCCAAACAAGGACCCAGTCCCCTCCTCCCCCTCAACACTCAAGTCCCCCAAATGTGCGTAACACTCGCAGGCAGAGGTAGCTCGTACTTTGCTTAGAATATCTCAGAAAAGTCTAGACCAAGCCTCCGCCCCGCAAGCCATCCAAGAATATGAAGCATTTGACATTGACATATAATCACCAAATATCATCCCGAATGCGCGTTACATAGCAATAAGAATCGCAAAGATACCCCCCCTCCCAGCATTCTCGTAGCCCCAATCCCCACACATCTCTGTATATCTCTGAAGTGATAAAAGAAAAAAAAAAAAAAAGGTTATATGGGGGGGGGGTATAAGGACATGTCAGTGAGAACAGTTCTCGCATAGGTCAACTAAAGCCCTTAGAAAGAGCTCCTGAGGAAGGAATCTTATCTGTTCATAAGGCAGCGGGCTTATCAGTCCTGTTTGTCCAAGCTGCCACCCTCCGCACCCTCCGATGAGGCCCTCTCCGGGCTGCGACGCTTGTCTTTGGTCCATTCTTTCATAGCCTTCTGCAAGGCTTTCGGGTCGGTGAAGATGCGTGACTGTCCCTGGCGATTAACCCGGAGTCTGGCTGGGTACAGCATGGCATAGTCAACTTTACTCTCCCTAAGTAGTTTCTTCAAAGGGTCAAATTGCCGGCGTGCCTCCTGAACTTTCATTGTAAAATCCGGGAACAACGAAATGATTGAGCCTTCGTATTGCAGTGGTTGTCTGTCTCTAGCGACCTTCAGTGCCGAGTCCCTGTCGCGATAGTTAAGGAGCTTCACCTTGATGGCTCTCGGTGGTGCGCCAGGCAAGGTCCCAGGGAGCGGTGTGCCCTTTCAACAACAAACATGGGTGAGAAGGTCTTGTTTCCCAGTAGCGTGACAAGCAGTTTTTCAACAAATTGTTCCATATTGCCAGTTGGGGTCGACTCCGGAAGGCCCATAATTCTGAGGTTGCAACGCCGGGACCGCGCTTCAAGGTCTTCCGTTTTATCCTGCAGAACCTGCATCACTCTACCCAGTTGTTTGTGGCCAGCGTCAAGAGATGTCTGTGCCTCCTCAACCTCCGAGACACGACGCTCCGTCATATCTAACCGCTGTGCGTGTTTATCTATCCTCTCTGACATTCTGTCCATACGATAGGCAGCAGTGTCCCGCCTCCATCAGTACCTACCCCATCCTTCCTCTGCCCCATCCACAGTCCCAACTACCCTACCTGACCCAAGCACACTCCAACTGGCACCTGCACAAACAGCAACATCCACATCCAGGACACAAACACACAAACACAAGTCTGACTACGCATGCACAAACACTCAGGGGACTGACAGCACACCCACTAGGGAGAGGCCCAAACGAGACAAACATGCATCCACAGGCCCTCCGCATACCTCAGCTCCCTCTGCCTCCACAACCCCTATCTTTGACTCTCCTACTGAACCGTCTTCCCAGAAACTATTCCTAAAAGAGTTTGACCTCTTCCCCAGTGACCCATCTATCACCCCATCCAAAAGGAAGAGTCGAACAACCAGGCCAGGCCTGAGGTCCAAACCTGCCCCCCCTAAGAGTAAGAGCCCAGAGCCCCCCCGAAGATCCTCACAGTCCCCAAAATCTAAAAAGCCACCACCAACAACCCACACTACCCCAGGTAAATCCATGTCATCCCAGTCCCAGGCCCACCCTCCCAAAGCTCACACCTCCGACCCCATCCCTGTTTTCCCTCTCTGCCTTTACACCCTCCCCAAGAAGGTCGTGCCCTCCCCCACTCACACAGGCACTCCCCCTCAAACAGCCCCACCACCTCAGTCTGTTCCTGCCACTGCAGTGGACACCCCCACAATCTGGTCAGACCACTGCAGTGGAACACCCCCCCAATCTGGTCAGGCCACTAAAGTGGACCCCCCAATCTGGTCTGGCCACTGCAGTGGACACAACCCCCCCACAATCTGCCCAGACCACTGCAGTGGACCCCCCCCAACTGGTCAGGCAACTGCAGTGGACACCCCCCCAATCTGGCCAGTCCACTGCAGTGGACATCCACATACCCACATACCAACAGATCCCAGCCCTCCTGCAACCCAACCCAGTCCACCCTAGACCTGTCCCTGCAGTGCCTGCCATGCCCACGTAGATTCCCCTTCCAGGGGAGGTGTACCCTTGCAATTGCAGTGCAGGCAAGTTATGTATGGGGATTAGCCCTGACCCCTCCTGGACTATATATGCTATAGACTGGCCATTGGCCTTTTTGTTGGTGAAATGTCAGTTTGAGTTTTCTTCTAGATGCTTATTAAAGCATGTTTCATTGTTTGCACTGTTGCTTCCTGTGTTCCACAACTTGGTCATAAGTCAACTGTCCTACAAGTGCATTTCTCAACGTAGGCATGCAATGATGTTCTAATGTCATGTACTGCATGTGGTCCATGGAGTGTGTGACCTATCACATTCTGTATCCAAGTCATCTTTGGCTCCATTTTCAGGGTGTCATCATCTACATAATTGTGTGCCATGACGGTGACCAGATTTTGCTTAGCTTCCATGTTTCTCTGACACTTTTGCACATATGTCGTACTGCCATTTGTAGACATTGTGCAAGTCTCTCTAAGTGCAACCGTCTGGGATATGCATGCATTCTAGGTTTGTGATGTACAGCAATTCATCTGTCTCCTAAGTACATCTATGTACCCATGGAGTATGACTACGTGGTGGTGACTTTGGGCCCAATTCACAAAAGTAATCTGAGACAAAATCCTAACTTTACGACTTTCGGTATTTACAAAAGGCATTTAGGAGTAGTAAAGTTAGGATTTTGTCTTAAATTTGTCTTAAGTTTTGGTCTTAAGACAAAATCCTAACTTAAGTTAAACTTAAGTTAGGATTTTGTCTCAGATTACCTTTGTGAATCGGGCCCTTTGTACCCACCCACGTACACAGGGTGATGGTACTAAACTATGATGTGAATTTGAAGTGTCAGAGACATGTCTGTGTCTCCTTCTGACATGGTAGCCCCCTGCCAAGGACAAGCTTGACACAGGTGGCCTTCCACTGTATGAGAATCACCTCATGGCTGTGTGTTCATCTGTGACATGTCCAGAGCCCATGGTGTGTGAGGTGACCAGGAATCTCAGTCTTCAAATCAAGTTGCCTCCTAAGACTCCAGTCCCTGTAGATGTTCCTGTTTGTCAAGCTTTCTGTGGACTGACTAGTACAGTGCTATGTCAACCTAATGTGAGTTGTGCCAACCAGCTGTTTTCGGGCTACATCA